>ML736217.1:47042-183275 GCA_009193595.1 Aspergillus bertholletiae
CTTTCCAACCGATTTTATTTTATTTTATTTTTATTTTAATTTTGTTGATCTCTTTTTGGAATTCCTCTCAATGTCAAATCATTTTAGACTCTCCTTTTCTTTCACAAATTTTTGTCTTACTTTCTTTTTCTTTTTTTTTTGTTCTTAAATGACTGAATCAGGACTTGGCACTTACCGTTTGCCCTGACTGAGCACATCGCATATTCGACGGTTGTACGGAGTACTTGAAGTCAATTGTCCTATTTCTCACTACCCTTCCGCCATTGGGAAATGCTTGTCAATAAATATAAGCCAATTTCATGTTGTAAGGAGGACTCAGTGGTGTGACTTGTATATATTCTTTGTCCATCCCGGCCTCGCAGGTAATAATAGTTAGTTCATCCCTGTTCGTGCGCAACTGAAAGGATACGAATCAAAATAAAATCAATAAAATCATCGATCTTTGACCTATTTAGTTGAATTTTCTAGCATTAGAGTGGACACTTGGTTGGGTATTCTAGAATTCCTCTATTCCGTCGAGTGGATCAGAACACAGAGAAAGAGATATAGAGAGAGGTGTCCGGCACGGATACATACATCATACGGAATGTGTACAGAGTTTCCTCGATCTCTTTCTTTTTTCCTTTTCCCTTTTTTTGTAATCCTTGAGGAGACCTAATTATTCGGGGGCGGGACACAACACAGGAGAAAGTGGGTAGGGGCTGTTAGATCTATCATCTCACTAAGTCGCACTAAACCAGTTCTCTGGAAATCTGATCATCCTTGCCTTATGGGACTCTTTAGCGCGCTTCTAGAGACACTCTCTTTCACTTCCCCGGGCCCCGGAGCTCAGGTCCATGGGTCTACCGGTCAATCTGTGGCGGCGGCTCTCAGCTGGGAGGGAGCAGCTGGGCCACTTTTCTTTCGCGCTCTGTCTCCCTTTTTTTTTTTTTTTTTTTTTTTTTTTTCTGTTGCCCCATCTAGGTGGTGGGAGGAATAATCTCTTGTTCCTGTTCGGAGGTACTGGTAACATGTTCACCCGACTCAAATCGGAACTGGAAGCTGCTTGTGTTTGATTCGCTGGCAACTACTCTCAGGATAATTGTTATTGTTTAATATTCCATTCGTATTATTATAATACCGTGAGCAATTACGGTGTAGTTCTGTCAGGAAAAGAAACATACTTGCGTACGATGAGGAACCGGGCTACTTTTCCCTCTCTAAGGTTGCTTGAAAAACCGTCCTAAGTAGGTAAAATAGGTACCTAAAAGTACCTGACCTTCCAATGAATCATCTCGCTGGAGTGATTGGCAACTTTTCTTGTTGACTATGTTTTGCTATTGGCTCCACCCCTTTCGAAAGCCCTTCCGTGGATGTGGTACGTCCCATTTATCGGGTCTGGTTGGTCTCCCGGTTCAGTCGGCCTCGATCCATAATCTGCTTTTTGCCGTTTTATTGTCTGAAAACATCATACCTTAACCCAAAAAAACTAAAACCGTAAAAAAAACTTCCCAAAAAATTAAAAATTAAAAAAATCAAAAATCAAAAATAAAAATCATAAATAAAAAAAAAAAAAGCCAAAATTTAAAATTCAAAAGATCCGTAAATAATAATTTAAGTGTGGGTCAATTACAACTTCACTGTCTGTTTGCTGTACTCCACTGGGCTCTCTTGTACAGCTGGAAACGAAATGGGTTACTCCATATTGTCATGATCGATGTACTACTGTACGGAGTAGTTTGATGCTTTTTAGCCTTTCGCCTGATCACATATCTCAGTTATCCACTTCAAATACTTCATTTATTCCACTTCCCGTCCAGGTCTCTCCTTTTGTAATTTATTTTCTTCTCTCTTCTCTCCTTCTAAAAGATATATATCCTTTTCACTTCCAATATAATTGACTTCCTACTTTGATTCCGGTCCTTGATCTTCTCTCCCAACTATCCTTCAACCCACCGCAGCTTAAAACAACACTACCCACTCTTAACTCTACCATCCTTCCACCACCTAGCAACACTTTTGAGTCCTCCCGTTGCTTTTCAATCCTCCATTGTTTCGGAAGATCTCATCTCCTCCATCTTCATTCCTCTCAGCACCCCTTTTTTGGTATTCCTTATTGTGGACCCCCAATTAGGGTTCGCGCAAGTACTGTTGTGATTGTGGATAACCAATTGAGGTAGTGTTTGGCCAGAATAAGACTGAGGTTAAATTGCGCCAGGGGCAAGATATGTTAAAGCCCCTTTAACGAAAAAAGAACGTTCCCGCTACCGGTTTCAACGATCTTATCATCATTGCATTCCCTCCCTTCAGAACCACCGGAAAATCTGGAACGGAGACACATTCCTCTCGCCCATATCTTCCGTCAATTGCTATCTCATAGCAAGGAAGAGACTCATTAAAATCCCTTTCCCTTCCTCGCAAGGGACATTCGAACCTGGGAAAGAGTTTCAGCCGTCAAAATGTTCAAACGTCTAATGGGTGGTCTCCAGCGCCGGGATAGTAGTGGCAGTGATGATTGGTCCGCCTTTCCTGTACGCCAACTTTTTGTGTTAGGTATGTCGATACTGGATTTTCGCCCAATTTCAGAATCTGGGTGTGTTGTGGCAATGAATGCTTGCCGTCAGATTTTTGTTTTTATTTATTTTTTTTTTGAATCAGCAATTCATGATTCTTTTTGACTTGCAAGTTCATCACTGACAGTTTAACAAGCATGTTGCCGAATCTGCGAACCAATTGCGTTTATGTCCATTTTTCCTTATGTCTATCACATGGTAGAATCATTCCACGTGACAGACAATGACCGCAAGATTGCCTTGTACGCAGGCATGATTACTTCTGCGTTTACATTCGCCGAATTCTCTACAGGCATGTTCTGGGGACGCATGAGCGACAAGGTGGGCAGGAAACCCGTCCTGATCATGGGGCTGATCGGAACCGCTATCAGTATGATTGTGTTCGGATTTGCTCCCAACCTACCCACTGCTATGATCGCCCGAGCGCTAGGGGGTCTACTGAACGGAAACATCGGAGTGCTTCAAACCACCGTTGCAGAGATTGTGACGGTCAAGGAACATCAACCCCGGGCTTACTCGATCATGCCGTTTGTTTGGTGCTTAGGATCGATCATCGGACCCGCCATGGGTGGTGCGCTGGCGCAGCCATGCGAAAACTATCCCTGGTTATTTCAGCGCGGCACTATCCTCGAAACTTTCCCATTCCTGCTGCCCAATATGGTCTGTGTTGTTGTTCTACTTTTCGGCATTGTGGTTGGCTTTCTGTTCCTGGAGGAGACCCATCCGGAGAAAAAGCATCGCCGGGACCTTGGTTTGGAGTTGGGCAACTGGCTCATTGGAAAATGCCGCAGATCTTCCGTACAGTTGACTGATGACACGGACATCAAGGCGGAACTGCAGGGAGTAGATTATCTCGACTACGATGTTCCCCCGCCCGAGTACAAGAGCAATGAGTCCTCCCCGCAGTTGTCGCCGATGAAGGATTTAGATACCTTATCCGATGACGACGACATTGAAGGGCAGATGAAGGATGAGAAGTGTGGAACTCCTAAAGCTTTTACTAAACAAGTTATTTTCAACATCATTGCCTACGGAATTCTTGCATAGTAAGTATCTCCCCCTCCCCGAGATTTTCTCGACTAGTAGGTCATAGATCAATACCGATACTAACATTTCTCACAGCCACAGCGTCTCTTTTGATCAGCTGATGCCCGTTTTCCTAAGCACCCCTAAGTCCGACGAAGATACCGCGTTGCCATTCAAATTTACTGGAGGCCTCGGTCTACCCACGAAGACAATCGGCTTCATGCTCGCAGTGCAGGGTGTCTACTCTATGATTGCCCAACTCTGGCTGTTCCCCTTCGTTGTCCGCCATTTTGGCACTTTGCGTACTTTCCGCTTCGTGCTCCTTATCTGGCCTCCTCTTTACCTGTTGGTTCCATACCTAATTCTCCTCCCTGAAGCGCTCCAAATGGCGGCGGTGTATGCTGCCTTGATCAGCAAGATCACTTTCCATGTCATCGCGTTTCCGTCTACCGCTATTTTGCTCGCCAACGCCGCACCGTCCTCTAAAGTGCTTGGATCCATAAATGGCGCAGCTGCCTCGACGGCCAGTCTAAGCCGTGCTTTCGGCCCAACCATAACTGGTCTACTTCACTCTAAAGGTCTCGAAAGTGGATACTCTGTGCTGGCCTGGTGGGCCTGTGGCATTGTTTGCATAATTGGAGCCATCGAGAGCTTCTGGATGGAGGAGAGCGACTCAACAACTGATTCCAAACAGACCGGGCAGCATGGATGCAATGCAAGCGAGAACAACCTGCGGGGCTCGTACACTGCGGGCAAGGAGGACGCCACCGCAGAAGAAGTGCGGAGATTATTGTCCTCTGCACGGACTAGTGTTGATGATTCTGAAATGCTCAATATCGATTTGATACAAACACCCGCCAAGCACGAGCATGATTGAGTTGTCCATTTCGCATGACGTGACCTAAACACGACTCCACATGACATTCGACATGACCCAGCTCATTACCACGTCTCCGTCGATCTGACATCATACTTGCTGGCTCTCGTCTCTTTTCTTTCCTCTCCGCTTTTTATTTTTATTATTCACCATCTACGGTTGGTTTGATACACTTATTTAACTTGCATTCTGGGTTCTTTGGATATCTCATACGATGGTGGTTAGCTTTGATTTTATTCTGTTGAGTCTCGTTCTGCTGTATTTCCTTGTGTGTGGCATCATGATTTAACTCTGGGAGAAGGCGCATTTCATAGACTGGATGCATCTTTAAAAGCATGGGGCTGGCTATTTCCTTGTTTTTCATCATCATCTTTTTTGAGCATTGTTGGGTTGGCATGCATCTGGGAGGCTTTTGTTATTACTATATATCCAACTCATCTGAGCGCAGAATCTATTTCTGGAGAACCAGGGGACGAACAATCCCTCGAACTCTCCTTGTTTGGCCTGATTTTAACTTCTCTGGTCGTTCCCTCTCCGTGCTCGCAATCCCTACGAATATCTTCACTTTTGGCCCCGCTCGGTGATGGCCTGCATTGCCCCTCGTACTTTGGCACCTTACATAATCTTTTGACGTTCCCCAACGCTGCACCTCGTCGGACAACATTCTTATACTGGAAAAACTATGCTGGGGCCCATCCAGTCCGAAAGTATGCCTGATCGGCTCTATCTCGGCAGTTGATCCATCACGTTTTTGTCTCAGTGGCTCTGCGGTTGGGAAATTCCCAACCTCTCATTCTCCCATACTTGCCCCCCCAACCCTAACTCTTAAAGGGGTCACCTATCTAGCTACATGTACCGCCGGTGTTAGAGGACTTAGATATGCTAGCTAGCTTGTTTCGCTTCGGTAATTGAGTGAAAGGTTGGGCTATATTTAGTGGGCGCACAAAATATAGGTCTATAACTATACTAGACTATACTATCAGTCGGTTCCCTTTAGATCTAGATTACTTATTCGGTTGATCTTATCCCTCGGTCTCGACCACTACTGGTACAGACACCCGATGGACTCACCAAGCAAAGGGATTGCGTGAATGTCGGTCTATAAGAATGAAGAGGTCAAGGATTTGCCAAGCTTGATGACTTCACTGATATCCCATAACAATCCTAGCCCATATCACTCGGTTATATACCCTAAAGTGACCGGGATTGAGGTTACCAACAGGGGATGCACCGGGAAACTATCCCTCAACCGGACAACCACGCCAGTTGAGCTCAAGAGTCGTGGGAGTGCATAAGCACTGAGACAACCACCCCGAAGGGTTTGACATTAATTAATTATCGAGATGAAACAGTGTTGCTGCCAAGTGCTCATCCTGACTCCACCGTGTATTCTCATGGAAACGCGTAATTAATTTGTGTGCTGATGACTAATCCGTAGATGCCCCTTATCAGCAGCCAATAAGCAACCACACATCTAGGATTATAAAATCACGTGAAATGCTTGGTTACGGAGTACGGTATTGTCATTCACGGTCCGTGCTCTTGGTAGACTTCCTGTTTAGGGAATTGCTTCAGAAGCTCAAGGGGTCCACCGACACTCGACTACCCCGGATTTTTGTAACTCTATGCTCTAGAGAGAAATCCCAGATCTTTGATCGCTGTCAATGACTCAATCCAACCTGTCTTCTGTCGATCGTGGGTGGCTCAGGCAATGCCACAATGGGGTATTGGCGGGATTTCTTCTCTAGTCCATCCGACCCCAGCTTTACACAGTCCATACATTCTTACTAGTACCGAAGTAACTGCAAGCGGAGCTTCCCCCCATCGTCCGCGACGACTCCACTGGCTTGGTCTATCTAGAGTCGCAGGATTTTTTTTTTTTGGGGGGGGGGCCTTTCTTTTCTGTGGTCACCTTTTGTCTTCAATTAGTCGGACAATAAGCAACAATTGCAACGGCGTGCGTGGTGACAAGCTACCACCGTCATGGGCTGCGACTGTCCAGCCGCCTCCAGACAGATACCGAACAGAACTTCAGCCTTGACTATCATCTCGGAGACTAATAAAGTCCGCGGATCGCCGTTCAACTGAGGAGATAGTTTCCCGGCAATCATCTCCTGGGCCTCTGTGCAAACAAAAAACAGAACCCGGACAGAGAAGAGAAGCTGGCGCATGTTTTAACATGAATGCTGCTGCGTCTCTGGATTTACGGTGTGCCCCTCCATTTGATTCGACCTTCCGCCGGACGAGACATGCTCGTTCGTTGGCGCTTCTCGTCGCCGTACCTTTCCCGCCATGCTGAATCCTACTTCCCCGGCTTCGCCGACCTCCATAGGGAGGAAACGACCACGCCCGCCTACTGAGCCTTCAATCCACCCTGAGTCGCTGGCGCAATCTCATCGGCATACACCGGCAACCGTGTCCTCAACCGCCTCCACCTCGAATTCCTCCTCATTCCGCAATGTGTCGGCCTGCAACCGTTGTCGCCTGCGCAAGAACCGCTGCGATCAACGACTTCCTCGATGTCAGTCCTGTGAAAAAGCTGGCGTCCGGTGTGTCGGATATGACCCTATCACTAAAAGGGAGATCCCCCGGAGCTATGTCTACTTCCTGGAGGCTCGCGTGGCATACTTGGAGAAGGTGCTGATGGAACATCAAATCGATCATAAGGGAGCCGTAGCTTTTGATGAAGAAGAAGCGGTCAAGGTGGAGACGGGCCATGATCCTGCTCAGACCAAGATGGCTGGCTCGGACCTGACTACGGCTGCTGAGGTGCTGCCATCTGAGGGGAGCGACAAACTTGTGCGAATGAAAGGGGAGAAGGAAGACTCGGTATCGCAAGCAGACAAAGATAAAGAGAACCCGGAAGATCCGGACAACAACGTGGACCCTGAAAAAGAAGACCACTGGAGAATACATAACTTGGTATCCAACATTGGCATGGTGTCGGTCCAAGGAACCTCTGATCCTCGATATTTAGGATCAACATCTGGCATTTCTTTTGCCCGGGTCGTGTTTGCTGCAGTGAAAAGCTCTGTCACCGGGAATGCATCGGAGCGAGGTCCCATGCGTCCAACCGAACGCCTCCCCCATAGCGCTACTGGTACAGCCGGGAGTACAGGGCGTGATTCTTTCTTCGGCCTTCAGACGAGACCGATGATGAAATGCGCCGCCTTCCCAGAGCGGGAGCTGGCTGAAAAGCTTGCCAACCTTTATTTCGAACATGCCAATCCTCAGATACCCATCCTTCATCGCAATGATTTTATGGAACTACTTGATCGGACTTATTCGGTTGATGAAAAAAGCCGCTCTCCTCGCAGTATATATATGCTCAACATTGTCTTTGCTATTGGTGCTGGTATTATATTTGAGGACAAGCCAGGGGATGAGAAAGGAAACGGACGCGACCGTTCACCGTCCACATCGAAGAGACCCCGACTGTCGAATCACCAATACCAACCCGAGGAGTATCATGCGTCTGCCATCATTCATCTAGAGTCCTTCGTTGGCGCTCCTTCCACAAACGACGGGTTTGGAGCGTTAGAGGAGCTACAGGCAGTGCTTCTCCTCGCCAACTTTGCCCTGCTACGGCCCGTTGCTCCTGGGCTATGGTATATTGTAGGAGTTGCAATGCGGCTGGCTGTCGACCTTGGTCTACATTACGAGGATGGGACAGTTATTGATGCATCGGCGGAGGAGAGCCTTGACCATCCGCAAAGAAGAGCTGAGGATAAGGATAAGCCGCGTATTGATACCCGTGAACGTGGGCGTCGGGAGTGGGTTCGTGATCTTCGCCGGCGCTTGTGGTGGTGCGTCTACAGTTTCGACCGCCTGGTTAGTTGCTGTGTTGGCCGCCCTTTTGGGATCAGTGACCTGGCTATTAGCACAGAATTTCCATCCTTGCTGGAGGATCAATACATCACCAAATCAGGGATCACGGTGGCCCCAGAAGGCGCCCCGAGCTATAAACACGCAGCACATCATTACTTTAAGCTCCGAGTGCTCCAGTCTGAGATTCAAGATGTTCTGCAACACCAGCAATTGCGGTTTGCGAAGCATAAGGTCCCTTATGCGGCAAGGAAATTTACACGATCCGATCTTATATCCCCATACCTACAAGGCTTTGACTCGTTCCGCTCCTGGCGCAAGGATATCCATCGGCGATTGATTGAATGGCAACAGACTGCTCCAACGAAGCGAGACACGGGCGTACAATTTTCCGTGGAGTTTCTCGAATTAAACTATTGGCAAGCTGTGATTATGCTGTACCAACAGAGCCTAACTGTTCCCGCCGAATTAGCCGACGAAGTTACGCCCGCGGAAGATGTCTCCAGTCCTTCTTTCTCTAATGTAGACGAAGCTGATGAGGAAGACGATATCTATTATAAAGTGGCCGAGGCGGGACAAAAAATTATTCGAATCTACCGCCAAATGCATCGTGTGCGCTTGGTAAATTACACATATCTCGCTACTCACCACATCTTCATGGCGGGTATCTCGTTTTTATATGCCATCTGGCATTCGCCTGTGGTTAGAAGTCGCTTGGTTTGTCTCCCACGCACCTGAAAAAAAAAAGAATAAATAAAAGGCTATTTCCGCTAATTGTATCATAGACACTAGACGAAGTGGACTTTACAGTACTTGCTGCCACGTCTGTCCTGGGGGATTTAGTACACAAATGTCCACCTGCGGAGGCGTGCCGCGATGCTTTTGAGCGGATGAGCAAAGCCACAGTGCAGATGTCTTTATCTACCACAGGGTTTGGATCGCAGGTCGACTTAACTCGGTTCCAATCGAATGCCATTATGAACCAGCACGCCAATGCGATGCATGCTGGTCGAGTTAGACAAAATGGTCGCCATACCATGGATCAGCGACAAAGGCCTCCCCCCGGCCAGTCTAAGCGGCAAATCCAGACGCGGTCGACACGGCCAGTCCCGAGGTTTGACATGAATCTTGGAGATCTTTTCAACGATAATTCTATCACTGAGCGGCCTGGCACAAGGCGGTCGATGCAATCGTATTCTAGCCGACCGGAGTTCTCTGACGTCTCCCCCTCCACATTCACCTCGGAGCGACCCAACCGGCCTCAGCGAACACCATCCCTCGAGTACTATGGGAACTACGAGAGCCCCGTCTCTCCACAGACGCAGCAAACGTATGTTTATGGCAACTCTCCACCGCAGAGTGGGTCTCCTAGTAGCGTTACTGCCAATCCTAGTCACCATCAGTTCCCACCAACGGACCAAGAGATTTCATCAACCGGAATTAGCCTGGATTTCCTGGAATTCGACGTGGCTGGTGCAGAGGGCCAAGTTCCTCTCGGGTCTGATGAGAACCCGGATTATGACTTACATGTGGTACCCTCGTTAGGACATGGTGCTGGGCATAGTGTGGGCATCGACCTGGGTTTCGGCATGGCAGTCGACTTTCAACACGACTGGAGTGAGAATGCCAACTATGATCTCCTTGAAGGATACTTCTTTGGAGGTTCGGGGGCCGGTGCATCTGCAGATGCCTAAAGCTTGATTGTTGGCCTGTGTACTTGTTCAAATTCTACTGTTTGTGTATCCTAGGTTGTCACTGATGTCCAGGTCGCCCCGATCGCGGCATGGAAATGATCTTACGAGGCAGATCCTCTTTGCGGTTATTTTCCTCTTCTCCTTCTCCTTTTTCTTCTTCTTCTCCTTTTTCTTTCCTTTTCTTTTGTTCTCTTTTTTTGGACATGTGTGTGTATGCCGTATATAGGTTTTTTTTTATCTTTTCTATTCTCGTATCTGGCTTGTATCTCTCTTTATTTTCTTTGTTTCTTTTTGGATATCCTGTCTGCTATGAAAGGCCCAATGAGCGTGAAGAAATACCAAATAATATCTGAATAAAAACCATGGAACTGTCGTGGGGTAGAGACTAATGAATGAAGGCTGTCAGGGCCAGAGACGAGGCCATGAGAATATTGGGCAGCAACCACACGATCTCCGAAGCATGAGGTTGGCGATTGAGTTGGTTGCTCGGCGGGACAACCAGCGCTAAACCCCAAACAATCCAACTACTCCAATTCGCTTCCCACGAGGAAAACCTCCGCTTTTACGCCCGTCGTTGGCCAGCGCATGCCAGGCCTGGAATCCTAGAACTAGTCGCAGACTACTAATTAATTAATATATGAGACTGACCTTTCCAGGGTCGACATCGATTTGACAACTCTGCAGGCGCTACCCCAAAGCCGTTCTTACTGTTCGTGATCTTCAAGATCTATTGACGCTTTGGCCATGCAAACTGACCTATTTTAGCTCCTGTTAGGTCAGCTGCACACTGTTACTGTCTGCATCTCGGATCGCTTCCCTTCGTCGGTGCTTCGTCCTTGTCTTGCTTGGGTACGACCTTTTGGCCGCTAGTTCCTGCGTAGGACGTTCCAGGCACTTTCCCGGCCACGGTCGTATTTTCCCCGTGCTGTTGTTGTTGTTGTCGTGTTTGGGTGCCTTGATCGGGAAAGATCATGTCCGTGAGGATTTATCGAGAACGATAAGGAAAAAGTTCGCCGGACTCCACCCTCCGCTGCCAAATAAACAATTAATGAGGACATACAACACAGAGATCCAAAGTCGCATGCTGGGTCGGAACGACTAACCGGAGATTTCGTGGTATACAATTTACGGACAGGTGCTTCGGTTGCTTGGAAGGTTCCGTTGACGAGTCCAGAATTCAATTGAGAAAGGGAGAAAAACCGTTCGCCTTTCAATTTTTTTGCCTCTCACTTTATCTGTGTCATTCCCTCAAATCTCGATAACCCGACCCTTCGCTCGCTCCCTCAACGTTCCATACGGCAATTCACAGTCTCTTCCATCGATCCGGATCCCCTCCCTGCCTCCCTCCCCACTGTCCCGACGTTGCTTGATATGTCAGGTCATGTACAAAAGGATTGAATCTTGGGTGCGAACGTCGTGATCTACCTCGGAACAATACAAATATACCAGTCACCCGGCAAGTTGATAATTTTTCATCATGGTAAAAGCGGACATCCGGAGGGATTATTATGCAGACTTGGGTCTTGCGCCCAGTGCGGACGCTGAGGATATCAAGAAGCAGTTTAGGAAACTAGGTAAGAGGAAGACTGTAGATTGGTTACTGGGGTTGTCGTTGATTTGTTAGCTCTTAAATACCATCCGGATCGGAATCCTGGCAAAGAGGTGGAATTTATTTCCAAGTTCCAAGCCATTCAAGCTGCAAATGAGATCCTCGGCGATCCTCAACAACGGTTGAGGTACGACACGGACCGCTTACGGGCTGGGTATGGAAAGTACTATAAGTCCAACTCCCCTCGAAAACCTCCTACCAAAACCTACCCTTCGTCGCCTTCGGCAAAACCTCAAGCTGCGAAGCCATCTTTCTCGTCGCGACCGCAATCGTATCATAGCGGCCCTTCTTCTGGCGCTCAAAGATATGCAAGTTACGCGCGGGCAGCCCCCAAACAGCCATGGGAGAAGATGCAGGATGAAGGACAGACCCGAGCTGATGCATTTCGCGGGTTTCAAGACATGAAGGGGAACAATACATCTGGTTGGTCCCAGTTTGACCCTCGCACAGGGCGCTCAGGACACTCGAGCGCTACGCCTCGAACCAATGCCTCTTCTACCAGTCAGTCGACAAGGCCGAAATCCGCGTACGAATACTTCAAGACGTCTCCCAAGTCAGCTGGCTCAGAGTCCACGCGCACACATTCTACAAAAAAGAAGCAGGGGTTTGCTCCGCGGTCCGCTGGTGGAGACGAACCTATGGCTTCGAACACTTCTTCTTATTCGAATACTCCTCGGAATGAACGGCCCCAGATGAGAGACTTCTTTGGCCCTGCTCCTTCCCCTACGGCTAGAAAAGCTGCTGCAGGCTTCCAGAACCGCGAGGAAAACTCAAGTGTACCAGAGTTTGAGCGAACAGGGAGCAAGTACGCCGGTCTTGGAGGAGAAAAAACCTTCTTCTCGAGTGCTTGGCTCGGGCGTTCTGCAAGTATGCGTGAACCATCTGGAAGTCCCAAACCTCATGCGCGAACAAACCCACCAAGCCCGACACCCCAAGAATCCGGCAGACATCGAAGCGCAAGCCCCAAGCTTAAAACTGATCACAATCGGAACTACTCTTCTACTAGTTCAAGTGATATCGACGACGACGACGACAACGAAGCCCACCCGGAGCAGAAGCCCAAGGCGGTCCCCAAAAGCAGACTTCGGCCTCATCAGAGATTTGCTAACTTCCACACTCAGCAAAAGTTTGACTCTAGAACCGGTGAGCATTTCTATCGATCCCATACAGGTGGATTTGTATATCCTAGCCACATGGAAGAGAGACTTAGGTTCCAAGATTCAAATTACTAACGGAATGGGCAAATAGGGCATGATTCTGACAGCGCCTCTCCTGCCCAATACATGTCTGGGGCACCTAAAAACGGAGACCCATTCGTACAGTAAGGCTAATTATTTTATCGGATTGTAGGGTTTACCAGGTCTGAGGCTAACTTTTCCTTTCTTCCCGGTGCAGATCACGCTCCCCTAGGTCTCGAGATGCTCCGTCAAATGGGTCCTTCAACAGTAGGAGCCACGACGATCTGCGAAAGCCGTTTTCAGCAAATAGTTGGAACACATTTGACTTCTTTACTCCATCATCCTCGGACAAAGAGCAGCCCCCACCGAAGCATAGCTCCTCTAGCCGTGGGCGTACTGCTGCTAGAAACAGCCCTGGTCGAGCAAACCACTCTGCAAGCACATCTAACCATGGCATTCCTCGGTCCAGCCCAACGTCTCAAGAACAACCTGCAGCATTTGCTGAGGGCAAATTTTCCGCGGACGATTGGGCAGATAAGTTTAAGGACCTTCTGTGGGCCATGCCGAAGGATGGCGGGCATCAACCACAGCAGCAGCCCGGGAATGCCCAGCGTCCACGGAGTCCTCGCAAATATACTCGGTCTGCCACCAAAACGCCAGTTGCGCCGCAAGCTGCTAGTGTTGCGACTGAGGCTGAGGAGGCCAAGGCAACAGTCGACGGCGACCACAATAATAAGCCAGACTCGGCTCGAGTAGGAGAGGATGATGGAGAAGCCATGGACCTAGACGACGACCCCCCTGCGAATGACACGACTGTCCAATCGGAAAAGGCCGCCCAAAGCAAAAAGGTGCCTCCGTCAAAATCTAGGCCGCTTTCAAATGATAACGCAGGGAAGGGAGAGAATACGAAGTCAGCAAGTCAACACTTTGACCTTAAGAATCTGGGCAAGACGGCCCCATTCAAAAGCACTACCGATGGTGGCATTGAAGATCTACAAGACATTCAATCGAGCCTGCCCTTTGAGTCCCGTGCCAAACCACAAAGGACGACGGTGCGTGACATACGCCCCCGAGAGCTGATCTGCCCCAACCCACCCAAACGGCCGCAGCCGCCGCAACCTACGCCAATCAGCGCCGGCTCCCAACAACTGGGGCTGCATCGAAAAGAATGGGACCGATACGTGGCAGAGATGAACATCTACATCCGCGAGTGGAATAATTTCAACAAACGCATGCTCTATCATTTCAATGCACGCCAGGAGGCTGTCGAGACGGGAATGGCGGCGAATTGGATCAGTGCTGTTGGTGATTCGACGCGCTTAAAGATCAATGGCCAGGGCGAGGACACTGATGATAAGGGGGGTGATGGCAATAACAGTGACACCGAGGTGCTGCCGGGCGGCAAGGGTGGCTACAGTGCATATCTACGCGGGTTAGATGAAGACACCCAAGTATTGAAGCACTGGGAGATAGCACGAGAGATGCATCGGGAATGTATTCTGAACCTTGGACAGACACGGGAGTGGATTTTGAATGGGGGGAAAGTCATCTAAAGCATATAGGGCTGGAGTTCGATCTAAATTTCTGGGTTCTCTCTTGCATAGGACGGGCGTTGGTGCATTGGGATTGTTCCAATTCATGTGGCATTAGAGGGGGTGAGGACTTTCGCATCGTTTGTAATGTACATTATAGGACTGGCGCACAGGGGACCGGTGGGCAGCAGTTTATTTAGCAGCAGCAGCGTATGTATGCTATCTATATTCCATCGAAGTATTTAGTATATCTGCATCAAGGTCGTCATCGATTGATATACGTACCATAATTTCGTGACCCTCAAAGACCCTAAACCCCGAGCCCTAGGCCGATTGCGGCCCGGGAACCCCTCTTCCCACTAGCCTGAGGCCGCCACCTGCCAATGAGGGACCCCACGACCCCGCCATGGGAGAAATCATGACGAGACGAAACGGTAAGAAGTGGTGAAAGCCAAGGGAAAAAAAAAATTCGTTTAGTGGATGACCAAACGGTACGGTACCCTGGGCGCTGAGTCACATGGAACTACCATATATTATCTCGTCCGCCGCCGCTCCCTCCCTTCCTTTTTTCGGCTTTTTGGTCTTTGACGGTCGCGAAGTTTTCGCCGCTGCTCCATTTACTTCTGGTACGGGTTAGATCCTTCTGCCTACCAGGTAATAAACCAATTGCATTCGCATTTACTGCTCGGTCGGTTTTTAATTTTAACTAGGTTGATTTAAACAACCGGTTCATCGAATTCATGTCAGTCCCCATACAGTGGACCCCGCCGTCTCCCTTTCCCCCCCCCGGTGCAGCACTCTGAGATGAGCCACAACGGTTGCCATTACCTAATTGAGAAATTGGTACTAATTCGACTCAAAGTCTCTTCTAGATCTCCGATCTTTGAATATTTACGCAGCAATCATGGGTGTTTCAATCGTTCTGGGTAGCCAGTGGGGTGATGAAGGTGGGGAATCCGCGTCCCCTCCCCCCGGGGATTTCGAGACCTAAGATATTGACACATACTGATTGCGTTTGAATGGGATAGGGAAGGGAAAGATTACGGATATGCTCGCGCAGCAGGCTACGCTGTGCTGCCGTGCCGCTGGCGGCCACAGTAAGTCAGCCTCTTCACCAACGCCTTGCAGTGTATATTGACTCTTCCTGCCAGATGCGGGCCATACCATTGTCCATGGCAACAAGACCTATGACTTCCACATTCTTCCCTCTGGCTTGATCTCTCCCTCCTGTATCAACCTGATCGGTGCTGGTACCGTCGTTCACGTTCCCAGCTTCTTCAAGGAGTTGGCGTCTCTTGAGGAGAAGGGCCTTGAGAATGCTGGCAAGCGCATTTTCATCTCCGACCGCGCTCATGTCTGCCTTCAGTTGCACTCCGTTGTAGATGGTTTGGAGGAGGCCAAGCTGGGTGGACGCAAGGTTGGCACCACTGGTAAGGGTATCGGTCCTTGCTACAGTGACAAGGCTTCTCGCAGGGGTATCCGCGTGGGGGAGATCCTGGACGAGGCGGTTTTCGAGCGCAAGTTGCGTTCTCTGGATGCCGGATATCGCGCTCGATTCGGCGATTTGGAATATAACGTCGAGGAGGAGCTTGCACAATTCAAGGTAGGATAACGCTCTCATACCCTTCGCCAGTTCGGCGTATGTGGTAGAAAGTTGAGTATTGACAAATTCAGGAATATCGCAAGCTCTTGGGCCCCTACATTGTCGACCAATTGGCCTTCCTTCAAAAATACAAGGACTCTCCAAACACCTTGGTGGAGGGTGCGAACGCTCTTATGCTCGACTTGGATCACGGCACCTACCCCTATGTGACTTCCTCGTCTACCGGCCTGGGCGGTGCTATGCAAGCCCTGTCCCTGAACCCCACCAGCATCAAATCCGTTATCGGTGTCGTGAAAGCTTACACCACCCGTGTCGGCTCGGGACCTTTCCCTAGCGAACAGTTCAACGACGACGGTGACAAGCTGCAGCGTGTCGGCAGGGAATTTGGTGTCACCACCGGCCGTCGTCGTCGCTGCGGTTGGCTGGACTTGGTCGTCTGCCGCTACTCGCAGGCAATCAACCACTACACCGCTCTGAACCTGACCAAGCTGGACGTTCTGGACGATTTCGACGAGATCAAGGTCGGTGTCGCCTACGTCCTGCCCGACGGCACCCGCACTGAAAACACGATCCCTGCCGACGCCGAGGTCCTCGAGAAGGTGAAGGTTGAATACGTTACTCTCCCCGGCTGGAAGAGCAACACCATGGGCGTCAAGAAGTACGAGGATCTGCCCGCCAATGCGCGCGCGTATATCGAGTACATCGAGCGTGAACTCGGTGGCGTTCCTGTGAAATGGATCGGCACTGGACCCGCTCGCGATGACATGATTGCCCGCGAGTAGAGCAACCGAGATTTTGACTACATCTCGACGGGTTGACCCTTGCGTTAATGCTCAGCTTCACTTCCCCAATAAAATATCCTGCTCCTTGTACTTTTGGTTCCCGCCGAAAACTTATATCCACGAAGAACGATATCCGGTAAGGGTAGATGTGGATTGGTCTATACAGATGAATAGATGCTTTGATTATTATTTGCCTTTAATGACATACCTTTCTGTTGTATAAATTGCCCTCTGTTCTGTACGTTAGTCCTGGTGAGAAGTCAGCGGCGGCATGCGACAGACACTCGATTCGATCGTATTGTAGTATAGAGCCATATGAGGATAAATCAAAGAATAAATAAAAAGATTTAAAAATAATAAAAATAATAATAAAATAATAAAAATTAGTAAAAAAATACTAAAACATACTAAAATTATGAGATAAATAAGAAATAAGAAATAAGAAGAAACCATTCTCTTCTGGATTTTTTTCTCATATTCCAGATCAATTCCGCAGTCCACAAAATGAAATGATGGTAAGTAATGCTTATGCGGTGCTTAGAGCGAGCACTGTTAGTCAGGTCTTATCCATGCTTATCCAACCCGACGTCATACATCGAAACCTAATCCCGTATATAAAGTTCCTGAATTCCCCCTCCAAACCACAAAAAAGAAAAAAGAAAAAGAAAAGACAAACAAAGGAAAACGAAACAGGAACCAGAACCCAGAACCAAGACAAAAAAGAAAAGAAAAGAAAAGAAAAGAAAGAAGACATGTCCAAACTAAACCACGCAAAGATCGTCCTGCGCCGGTCCAGCGAACGCGGCTACGCCGAACACGGCGGTTGGCTAAAGACACACCACACCTTCAGTTTCGCCGGCTACTACGACCACCGATTCCAGCATTTCGGATGTCTGCGCGTTCTCAATGAAGACCGAGTCGCTGCGCGCAATGGGTTTCCGACGCACCCGCATCGCGACGCCGAGATCTTCAGCTATATTCTGAGCGGCGAGCTGACGCATCGCGATAGCATGATTCAGAAGGGCAAGGAGGGCGCCCAGGGGAAGGACTTTTATCGGATGAAACGTGGGGATGTTCAGTTTACTACTGGTGGAAGTGGTTAGTTGCCCTTATTTCTACTTTACCTTTACCTTTACCTTCTATCTTCTCTTCTCTGTTCTGTATTTGAGACTAATTTATGAAATAAAACAGGAATCGCCCACTCAGAACAAAACGAACACCTCACCAAACCCGTCCATTTCCTCCAGATCTGGGTCCTACCATGGAAATCCTCCCTGAAGCCCCAATACCACACGCAAAGCTTCTCAGACGAGACAAAGCGCCAGGGCTTCGTCCCTATTATCTCACCTCTAGCGGCCGGACCCGAGGCGACCCCTGCGCAGGAGCAAGCAGCCGTACCAACCATCTCCGGGACGATACCGATCCATGCGGATTTCGTCATGGGGGCGGGGATTCTGGAGCCAGGGAAGACGTTCCAGTGGGCGGTTGGTGGTGGAGAGGACGCGGTGCAGTCGCGGCGGAAGAGGAACGTGTATGTTCATTTGCCGGCGAGTCGGAAGGGAGGGGCCAGGATCCGGTTGGATGGTAGAGAGGATAAGGTGTTGGAGGAGGGAGATGGAGCGTTTGTGACGGGAGTCAATGTTGGGGATATGATTTCGGTGGAGAGTCTCGGGGAGGGCGAGGCGGAGGTGGTTGTTTTGGATAGTAATTAGTTAGAGTATCTCTTTTACTTTTCCTTTTCTTTTCCCCCTTGTCTGTCACTTATGTGCTGTGTGGTTCGGCGTTGGGATTGGCTTATTTTTTATGTCTGGGGTTTTTTTTTAATACCAACGTTGGGGTGTGAATAATGTGATAGACGACGACATATTGCGGAATATTTATAATAAATGCTGGGAATTAATATGGCATGCTATACCTCATTCTAGACTGGCCCACTTTCCGATTACTTGGTTGAACTCGGTCTTCGGCATGCCGAGTTAGTACGGAGTAGTTATTGGCTAAACGGAGTAGAGGCACTGGTCTATGAGAACTCGCTCGTCATGTAAAATAAATTAGCTGTATATAGTTGGTAACGTTGAAAACTGACGACCCTATCTAGACTAATACAATACATAATACATATCGGGTGTCCGTCTGCCCCAGTTCAATATATCCAATAAAGAAGATAACAGCCTGGATCATAATCCGTGTGTCCCGATCCACAACACGCCCAGTATATCGAGACAGATCAGAAGAAGTAAGGTCACATGGTATCTCGAAGTGACAGAACGGGCATACATGATAAATAAAAATACATCCGGAGAGGAGAAGATTCGTTCTCTGGTCTAAATATACAGAGTAGTCGCAGTAACCGTAAAGAACGCCGCCCAATGCATTCGGAAATTTGTTCTCTCAACTTTTTCGGAAAAATACTGGTAGTCAACAAGATATACGTTGTCTACCTGTATCAATAGCGGTCTCTGCTGTCCCAGCGGTTAGACCCACGGCGGTTAGAGTCATATCTGCGCTCTTGGTTGCCTCCACGGTTGTCACGAAATTCGCGGTTGTCACGGTAGTCACGGTTGTCACGGTAGTCGCGGTTGTCACGGTTATCACGGCCACCCCGGAACTGGCTAGGGCCGCGAGAGGAGCCACGCTGACCTCTGAAAGAGCCGAAACGACGCCCGCTGATATTTGCCTCCCTTACATCGTTCAAGCCCAAGTTTTGAGCCAGATTGTGGGAAATCGATGGTGCCTCAGGGAGGTAATACCCGTGCACGGCAAGTTCGTTCATCGCGAGAATCATATCTTTCGGGCGGGGGAAGACTGAGATCAGAGTGCCCAACTGAGCCTTGAATGCCTGCACCCTGGTGTCTTCGGGGATCCGCTCCATAGCAGCCTTGATTTGCGCCACAGATTCCGCAGCAGACGGGGAAACATCGTCTCCCACTTCCTGGCGCAGGTCCGTGACGGCCGTGGCCAGCGTGTGATCTTTCTCGATAGGAAGGTCGCCCAACCTCTTCTTGATCCAACCGTTTTCACCAGGATGAAGAAGGAGCCATCCCTCGCCTTCCTTGTTTGCTCGTCCAGTACGTCCGATACGGTGGATGTATGTGTCACGGGAACGAGGAGCTCCAATCTGGATGACATGGGTAACGTCGGGGAAATCCAAGCCTCTCGCCGTCACGTCGGACGAGAAGAGGATTCCAGAACGGCACTTCCGGAAATACTCGGAAGTAAGAGTTCTCCTGTTTTGGGTCAGACGCGCGTGGAGCTCCATCATGTATAGCCTGTTCAAAGGGTGGCCGCTCCGGCGGTCATCGGGGTTGTTAAGCAGCTTGCTAAAGACTTGGTAGGCCAGGTTCACCTGCATGGTAGAGTTAAAATAAACAATGGCCTTGAAAGGTCGAACGTTGCGGTCATTGGCGATCTGTGCTTGGTAATTCTTAGCCAACTCGAGAATGGCGGGCAAAGCATTCTGGTAGCCATCGAGCGTGACCATCTTTTGGGGAACTGTCAGGTGAGTAGGCACTTCATCTCCCTTGACGGTTTTGATAGTTTTGAAATCGGGTTTCATGGTTTGGTGAACCATGGACATGACTTCACTGGGGACGGTCGCCGAGAACATGAGCGTCTGACGGTCGACGTTCATCGGGTCGGGGAGAAGGTTTTGAATCTCCATGATCTCAGGAGCGAAGCCATCATCCAGCAAGCGATCTGCCTCATCGAGAACAAAACTAGACAACTTGGGGGCCTGGACACCACTCTCTGGATCCGACAGAATGTCCTTCAGTCGGCCAGGCGTGCCAACCAGCAAGTGACAGCCCTCTCTCTGAATCCGACGCAGGCCTTCCATCTTACGGGTACCACCGACGGCTGACTGAACCACAATTCCAGTACCAGCCGCTATCTTCTTTGCTTCTGTAGCGATCTGCTCCGCAAGCTCACGGGTTGGGGAGATTATAATGGCACGGATATCTGCCGAGGTAGCCCCGGTGCCTGAACGCCTGTAAGAACGTTTTTTAACAGTATTATCCTTCAGAATATTCTGCACCACGGGAAGGAGGAAGGCAAGTGTTTTTCCAGTTCCAGTCTTTGCCTGAGCCAATCTGAAAGAATATAAATGTCAGCACCCAAGAACACATTGTGGGAAGAAAAAAGTCAAACTAACACGTCGCTCCCTTGCAGGGTTTCCTGAATCGTCATGCTCTGAACATCTGTCATCGTCTTAATGCCCATGTTCTTGTTGATGGTGCGAATAATGACGGGGTCGACCAATCCTTGATCCGCCAGCTGCTTAAAGCTGGACAGACGGCCATCCTGGTCGGTCTCAACGTTCTGGGCCTGAGCTTCCGCGACGGCAGAGAAAGAGATACGGGATGCATGGAAAAGCGAGCGAGGCACATGCGAAACTGCAGGGAAGGCCGGTGGGTGCCATTGTAGCTGCTGGGGGGTCACTCTGGCCGAAAGAAATCGTGGAGCAGAAGCGCGCAGCGCCTGGGCAACGCCGTTTCGGCGGAAAGCGCCCAACATGATGGGAGCGAGGAGAGATAGAAAAAAGTAGTCAAATGATTCAGGACACAAAAACAACTATCTAACCAAGTGAATCAACTGAAAAGTGATTTCAATAAGTTCAAATGATGGGTAGAAGCGAGATATGGATGGATGAAAAAAGATGTTTTGGCAAGAGGCGACAAAAGAAAAAATGTCCGGCAGAAAATTGTCAAGTTGGAAGGGAATCCTAAACAGCCACTCAGAAGGGAAGGATATCCTCCCGTCCAGGAACAACAACAATACAGAGTATCAGTCAGGTAAGCTAGTACCTTTAGGTGCATACCAACCAGTGCCACCATGTTTATTTGTATTTTTTTTTTCTTTTCTTTTCTTCTCTTTTCTGTTGCTGCGTGTCCATCCTTCAGAGTAAGAGTGAACTCCAGGTATTCGTATAGCATTCATCGTTATAGTACACCAATTGTTTTCCGGTTATGTTGATCCAGGAGGTACGACAGTACAATACAGAGGACCAGCAACTATGTTAGATAGTACCAGACCGGCCCGTACGGAAGACTTCTGTTATCAGGCTTCCCATGTTTATGGCCTCAGGCAATAAAGCCGGGGAATCGTGGAAGGATCATTTGAGTACGGAGTACAGTGTCTGGGGAGCATGGGATGAGTTGAAATGGGCCCAGGATTGGTCTTTGTATAAGGGATAGAGAGGAGATTATGGTTCCACCGAGGGAATTAAGTCAGCCTTTGCAACCGATTGGTTAACGCATCCGGAGTTATGCACCAATGCTCATCGAGTCGTAGTCATGTCGTATCGTCCGGATACTTTCTTCTGTCCATTTTCATTTGAATTGCACCGTTCGAGATAGGCTGACTAAGCGTCGGATGGAGGAGCAACGAAATATTAATAAAAAGTAATAATATAAAACACAATACTAATGATCATTGATAGGTAGTTATATGGAGCATAAAAGTTACTAATGAACTAGATATACTTCTTGTAAACAATGATAAACAATTTCCGAGAGACTTGCTGAGCTTGATTAACTACTACTATATTATGCATCTACCCTTTCCAAGTAAAAGAATAAATGTAACTCCTACGTAGTTCACTAACTAGTTACCACTCGACTCCAACTACGTAAGTCTGTCCCCTCAATTGATTAGTGAACTTTGTAATGGAGAATTTTCTCATTTCCTGATTTGTGATCACCCAGCAAGCTCCGGTTGTTTTGCCCAGAAGGTTAAGCTCTTCCGTGCGTCTAAAGGAGTCTGAATAATGTCGAGATCCACCCAACTGCTCTTCCGCCACCCATTCTACTTGCCAACCCACTTGGCTATTTGCGGAACCTTTGCCTCGGACGTGGGATCGGCCAAATCTCTTCCCCATCTTTTGCCTCTCGAGAAACTTCTGCCGCGTTTGGGAGGGTGCTCCTACTCGTACCGTAGTGCGTAGTTGCTTTATAATCGTCATGCGAAGAGATTGGAGCTGCCCCGCTTTCAAATTGCTTGGGAAGTTGTGCCATTGACCCCTGCTCCATAGTTACCTATAAAAAGGCACCTATAGCTCTAGCCTGTATAACCACTTTGTCCATATTTATTAGTATCTATACCCAGCAGTCCCTGTTATTTTACGACCGTTTCTTGCTGTGCATAAATTGCTCGTTGTGATTATCCTCCCCTTTGATTTACCCATCCAGACCTTTTCATTATCACCATGTCTCAGAACAAGGCTCTCGTCTTCAAGAAGGTCCCTCAGGGATATCCTGTCCCCGGACAGGACATCGTTGTCGAGCCCGTGTCGGCCGATCCCAACGCTCCCGCTCCTGCCAATGGTGTTGTCCTGCAGTCTCTCTACACTAGCCTTGATCCCTACATGCGTGGCCGTATGCGCCCTGCCGGGACCAAGTCTTACTCTCCTGCCTTCACTATGGACCAGCCTATCGACAGCAGGTCCATCGCTAAGGTCCTCCGCTCCAACAACTCCGCGTACAAGGAAGGCGATTTGGTCATTGGATTCGTCCCCATCCAGGAGTACATTGTCCTGGACGAGCAATCGATCGTCCGTATTCGCCCTCTCGAGAACCCCTTGGACATCGAGGATATCCGTGTCTTCCTGGGTGCCCTTGGTATGCCCGGGTTGACCGCTTATTCGTCCCTGTATGAAATTGGCAAGCCCAAGAAGGGCGAGACCATCTTTGTTTCGGCTGCTAGCGGTGCCGTGGGTCAGCTGGTTGGCCAGCTTGCTAAGCATGAGGGCCTTAAGGTTATCGGCAGTGTCGGATCGGACGACAAACTGGAATATATCACCAA
Organism: Aspergillus bertholletiae; assembly: GCA_009193595.1. NCBI lineage: Eukaryota > Fungi > Ascomycota > Eurotiomycetes > Eurotiales > Aspergillaceae > Aspergillus > Aspergillus bertholletiae. Next base: position 70,519 of record ML736217.1, read on the forward strand.
GGAGCTCAACTTCGACGGTGGTTTCAACTACAAGAATGAAAAGCCCGCCGATGCGTTGGCTCGCTTGGCCCCTGAGGGTATCGATATCTATTATGAGAACGTTGGAGGTGAGCACCTTGAGGCTGCTCTGGATGCCATGAACGACTTTGGCCGGATCGTCGTTTGCGGTATGATCTCGCAGTACAACTCGGCTCCCCACCCGATCAAGAACATCCAATACGTCTTGACTAAGCGCCTGACTATGCGTGGCTTCATCGTCGGCGACGCCGGCATGGGTGACAAGTACAACGAGGAGCACCAGAAGAACGTTCAGAAGTGGATCAAGGAGGGTTCGTTCAAAGCCCTCACCCACGAGACCGTTGGCATTGACAATTCGGCCGACGCTCTACTTGGTATCTTCCACGGAAAGAACAAGGGCAAGGCTGTCCTGAAGTTCTAAGCTGTTCATTTTTTATTGCATAGTATATCGTACATTTTGCACAGAGGCGTTATTCGTGTACCTCGGGAGCCTGATGTTATAATGGATTAGTAGTAGGGTTAAGAATATAATGAATCTTCAAGAAGAAAGCCAAAAAATAGTAAAAATTTCCTGAATAATTCGTTTTTATAACAGAGCAACTATAACAGTAAAATATAAACGATGGCCGACCACTCCAAGAAGGCTGTAAGATATTGAGGTGGTCAAGTGTTTTCCGTCTGTATAGCCGATTAATACTATTTGCCGGGACATCGGCCATTTTCGGCTGGGCGGAGATAGACGGGCCAATCAGCTGCTCCACAATAGGATGACCGCATTCCCGATTGGACTTCCGAGGTTCCATCTGACGAACTTGAACGACTTCATCTTGTTGCTTTGCTTCGTGCAGCGTTGAGTCGCAGAGAATATACCCAACGTCTTGCATTCCACCACCCTCACAATGGCCTCGATCGCCCGCCAGTCTTCCTTCCTCCGGCAGACCTGCCTCTCTGCATTCCGCTCGCCACTCGCGACCAGGAATGGTGCCGGCGTGTCGCAGGTTGTGGCCTTCCATGCTTCCGCGAAGAAGCAGATCCTGCCTCCTTTGCCTCGTGAGTGACTCCCAATATGATATCGTCGTGGCCATAGTATTGGCCTTGATTTTGAGTCAACTAGAAGGCCAAGGGAAAAATATGCTAATGAGTTCGGACAGAGACCATCCAGGGAACGAGTATGTCCACCGCCGACTCCTGAAATCCTCGAATCGAGCTACATGTTTGCAGAGACACAGTGGAACTAACCCGTCAATTACGTAGTGAACGATGCTGCTCCCATCCCCACCCCTCACCCCTCGGAGGGAAGTTACCACTGGACCTTTGAGAGGTGTGTAGTCGTCGTACTCGGTTTCATGCACTTGACAGGAATTAATGAAAGAAACAGAGCCATCTCCGTCGGCCTTGTCCCTCTCACCATTGCCCCCTTCGCTGCTGGTTCTCTCAACCCAGTCATGGACGCAGTCCTTTGCTCTTTCATCGTTCTCCACTCCCACATTGGATTCCAGTATGTTCACTCAACTTAGCCATAGAGCTTTGACTTCAATGAATTCTCACACCATGCAGGGCTGCCATCATTGACTACTTCCCCTCTCGTCGTGTCCCCAAGACCGCCACATTCTGCAGCTGGCTCCTGCGTGCCTTCACTCTCACCACTGCGGTCGGTCTCTATGAGTTCGAGACGAACGATGTTGGTGTAACAGAGGCTTTCAAGAGGGTGTGGAAGGCATAGATCGTTGCATTGATATATCCCTGTTTCTCATTACTTTCTTTTCGAAGTTTCCTTCCGTTCAGGCGTTTTGCCTATGTATATGCTGTTTCTGTTAAAGTAAGCCAGTCCAGCTGGTTGGCGCTCTTGGTATTGAGCTAAAAGATATGTAACTGTTCAAATGGATACTGTTGGAAAACATTTCTCTGTTTTATTTTTTGCATGGGGGTGGGTGTTTTTTTACTTTGATCTTTTTCTATACGGTCCTCAATCACCGTCAAAAAGTATACCAACGACCAGCGTTTACCAAAACATGCCGTATGCAAACGAACTACAGCCATTCAGTTTAATCACTCTCCTCTTCCTCCTCTTCGCTAACACCACCCTCCAACCGATCATCATCATCGGCCTTCTCGACCACCTTCTCAATCAACTTCAAAGCCGATTTCAACGGCAACCCCACCACATTATCCCAGCTCCCCTCAATACTCTCCACCAAAATCGATCCCAATCCCTGCAACCCATACCCACCAGCCTTATCCGCCCCCTCCCTAGTCCGCACATAAGCCAAGATCAACTCATCCGTGACCTCCCCATCAAACCGCACCCTCGTCTCCTCCAGCGCCGTCTCCAGCGCATACCCCGGCTGCCGCGCACTAACCAAGGGCGCCATCGCAGCCATCGCCGTAAACACCTTATGGTCGCGGTTATCCCGTAGCGACTTCAGCATGGCAATATGCTGCGCCTCGGAGCGCGGCTTCTCGAGAATCGTCCCGGTGGCCGTATCCACGACGATGGTGTCGGCCGCGAGAATCAGCGCCGGCTCACCCTTCTCCTCGTTCACGATCTCCTGTTCGTAGACCGCCTGCGCCTTCTTCGTGGCCGTGGCGAGCACGTATTCGAACGGCTCCATCGTCTTGGGGAAGTCCTCTGCCGCGTTGGATGGGATGATCTCTAGATTATGCAGGCCGAGGTGGGACATGATTTGTCTGCGGCGCGGGGACTGGGAAGCGAGGATGACTCGCTTTCCGCGGAGCTCATTCAGCACCGGGAGAGAGAGCGGTGGTGGACGGGGCAGGGAAATGCGTGCTGGTGGGTTGTTGCTTGTTGCATCGTACGCCGGTGGGGGGTCGATGGATTCGGATTGGAAGAGGAGACCTTTCTTTGAATCGGACATTTTGGGGGGAGGGGGGGGCTACAAGTGTTCTCTGTCCTCTATCACAGGCAATAATTAAAAGGCTGCAGGTATGTGTGTTATATAATCGAAAGTACCCTTGGGGAGCTTTTCTCGATGCGCGTGGACAGTTCAAATGATTATTTGATTGAAATATGACTCGTTCTTACCTTTCAGTTTCTGGGGATTCTTTTGATAGATATGGCGGTGGATCCTGGCAGAATCTGTTGATAAGCTGCTTCATATTTTTTTTTTTTTTTGGGTTGTGGGCGGCTTTTGCAGATCCATTCTATGCCGGTGTCGAAGACTCGAGGTAGTACTTAGTAGTACCGAGGACCGATTTAATGTATGCTTTGCTGTTCGTTTAGGTGTTAGCCAGCCATGAATGATTAAAAAAAATTCAAAATTGCTTGTCTGTGTATACCCTTTCTGTTTTCTGGTTCCCTTGGTTTTGCTTTTTCTTTAATTTTTTTAACTTTTCTTTTCTTTTCTTTTGGTTTGCACCCATATCTTCTAGAAAGAACATAGAACGGATATAAAATCCGGTACTCTGGTACTGGATGTGCCCGGAACTGCCAACTAAGAATGACAATAAGTATCCATAGACTAAGTATAAAGTAAAAAAGTAAAAATAAAGGAGGAAGATAGTACCCACAATCAGCAATCATCTAACGGGAACAACTTGCAGTTATAAAGGCAATATATATATTCCTGTCACGACTGTGTTGATGAGCGGTTTAAATAATGAGCAGAACTGGAGGATATATATGACTCATGATCTATTGTTTCAAAAATTTTGCAAGGATTTGTTGAGAAATTGGGCCCAAGATATTTATTCTCTAATGGTTTATGGTAACACATAGTTATGTTTGATATTGACCGATCCCCTTGTCTCCCCCTTTCACATCCACCTTTAAAAAGTTACACGAGATATGACCGAGATCCTTATGTATATATTCCTCCAAGCCAGCCTACACAGAAAGGTAGGACAAGCTGATATTGTACTTGGTGGAGCGGTAAATGACAAAAAACGTAACTGCTCCTCCTGTTCGACTATTTCAAAACCTAACACCTGAACACCTTAAAAAGCGCTTTGTCAAATCAACATTGATGTACAATGAACAGGTACCGGAGAATCAAGCATAGTAAGATGAAGAGAGAGAGGGGGCAAAAAGAAAGAAGAAAGAAACCAAGAGAAGGGAAGAAAAAAAAAAAAAAAGTAAAAGTAGGCACACATATAGCACAAACTGACAAGACAGCGAGCTCAATCGTGGCTCGGGGAAGTTTTATAAATGGAAAGTAAATCATGCCTCTTTTCCTTTCCATTCAAGGGCATTCGGAACGATAGTATCACGCGCAGGGTATTGTGTCCATCCACACAAACTCCGTAAATCAAGTCATCAACATCAATCATATTCCATACTCGACCGAACCTCGGCTGAGGATGCAAACCCCGGCGATCGCGCCAAGGTCATGACCGAAATGTATCGTCAATGCAACCACCTCTGCGCTCAATCTCAGCTATGAGCTCCTGTCTCTCCTGCAGTTGCATGTGAATGAAATCCACCGTCTTCCTGAGCACAATGCTTTCACTTCGACCTTGGCCTTCCAGGCCCGGAACTAGCTCCGTCAGTCGATCGAAACCTTCCCGGATCGCTGCGCGGCGTTTTTGCTCCGATGCGATGTGGTTGTTCTTCTTTTCTTGTTCTGTCAGTCGCGGTTTCTCCTTGTCTTGGGCGCCGCTTGACCCGGCTTGCTTGGATGATGAAGCGGTGGGGGTGGACGAAGAACGGTCATTGCGGTCGTCGGCCGTGTTAATCATGCCTGGACCGGGAGAGCACGAGGTTTCAGAAGAACTGGATGCGAGGGATGCTGGTGGTTGTGCAGATGGCATGGTTGGGTGGTGGTGGTGGTGGTGGTTGTTGACAAGGTCAAATTGCTGGAAGTTGTGTTGGAGAGATTTTCATGTGATAAACGGAGAGGACAGAGTGGGTAAAAATGTACAAGAGATGGTTGGATCCAGGGAACTAACTGGAAAGGAATGTAAAATGGAAATTATAGAGTTTAAAAATTCAATAAATTAAGACAGGTGAGAAAGGGAAAAGAAGAAGAAAAAAGAAGGTAAAGAAGTTGTTAAAGAGTGAGCCCCTGGTGGAATTTGTTCCAAGTGTTGTTCTTAGTGACCTGCATGACTGACCACTTTATATGCTTCGGCGAACAATCAAATCTTGAACACACACTAAGAACCCCCCCAAAGTAACCTAAAGGTGCGGAGAAATTAATTTAGTTACCGGATCGAGCGCTGCCAAGGCTTCTCGATCCATTGCACTGGCGCCTTACGTCATCGATGCGAATGGCTCTCGTCCTCAGGCCAACCGCTCATGCAATCTTTCTTCAAGTTGTCACTACTACTTCTTAACAGTAGATCCATGCGTAACCCGAACTGTCGTTCGCCGAGTTTGTCTCTGACAGCAATTGGTCATTCTCGACTCCTCGGTGTCTGAGCTTGTGCTATCTACTAAAACCCGCTCTCCAAGTCAACGGTACTACTGGGGTTCAAATATAGCACATCATATACAGCACGGGATCTATCCACCAAGCACAATGACAGGTCGTCAACCCCTTCGCGGCTCCTGCCATTGTGGACGTAATCAATATATTATTCAGCTCCCAGAGGATGTCTCTGAACATGCGGAGATCTACTTTGACAGTAGTCGGGATAGCCGTACGTCACACACTCGAATACACTCAGAAATGATATCACTAAAAATGTATCTCTAACACAGGAAGGATCCACGGAACACCTCTTACAGCATGGCTTCGAGTTCCTCTGGACTGGTACCAATCTCATACCGAGTCGTACTTCGATGACGAGTCGCGCGCGACAATCCGGCGCATCTTCTCCCCTGCGTACGCCCCGCATACCCAGCATGCTTTCTGCGGGTTTTGCGGGACACCCCTATCATATTGGACGGATGCTCCCAGTGAAGAGGCGAATTATATGTCGGTGACCATTGGGAGTCTCTCAGGGGATGACCAACGATTGCTGGAGTACCTGGGTCTACTTTCCGAAGATGAAAGTGGTGAAGTGGAGGCTGAAGGGAGTCGAGAGGACCGGTCTACTGATGGGCCACTTCGCACAACGCAAGCACCCTTGTCGCCTTCGCATACCATTATTCCTTCTTCGGGTGGCACGAAAGGCGTATCTAAGACCTATAGACAAGGCACGGTAGCCGGGATCCCGTGGTTTGAGGAAATGATCGAGGGTAGTCGATTGGGCCGCATGATGAAGTCTAGACGTGGGTTCGGCGTCAGTGATGACCAGTCAACAACTATAGAATGGGAGATTAGCGAGTGGACGCATGACGGGTCAGAGGAAGTCCGATCTAGTTCATCCTCCGGGAAGAGGAAACGTGGACAGCATACTGATGTTGAAGAAAGTGGATCTTCGTAAGTATTAAAAAAGGTAAAAGCACAACGCATTATGATTTAATAATACAGCTATCATGGTTTACTCTTTTGGCCCTAGACTGTTGTTACATAGTCAAGAAGTCATCGTACATATCTTAGCCCATTGGAGTATATCTGTTGGTGGCTCTACAGCAAGCCCCTACAAGCAATTTATAACCTGCTTATTTGCAATTTTACGCCGCTGCCTATGTAAACATTGCCATAAAAGTCGTTTATATAGACGATATGCTTGGTAAGTACATTGTACTCAAGACCATAAACATCGGCGTCCTCGTTACGCTAGAGTAGATCATCAGATACGGACACTTTCTACGGTAGAACAGACCTACCGCGTTGACATTGAATATACACATAAAACAAGTCAGATATTGGACATCAAAGTTCAACTCTCTGCTATAGAAATCACAAGCAGTAACGTGACTATGTATGCGTAAGGCGTTCCTCAAGTTCACAGACCTGGTTTCCTAATCTGGTATCGCGTCGGCCTCGCTTAGCGTTTTCAGGCCTACTACTAACAGCGTAGTGAAGCATGTCTTTGTTTGTTCTTAAACAATGAACACTACTGAATTAATTAGACTCTTCCTATCTTTCTCACAAATACCCCCGTCACTTCCCGGCATCCAGTACTCATAAGCCCTGATCCTTGAGGAGCCCCCATCTATTATACATATATGAATGCATACTAGATGGGGGCTCCAGTACTGTTTAGATCGTTGAACGATGCGGCTTCCGATCAAGTACTTTGTTAAACCAACCTATGGCTCTTCAAAGAAGCAATCCACATATGTCCTGCCTGCGCTTAGTGAGGTTCCTGAACGGCCTTGTCCAAAGGAGATGTGCTAACGTACTGATAGAATACTTCAAGTACTATCTATCATTGGCAAAGTAAGGCTCCCTCAATAGGTTTTCGCCTGGGACCTTCAACAATTTCTTTCACTTAGAAGATGAAATCGAATGAGCTAAGTCTCTAGATATTGAGGCCGGCCCATCGAGCGTTTCGATACCACAAGTAGGTATAATGGCGATTATTGATATATCGGTAGCACAGGCTAATATCTTGACTGGAGGAACCTTTAGATATGCTGGAGCGATGTAAACAACCATTACCTGAAATGCATGCGAGAGCCTTGAATCACATACTAGGCATTCACCCCCAAGAAGGAATGAATTATCAGATGAGCAGGAGGAGATCACCGAATCACAGCCAAAGAATGGTATGGTTGATTTCCTACCCATGGAATCATGAGAAAGGGGCCAAAGAAGGGTCCTATATGGGAGGGGAAAGGTGGTTGTTTTAGCTGTAAAATCCTGTTTTATTCAGCCTTCCTCTAGTGATTGACTCGTTTGTCTACACTGTTACTCATGCCTACTCTTCAGTGAGAAAAGAACAGGCAGCGACGAGGTGATCACACGCACGACATCATAATTTCCCAACGAAGCATTCTTTCCCCGGCGGTTTGCACACGGCAACACAATTTATCTCTCAGTGTGGGAAGGAAAGCAAAGCGCCTAAACGTCCACAATATCTCTTTCAATCAACTCCTTTAGTTCCTCACTCTGACAGCACCTCTCATAATCTTCTGAACCAGTCATACATTTCCTGCAGTATCTCTTGAGTTTCTTCAGAATCCACTATCATACATCTACAAATCAATAATCTTCTCAATATGTCCTCTTACGTCCCTCATCTGCATGACCCCTTTGTGGGCCTCTCTACTACAGGCAGCCAAGAGGAAGCAACCTGCTGCGAAAAGCAAGTCTTTACGACTAGCAAAGGTCAGTAACCCTCACGATTCCACTTTCCCTATAGAGTAAAGCGTTTTGGAATGTCCCTACAGAGTCATCTCAAGTGACGAGCCATTCGTGCTACGAGAAGTTCTGATCTGTACCTCATAAGCTACACACTCTACGGCATCTCTGGGTCTCTGGATAAGCCGTTCTCTTCTATTTGCACTACTAACTTTGGATCTCCTTATGGACAGATCAAGATGTTAGATCTGACTCCCCACGTAGTGAGAGTGACACATCGACGATAAAACCCTACCACTCTGGCAAGTCTCAAGAACAGGGTATATAGAGCATTCTTTCCACCTATCAACAATACCGTTTGCTAACAACCACATAGGAGAGGCCCGTAAAAATGATGAGCCTAAAAAAACAAAATCCCTCACAACTAAACCCCCTACCCGCATTCCTCGTGTATCAGTCTTGCGGGGACAAGGCCGGGAGTCAGCTGTAACCACACAGAAAGGGAGCAGAATCATCTCAGAGCAGCGCAGCTCAGTCCTAATTCCAATCCATAGTCCTGAACGCCTGAACAGTCATTCAAAGGCGCCAGGTGAAGGACTTTCTGGTGGTATTCGAGTAATCGAGAAACCCCGTGGTCCTCGTCCCCGCCTTTTGGCTAAGCAGAAAAGAGGCTTATTCTCGGGCTCGGTTGAGGAAGCACCCAGTCAGCCGAAAGAAAACATCACCTCTTCCTCATCACCATCCAGCGACTGGGACCTTGACGAGGGGATGCCCGAACGGCCCACCAATGTGTACACTGGCGAATATCGTATTCGCCCGACCCTCAGAATTGCACCATCAGCTGAGAAGATTATCATGGGCCCAGATAGCCCTGGCAGCACGTATGCAGTCATACAGCGATCAAACCCAGCCCTCGTTCAGTATCCAGATACACCTACCCGCGGCAGTAAGAAAGGGTTTCTTAACACTGAGGATAGATCAAGGATCTTAGACTCCAGACAACAAGACAGCAATACCGCTGAAGACACTGTGGTGACTCCGCCATCCAATCGTCCCCAGATATCACTTGAGACAATCACAAAGAGGGACACTAGCGGCCGCCAATTTTCAATACACCGCAAGCCTGTGAGCAGTCCAAGCCTATCATCTCTTTTCATCCGCAGCCCGGAAAGTATGCAGTCTATCCCTCCCATACCAAAACTTCCTGAGCCATATAAAGCATTAATGGAGGGAGGCATGGCATCTGGCCCAGTAACTCTAACAAAGACTGCTTCTCGCCGAGCTGAGATATTTGGGCAAAGTCCAGGAGCGGGTGGAAGTGAGATGATAATCAAGCCTCAAACCAAACGGACAGTGTCGTTTCAAACCTTGTCCGACTTCACCATTCACAATGCATCATACTCAGTCCAGAGCAGGACACTTGATGACATTGTATCACAAAATTCTAGCCACAATATGATGCCCCAAAGTGCTAGGATACCTGAATCGCGGAGCAACCGTATGCTTGATGGCTTTCGAAATATCTTCAAGCATAGAAGCACCGTGGATAAAGATAAAAAGGGGCCAAACGAAGAACCTGCTCTTGCATTCGAGGAATCCAGTCCCAGTAGTGCAAAGCTTGCCACAAGTTCAGAATACAGCAAGTTCGACTCTGGAAAGACAGGACCCAAGGCAAGCGCTAAGTTGTCTGAGGGTTGGAACAAAAGCCTGCGCCTCCCAACAGACAGACAAAGGAGACCCACGATATCGGCGCCCATCCCGATATCTCCTGAAAACATGCCTTCTTTCGTCCAATCCACAATGGCAGCACGAACCAGGGCTGCGACTAGCCCATGTGGACAATCAGCAGTCGCTCCCCAAGGTCCGGTACGCGGGGCTCATCCAGTGGCTGCCACTACTGGAAGTTCCCAGCGCACTAGTAGCCCCTGCAAAAGCACTGAGGCAATCGTGCCGAAGCCAACTGGCCCACCACATTCTGCGGGGGTGACTAAACCTGATGCCATCACTTCTCAAAAAAAAGACCCTGAGATTGAGAGAAGTGCCTCGAGCTCGCTGTCCAAGACCCTGGGTGATATCCACTACTGTGTGGAACAGTTATGCAACAAAGCACGGGACGAGACCACTCCGAGCAAGCGGGAAAGAAATCTCCGCGTAAGTACCGTTTACATTCATAACCTTTGTTTCTTTGAAACTGATAGAGAATTGGTTTTAGATGGTGTTGTCATTACAGCAACAAGTCAGCGATTACAACAGCATTAAGAAGGAGGTTACAGAGGCCGAAGCATTCGTGGCCAAGAAGCTTGCAGACAAGTGCCTGGCTGAAAACAGCTTGTTCGAATCATATGCCCAAATTCGGGCTCAAATGGATGAGGATTAGGTATCAGTCAGCCTATCAAATGTTTAGTTCTCAGGGGGCAGGATGAGGGTCAAGGTTAGCATACTTACCTTCGACCACGGAGACGACTGTCTTTAAAAATGGGGACGAGATTAAAGAAAAGGGGGGGTTCGGGGAATGCCCAGTTGATATTGTGTTTCTTTTCTTCATGAATAGGGCGGACTACTGAGTCCTTCTTTGGTTCTCTGGAAGTATTTAACTACCACGAGTTAGCTTCGACCCTGAGAGGTGATAGAAGTAGGTCTTGGGTTTAAGGAAATGTTTCCCCTCATTCTCCAGGTAGGCGGGAAACTTACGAAAGATAGTCGTACACCACGAAAAAGAAAGAAAAAAAGGAGGAAAATTCTGGATTACCTTCAAAAATACAATCTGTTTGGTTGATTATTCATGATTTTGGCTCCTCGTATTGAGTTCCAGCACCTGCTGGCGTCCACTGGAATAGTTGCGGAACAAAAGGGGATGTGAAAAAGCAGGTCGAACAGTTGTAATCAACGGTAATAAAATGATCACGATAAAGGAGACGGTGTCTATGATTCTAGATGCTTCAAATCTCAGTTACAGGAACGGGGGATACAGAACGGGGCGCGAGCACAAGCACGCTGGTGTGCTCGCGCCCGGATGGGGGAGTGAGGTAGAAGACGGAAGGAAAGAAGGAAGACGACGCAGACTGACGGGCAGGCGATTTATAGGGACAGAATTTCTTCCTTCCTGATATGTTGTGTTTGTCTGGGTGCCTTGTTTTTCGCAAGTCACTGCAATTCACTCTTCTGGTACCAAACCTGGGGCTTTGTTCCAGAAACAACTTCCCCCCAGACCTTCACCTTTGTCCCTTTGTACATCTTGATCAAGGTACTAAGAGCTACTCTCAATTAGTAGGATACCATTATTGGTGAATTACTGACAAACCCTTGGAGCCAAAAACCTCTACGGGTTGAATTTAGCCTAGTGTTCCACCGCACGCCATGTTTAGAGGTGGAAGAGGCCAGAGACGCCAAACCAGCCATGTAAGTCCTATATCACACTGAACCTCGCCAACAAATCCACGTGGTAACCGTGGACCCCTATAGAATTCCCAGGGTGCCACATACACATGGCAACTCCTTCAACCCAGTTACAGGGCCCCATATGCCGCATGGCCGAGACCCGTTGCTTCGGTACTGCCTGATTTGATGATTTCTCCACATGGATACCCTCCCAGCTTGTGCTTGCCTCCGCAAGCATCAGGTTCTTCTCCAATCTGGAGCCCTGGGCCAATTCCGGACTTTTACAACCAGCATGAAGACCCGAGGATGAAGGGAAACGGAAATCAGCCCCCGAGCACTCTTCCCCTGACCCCATCCGCTTTACTTTGGCAACCTACCCAGGCAGGCTATGCAAGCCATTATGATCGACCAAGCCAGCCCATTCCACAATCCCAGCCTGTTCAGCCGCTCCTCCTGGCCCAGTCTGCTCAATCGATACCACGATTTCAGCGTACTCACCCAGCCCTCCCCGGCCATTCAACCCGACCAAGCCAACATAGCCAGCCGCTGCAGCCCCATCCACATCTTCGAAACGTTCCATACTATGCATATCAGCCAGTTGCTGGGCCTACTATGCCTGCGGTGCCGTATACCGTTCCGGTGTCTCATTCATACGCCCCAGCATACCCGGTAAGTAACGCTTCGCACGGGTTCAGCTCAGATTCACACTGATGACGTTATATGGATGGTAGGCATATCCATACCAGCATGTACCATACCCTGCAAGTGGTACCGGGGCCGGGGACTACCGGGGAAGAACAGTAATCCACCCCAGGGGGCCTCAACTGCGTGGGGACGCCCCTGAGTTTTTCCCAATCAATCAGCGGGAGGATGGGTGCCTGTTGATAAGCAGTTGGTGAATGATTGTCCATACTAGCCCGTGAGGCCGTCTGTGGTGTGCTCAACGGTGTTGTCACCTGCTTTGCGTTTCACATCGTTTCTTCCTCTTCCACTGCCGTGCCAGTTGTTTTGAAGAATGGGGAGGGGGGCGCCAGAATACGTTGGTATTTGGATTGTGTGTTTCTGTGTGGATGTGACGTGGTCGAGGGGAGACCGAGAGAGAAATGATTGTGTTATTAGCAGCTTTGACTCTTTCAGAGGACTCGGTAGTGACTACTAATGAATTGCATTGTTTCATGTTGGCTCGACTTCTACTTGCCGTTAGGGTTCATCTCCGCGTGGGGGCCAATCAAGAGCGAGGCCGCAAAAATGAGCGGCGGATCAAACACGCCGGAGCAGCGACTAGTCCGCCTTAGTGGGAAACTAGACCACCGTCCAAGTTGATAACACTTGCCTCGGGAAAAATGATGCCCGCAACGCCTGCCGGAATGGGGTTAGAGAAGGGTAATTGTTGGGGGTGGTGTGGGGGATCCTCTGGGTCTCTGGAGTCTTCAGCATCTCCTTCCTCTTCCCCCCCCTCTTCCTCCTCCTCCTTCACATAACCCACTCTCCTTCTCCCCCCCCCCCCCGGGAAACTTCACGCAGAACAAACTGACAGACGGACAGACCATTCGGATTAATCAACTTGGACCGGGGACAGTCGGTAGGACCGGTCAACTCTAAAAAAGAAATTAAAAAAAAAAGCCGGTCTGGTTGAACGAAGCCGGCGGGAGCCGACTAAATCGATCCTACTGTAAGACTTGACACTAATTTATGTACTCTCGGCATCTCGCATGGATTACCGATTCGAGCCAAACACCCACTCCCCCCTTACTTTAATTCCACACCACATCGTCTGCACAACAGAGTAACGGGTGAGGACGTGCCCGTGGGCCTCGTGCCACCAGCCCCGCCGTGTCCAGCTGCCAGCATGGTCTTCTGCGGGAAACCGAGCAAAGGCTGCGGCGCATGCCGACTGCGAAAGGTCCGTTGCGACCAGGTCCGGCCATCGTGCTCCCAGTGTAGAAAGGGAGGCCGCGAGTGCCCCGGGTATAGAGATGAATTGTCTTTGATGTTCCGCGATGAAAGCGAACAGGTGGTCCAGAGGGCCAAAGCCAGCACCACCACTACCGCCACTGCCACCAGGCGACGGACCAAAAGACCCCCCAAGAAGTCCACTCGCAAGCTTTCCCCAAGGGGGAGTAGCCCTCCAGTGACTACCACGTCGTTGTCCCTCGCAAGTGACATATCGGATTTCAACGATCTCTCCGATCTGTATCCATCGCCCCCGGCGACACAGCAAGTCGTCGGTCCGCTCTCCCCGAAACTCACCCCGCCTCCATCGTACCAATTTACCGAAAATGAAGCCGTGTCCTTCTTCCTCCGCTTTAACGCGTGGCCTGGGGTGTGTTGGATCATGGAATTCTCACCGGACTTCTACATGATGCCGGAAGTAACGCTCAGCCAGCAGGCAATGAAGGCGAGCCTAGTGGCGGTGGGGACGGCCATGCTTTCCCGTATTCGGCAAGATGTGCCCCTGAAGATCGCCGCAGAGAAAGAATATGGCAACGCTTTGAATTTGATGTATACCGCCGTGATGGATGAAGAAGAAGCCAAGTCCAACTCAACCCTCGGGGCTGTTCTGTTACTGGCTATCTTTGAGGTAAATCCCCGCTCACCCGCCCACTCCCGTGCCCTTACCAGACGGTTCGCCAGAGACCCTAACGAGCCTAAACCAGGTCATCACGAGTAGAGCCCCGGGAAATATTGAGAAATGGACGAATCATATCTATGGTGCTGCGGCATTACTCGAAGTGCGAGGTCCAGAGCAACTCCAGGACGAAGATGGACTGAAGCTCTTTGTTCAGCTAAGATTTCAGATCGTAAGTTGAGCGCCCGCTGTCTCGCTTGTTCTGTGGATGCTAACGACCGGGCCCAGATCATCAGCTGCCTTCAAAGAGCGATGCGGGTCCCCGAGTCACTGATCGACTGCTCGAAGGTGGCCATGTTTCTGCGAACCAAGGTCGATGCCTATGGCGACCGGTTGATCGGCATCGCGGGTAGGCTGTCCAATTTACGGGCAGACATCAGGATGGGGCTCTTAGTGGATCCGCATGAGATCCTCTCTGCTGCCTACGGCATTGAGGCGGAGCTAATGGGATGGATTGCAACCTTACCCTCGGATTTATTGTACACCAGTATCGAGGACCCAACCTTGTCGGACGTTTCGTTTAGCATGTGGGGCCAAGGGCCTCATCCCTACAACAACAAATATCACATGTACAGCGATCTTTGGACTTGCCATACGCTTAACCAATATCGTTGTGCCCGAATCGTTGTGAGTGAAATCATCCTGACCTGCCTGCGCCAACTCTCCCTCAATGTGCCGGCATCTGCAATCTCCAACGACCTTCTCGAGCACTGTACGAGACTGCGCAGTACGACGCGACAACTCGCCAACGACATTTGCGCCAGCGTTCCGTACCATTTCAGCGTGGGAAACATCTCGGGGGGTCCATTTGATTGTCTCCCCGTGAACCAAAGCTATGTTGCTGGCTTACTCCTTCTTTGGCCATTGGTTCTCGCCGGAGCGACAGAGTCACTGAACCATCCTCTGCGCAAATGGGTGATTTCCTGCTTTCGGCTGATCGGGCATAGCATGGGTGTAGACCAAGCCCTGGCTTTGATTGAGGTTCTGGAGTGCGAATCGGGCATTTTCGATGGCGTAGGAGATGGTGATGATGGCGTTTACTTCCGTGAGGCAATTTCACTAGCGACTAATCGAGTCTTGGTAGGGACGTGGTCCTCCTGACCACCTTCCCTCTGTTGACTTGATAGCATCGGACAGGAAGGCCGACTGACCTATATATTTTGCATTTTCTGTTTATGTGCGATTTATGTTAACGACAATACCCCATGTTTATTCACCAATGCTGTCGCTTTCTCTTCAAGTGATTTTCGTTACCCCCCCTCCCCCTCAGGTTGACTGGTTGCATGAGATGCAACCCTCGGGGAACAGTCAACCATAGGGTATATTTTTACCAGTTCCCCAAACATGCATGTACACGAGTTTCTTTGAGAAAGTATTGTATCCAAATGCACGAACGATTTGAATTCGGAATTAATCAATGTCTCATGATTCACAATGCGGTTGCTTGTCCGATGTAACTTCTCTCATTTGGTCTCCCGAAATGCAAATAAATTAACGCTTATATTGTTATCAAACCCCGTGTTCTTTCGAAGAACCCCAGGTCCCGGGGGGATAAAAAAAAGAAAAGAAAATAGACAAGTCAACTTGCTCCCCCAGTATATCAGGCCCACATTGCTTTGAATTTACCGTTAAACTCAGCCTGGAGCATTCTGAAGGCTTCCAGTATTTGCGAAACACCCTGACTGTCTAGGACTGTGGTCGCAAGAGAGTTATGATTGGTCATATTCGAATTTGGTTCGTGAGTGCTCGTATTTCTCTGCTCTGTGCTTCGTTTTAGATCGCTGGGCGCCTCTTTGGCAAGATCTAACATGGCTTCTTTCTTCTCTTCTGTGCTCAACTCGTCGTCACTCACGTTATCTTCCCAGCTCTCGGCTACTTTGTGTTTCTTAGCCTTGGCCAGCACGGACGGAGAAGGTTGTTTTGGAAGCCCATTTTTCTGAGTTTTGCTTGGCTTGAGAGTCTTATCTTCAGGCTCCGAAACTTCTTCTTTCGCAAGACTGATATCTAGCTTTTCTTCATGAGCATCGCCACCCCCCATAACATCTAATAGATCCGGGTCTGTGCCTGGGGATAGTTTAAGGAAGTTCTCGAGGCTAGTCACGATGGTAGCCAAAACGAGAGAAAAGTCGTTTAGAAGAAACCAAATGTCGCCCCTACGGATTCTGTTGTCCTTTTCGAGGGCGTGTATGTTGCCGTGTTTGAAGAAGTCGAATAAGTATGCGTTTAAGGGGCGTTTCCCTTCCTCTGGGTACAAGCCAACGTATGGGACAACGGCTTGCTCAAGCCATACGCCACTTCGGACGTTTTTACAGAGCTCAGTAATACTTTCCCATTTGTCACGGTGGCCAGATAGGGCAACGAACGCGGAATTAACTTGCGTTGGAGGGAGAAATGACATTAATGGGTTGATATCTTTGGCGGATGTGCCACCTCCACATTTGAAGTTGGTCAGAGGTAGAATGCAGTCTGCGTCTTTGATGTGCTGATTGATATATGTTGTAACGTAGGCTGAGTAAATATCCAATGTCTTTTGGTTATGAGAACGCAGAATTTGCGCTGCCTGCTTGGGCATCGGTGGAAGGACTACAACTGAAGGTGAGCTTTTGGTTATCTCCCGTTGCGAATCTAAAATAGCTGGCCTGAGGTACTGGCGACCAAACAGGTGTGACATGACAAGCATTAATGTTAGAAGCACTTGATTTGGTTCATAAAGAATGTCTTTGCAAAGGTTATGGAAGTAACCTCCACTGAGCAGCGCGTGGAAGGCAAAGCTGGAATTCTCAGTGTAATAGAGGTGGGCTATTATATTGGAGAAATTGAGCGGTGCTCCGCCTCGGTCCAAAAGGAAATTTCGGCGAAGGTATTCAATTGAGAAACGGAGATGATGAAGGACTGTATGTTTCGACTCTGGCCCCCCCAGGTAGATACGTGGGCATGAGAGAATTGAGTTGATTGCTTTCACAGCGTATGAGGACTGCTTAGACTCATGAAGCAGGATGAACAAGCGGAGAACCAAACTGGTCGTGATTGGGAAGTGTCCGTTGAGGTTTGGAAGCTTTGAACTTAGCAAACGACAGACCTTTGTGTATGCGACTCCTTGGAAGACAACGTTTCCTAGGAAGTCAAACCCACGACGACCAGCTCGACCAGCTGCTTGGCGATAGCCAAGGGCTGTCAGGAAAACCGAATCACCAGAAAATACAACTGTCTTACAAGGCATATTGATGCCCAGGGCTAAAGTCCCCGTTGCAATAACCACGCGTAGATAGCCCCTTCGGAAAAGGATCTCACAAACATGACGATACTTGCGGTTCATACCCGCGTGGTGAACACCAATACCTCGTCTTAAGGACTCGATAAGCCATTCTGGTATAAGCCGTTGCCTCAGCTCTGTTGCATACTCGTTGAATTCTGACGGCAAAAGTTTTTTCATGTCCGCCAAATGGAACCCAGGAATCGGGGCTTCAGGGTCAAAAGAGCTATATTTGCTTGGCTCTGCAGAAGCTGATTCACGCATTTGCTCATCCCTTGATACCTTAATACTTCTCCCAATTTCTTTTCTTTTCTGCGTTTTAGAACGTTTTTCTTCTCTTTTCCATTCCTCCCAGCCAAGGATGTCGTTTGCCCAGGCTGAACTGGATGTTTTCCACCGTCTCTCCTCCTCTTTTAGTTGGTGGAGGAGATGATAGCATATTTTCTCGCAATGGCTTCGGTCATAATTAAAGAAAATGGCAGGAAGTGCACCTTGGTCATGGAGTGAGCAGATTAATGGCAGAGTGGTATCAAGAATGTTGTTTCTCTTGATGTCCTGTCTATTATCTGATTGGCCCATTGTACCAGACGACACTTGAGATAGTCCTTTGCCTTTAACCTGAGGTTTGTATGACAGATCGCTCAAAACTACATCAAACGGTGACTTATCATCATTCATCCAGCACTTGAGGAGAGCTTTCAGCTTAGCCTCCCAGTGGACAATATCTGCTTTGCAAATAATAGACGGCAGAGCAACCCAAGGGCTCAACGATTTATCAACTGGAAATTGTGTTGTCATATGCTTCTCCATTGTGTTCCAAAGCGTCCAGCAGTCACGTGGCTCCAGGGTCAAATCATCAGGGATGCCTCTGGATCGATCAATCAAGCTCGCAACAGGGTGCATGAAAGACATGTTCGGGCTGTTATCGAGCCCAAGTGGAGCTAACAGGGTTGAAGTTGGAAGCCCATTGAACACAAAACTAGCCGGAGGATGGTATGTATACTTCCTCAAGTCCGAGTAACGAGTGCTGTGTTCGACCATCTTAAGTTCGTTGCCATTTACCTCCTGAGTTAACTCTAACCATCGGTTAAACTCCTGTGGGTTGCCGACAGTTGCGGAGAGCGCGATAATTGGGCATGGAGCAAGGAGAAGCAGTTGCTCCCAGATAACCCCATCATCTGCTTGGCCAATACAATGAATCTCGTCGAATATTATACGCTTAACTCGAGATGACCATGGGTCTGCATTCGCCGGGGCAAGGAGCATGATCTGAAGAATATGAGGCACTGTAATCAAGACTTGGCACCCAGTCGGGTTATTGATGCGGTAATCACGCGTATGAATCGCCAATACGGACTTCCCAGGCTCCTTGAAGTTTTTAGAAAATCTTGCCTGGACCTCAGCGGCAATTTGGTTGACAAGGGCCTTGGTAGGGGCGACATAGACGATAACTCCTTCATTATCGTCCTCCAATATTTGCTTGATTGCGTAAAAACTAGCAATTTAAGTTAGTAAAGTCTCTTTAACACTTAATAGTGATGTAGGCACAAGATATAAGATAGCGGTAACTTACGAAATAAATGTCTTTCCTGCGCTTGTCGGGGCTACCACGAAGATACTCTTTCTAGCGTCAATTTGATCCAAGATCTCCCGTTGCCAGCTATCAGGTTCAAAATCATGAACACGAGGATCTGGTGATGAGCCCATATTTCGATCCAAGTATGGCCCAGCCTGAACCAGTTGAAATTCGAGTGTAGACAAACCAATACTAACATCAGCTTTAGCGGAGGTCACTGATGCGAAGTGAAAGGAAAGTGGTCGCCTGCCTCGGGGCGAGATATCCATGCCTGGAAGGCCAAGCTTGTTTATTGTGTCCTGTAAGCACTTGACTATATCTTCAGTCAAATCATTTTTCTTCTTCGCAATCTCACAAGTCATGGCCCATATGAGTGCTGCAACTGATATGGAGCAATCCCTTTTGTTGCTACAGCACTTATCTATCCATAACCTAACTAACGTGCTGAGGCCATATGTCAGAACTTCTGGTTCTAAGGTGTTTCTTTTATCACCTGAGAGAGTTTGCAAGTATTGCCTGACTTTCACATAACGAGCGGCGTAGTTATGCTCCTGACCGAACTCCAAAATCTTAACTCGCCAAGATTTCCAGTGTTTGCTAATCATCTCATCTCGTTTCATCGACTGTTGAGCTGCTACTTGATCTCTAACCGATAAAGCCCCCGTTTTAGAGCGACAGCTTTTCTGTGTCAAAAAACTCCTGTTTAATTGTATACCTGTAAGCCCGCCATTCATGCCAAGTGTCGACCTCTGGATTTGCCTGTGTTTGTTGCAGCTTTCAGATTGAACAAACACAGTCTCTGGCTTTAAGATGCCCCCTGATGAGTTCGTAAGACTGGCAGCATATTGTCTCATTTCAGCCATAAAGAACTGGTTACGCCGAAGCTGCCATTTTGTTAAGTTATGAATAGTTTTTGTGTCCAGCGGCATTCTGTGATTGTGCCAGTGACTCAGCTCTTCCGATATTCTTGATATAGTGAAGTCAACCCAACCGCCGGCAGATTGGTCAATAGCAAGAGAGACAGGGCTCAAATGCGGATCCAATATAGGATTGCTGAATGGCAACACTCCAATGGCAACATCACTATTTTTGTTGCTCTTATAACCTTCCGGCCCTTCCGTTCTCTTGCCCTCTTGGCTCTTTGATTTGGTACAGTCTTTGCAGGCTCGGGCTGTTTTATTAGAGTCGAGGTGTTGCTCAAATCCCAAATCCATTCCGCAAAGATCTTTTACGAGTGAGTCAAAAACTTCAAATTGTGATAACACAGACGGAGAAAAGCTAAGTTGGTGGTTTGGCTGTCGAAGTGCTCTCAGGGTCTCATGAAATAGTCTTCCGTCAATCAAGTCTCCAATGTCACAGTGTATATTTGCGGCGAGTCCTTGCCACCAAGTTGAAGTGAGTATGTCAAGCACAACACAACTGTACCATTCCATAAAGGTTTCATCTGTAGTGATGCTCAAGGGGCTGTTAGCCCGCTCATCAATTTTACACTCACGCAAAATGATTGCATG
This sequence comes from Aspergillus bertholletiae, assembly GCA_009193595.1. NCBI lineage: Eukaryota > Fungi > Ascomycota > Eurotiomycetes > Eurotiales > Aspergillaceae > Aspergillus > Aspergillus bertholletiae. The sequence goes on from ML736217.1 coordinate 90,977, forward strand.
TAGCAAAAGGGAGCGTGCCACCAGGATGCTATCGCTGCCACAGATGTGCGTCGAATCGAACATGACGCTAACTGCTAGGAGAGAAATTATTTCACGTTGTGTCAGACATATGTTTGCCCGGGAATTGATTATCCTGAGCAATTCTTCCGCTAGCCCTTCACTCACTGCTCGGTATGTGAGTGTTTGTACCGTACCAGCAGTGACAGTAGGCTGGATGTCACACTGAGCCTCCTCCTTCTCATACATCCTCGCGGGTTTAGAAACCATATCTACACTCAGATCTGACTCCGATGACGAAAGATGTTTGATAATTTTTGCTCCCGATCTGTAGAGTTGTCTCGCACGTTCCGCCGAATCCTCTACTATCATCGCCATTACCTGGTAGTGTCAACCTCCAATATATCTACAGGCTATTTTATAACTTACTTTTGTGTCCCGGAATTCTAAGCTGTTTATCAATGAGACATTGTATCCGCGACAAATGAAATGATGTATCATAGGCCGAAACGTAGCACCGGCTTCCCAGGCTGCTGCCTCGCTATTTGGCTCATCAACGTCTGAGGAGTTTGATTCATCATCATCTGACGACAGCTCAAGTTTCTCTAAAGTCAATCCTGGACGCTTCCCGACATGTGAGGATGCTCCATCATGGCACATTAAAAAGTACGCATCTACTGAGACCAGGTAACTTTCAAACTCCTCACAGTGGTAAGTCTCAAAACACCTGACTTTCATAGATGGAATCATCATTGGAAGGTTTTGTTTAAGGTGGTTGAGGATCGCTTCACGAGCAAGGCGATATTTTGGCCATAGCTTCCTAGCAATATTCGGAGGGATGCAACCATAGGCATGTTCCTCGAAGAAGACCATGTGAAAGTTACAGTTTCGTTGGTGGAGTTGTGCCAGAAATTTCTCCACTAGGTATGTCGCATGGAGCAGTTGGAAACCATTGGCAAAGTCTATCTGGTCATCGGAAAAACAATACAGGAGCAAAGAATCCCCTTCAAGAATGAAAAGCTCATCTCCAGCGTAGTCGCCAACGAGGTCCAATGTGCGGGAGTATAGGCCGCTATACCTGTTCGAGGTTATTCAGGATGCTTCCACAAAAAAAAAACAAGACACCAGCTCTCTTCATACACACACCATTTGTGAAGCTTTTGTGGGTTTATCATTTTGATGCCCTGCCCACTATCAATGATATATTGTAACAGACGATAGTAGCGAGTCTGCTAAAGAAGCCAAATATTGACGACTGTATAGCCTGAGACTGCTGCGTGATGTAGTAGTCTTTGAGAGGACAAAGCAGTGGAAAGCGGGGAGACAAGGCTGGGTCTGGAAATATACGCATGATGATCACGTGGAGTATGTTTTGTCAAATAATAGTAGTAATAGCAATACTACTATTAAGTAGGCACCGTGTCATCATTGGAGGTCCGTCAAAGCCCGCAGATAAGGGCTGAGCTGACCAGGGTATGATTCCTGAGCATAAGGCCGTCGACATCCGGCTACTACTCTACAACCACTACTCCTTCCAATAAAAACCAATGTAGGAATTTATTGTCCCTTGCGATATACATCTAGCATGGTGTACAGATATTAAATCTATAATAATGCTCCGTAATACAAGCGATTCGAGCCCCATTCGAAGAACCAGCGCCCTCACCTCTTCCCGGCATTTATACATCTTTTTTTGCAATGCAAAAATGTAGGTACACCAACACCTTGAGTAAATGGGACTTTTAGCTGTATCAGAGAGCATTTATTTTATAGGGAGGAGGATACAAAACTGCTATTCTACTCCGTCCAGATAGTGTCATCTCTAGATTATCACTATAAAAGCAAAGGTAATTCCTACTATTCACTGAGTATAATTCTACTGTACCACTTTAAATATTAAGTTCAGACCATCTTGAAATTGAAATTGAAAGTACTCTCATCTATCTATATATATTAAATAATATTATATATTAGCTATCGTGTTACAGAGCTAGTATACAATCAAGCCAGCACTTGTACCGACTCTGTGGACGGTTGAAGGAAGGTGTCAAAACAAAATATCTTGAATTCTTGATGAATCTAAAAGAAACTAGAAACTAAAGCTAGAACTGGGAGACATGAGGTCCTATATATGTGGTATAGGACAAAGGAATAGATCACGATCAGGTGATTGATATGCCTGAGGCACCTTCAGATGTCTGCAGACATTTACAGACATCTACAGACTCTTAGGTACCATGCTCCCTGAACATCTTGGGCCTTCGTACATACTTAGGTAGATACTAGTCTCAAGCTTTTCTTAAGGCTAATCATGGATCGGCCTGGAAAAGGGTTCACCTAGCGAATCATCTAAATTCCTAAACCTAAAATCCTGGCACTTGAATAAGGAGGGGTTCTAAGTTAGAGAATTTAAGAACCGATCCAAGTGGAGAGAGATTAACTTTTAGAGAGCAACAATAAGTTTCTATAGTATTCTGTTATACTACTATACTAGATTTAACATGAAATTGGTGGAACCCGGGGAATCCACTCCTAGGTCGGATTTAAATACAGATTTAGATTGGGTTCGGGTTCAGCTTTGGGGGTAATTGGTCTTAGTTAACTAGATATGAAATAGTTCTGATTACTATATAATATACCCAGCGGTCCGTGGGAAAAGGGGCACAGGAGGTAAAACTAGGTACTTGTTCTAGAATGGTAATGACTATAGCAATAAATAGTGTAGTCAAGCATCTCCCCAATCCTTCCATGATCAGCCAGGGGAGGGGAGCTCCTCTCCAGCACGGTACAAGGACTATATTCCTCCAGGCCATCTATATCTTTCTACATTCAAGCAGCCTCCCCTAGGTGCTGCTTCAGGAATGGCAGGATTTCGTCGAGGGCAGGCTTGACAGCCTCGGGTTTATCATAGAGCATGTAGTGGGAAACACCGGGAAGCACAACCAGTTTCTTCTCTTTCGAAGCTGCGCGAGCGTAAATCTCGTTGGCATCGCGGTAGGCACCAAAGGCCCCGACTTTGTCGCCAACGATAGCCAAGAAGGGGCGGGTCATGAGTTTTTCGGCAAACGCAAAGGCATCCCATGAGACTGCAGCACTATTGAAGGAAAACAGGCCACTCGTGCAGCCAAATTCAGATTTACCACGATCGGTCTTGTAGTATTCAGTTGCTTCAGTCATGTCGACATCGGTTGTGACTTTTTTAGCCTCTGCAACACTTGCGAAGGGGAGATAATTCATCACGAAGCGATCAGCACCCTGAGCCTCGAGGGTGCGCTGTTTAGCCATCTTCTCAAGGGAACCAGCTGGGTCAAACTCGCCGAAGGCTTCACGGGTGAGACGGCCAAAGTTGGCAGGGGTAACACCCACACAGCACTTGAAGCGGTAGTCGGTCATAGTCGCGTTGAAAGCATATCCACCTCCTCCACAGATACCAAGGACACCGATACGCTCTGGGTCTACATATGGTAGTGTCTGAATATAGTCGACCACGTAGCGGAAATCAGAAACGCGGAACTCAGGGTTCTCAACGAAACGAGGTGCACCACCGGAAGCACCCTGGAATGAGGCGTCGAATGCCACAACCAAAAATCCAGCCTCAGCCATGGCCTTTCCGTATACATTTCCTGAGGTCTGCTCCTTGCACGAGCCAATTGGATGGGCGGAGACCATAACGGGGTACTTCTTCTTGTTGTCAAAGTTGGGTGGGAAGTGAAGGTTGGCGGAGATCTCCCAGGCGACGCCGGGAATGGCAACTGCCTTGACGGTCTCAGGCATTTTGTTCAGCGAATTGTATTAATTGGTGATACAATCTGAGGAAGGTGTGGATGGATTTGCAAAAAGCACCGATGGCGGGTGCGACAACCGCTTAAAAAGGTCAATCTGGGGTAAGGAAGACATTATCATCATGTCCGATGGGAATGCATGGATGACAGTTGAGCTGACACCTTAAATCCGTGCAGTCTAATGATGCTTTCCGGGGTAGACCATCAGTCAGCGGATTACATTGTTTGGGTATAATCTATCTTATATCCGGTCAGTTCCACGGGTAGAGAGTCTAGAGACCTATGAATGCCAATTGCCCGACCCCACAATACCATAAATGGCAGAACGGCAAAAATTTGCCGTTGGTGTTTTGTGCATAATATCAGAAGGGCATTCGGAAATCATATCGTTTTCTAATATGCCTAGGAAAGTCTTACTTTCAAGAGCAATAATAATCAAAGATAGTAACACCCTTGTCAAAGGTTCACCTGTATATCTCCCCATGTTCAGCTAGTTTGTTAGTACAAGAACTCAAGGTATTGCGTTCTCTCAGATGCTGACCATCGCAAATAGCTGCGTCTCGACCAGAGGCCTTCCGACACTGGCGTGAACTGGTTTTGCATCACGAGTATCACGATCGGCGTCATTTGACCTACGGTTCTCTCCCTTTCATAATCGCGTTGTGATCCCAATTGTCTGATGCCGTACCGAGTTATTTCCCCTCTCTGTATACTTACTGGTTTGATTCTCTACGATATATGACTATAAGGATGGAGAACAGGGCTTTCCTAACTACTACCTAGATATACTTGAGCTAAGTATTTAGTCTAGGCTTAGTCAAAAGATAACGGCCTCTTCTATAGGAAATATCACTTAAATAATGAGTAAAATTAAACTATAGAATAAAAATATAGATCGATGTAATCAATAGTGGTGAAGTAGAGGATTCCCATGCGTTTACTGATACATTTTAGCGTCGAGATTGTCGTTTCTTTTGAAGAATCGGGAAAAGAACTTTTCTTTAGCCTATTCAAACTTGCTAATATTACCATCGCTGTTATTTTGATCTCGTCAGGTCTAATTGATCGTTGCTCCAGGGAACATCTTGGAATATATTGGGCTGTGGACTCTACGTACTCCGATACTCTAATAAGGTAGTACGCTGGATAGCACTGTCTGCTTTAACCCTCTTTCAGTTGTGTTTTGTCTTACCTAGGTTTTTGAGAGATACGAGTTCATTGCCTCAGGAACTCTCTATGCTCGTGTTTTGCTGGTGGTACAACCGAGAAGAATGGGGCTGTGCACGGATAAATGCGTAAGGTATGACTGACTACCTTGCTGCGCCTAAGGGCTGTACTCCCGTTTCCTTGGGTACAGTAATAGTACTAATACCTACAGAGTAGGTACGGTCCATTAAAGTGGTTCTAGTACTAGCACTCCCCTTTTCTTTGGCGCAAATTTAACTCTAGACCATACGGAGCATATTTATGCACTGTTGTCATAGCGTCATTGCGCCCCTTACTTCCAATGACGGTACTGGGTCAATGTAGGGCAAAGTATGTAATTGTGGGGTCGGGCGCCAGTGCCATAGGGCCATTTCCATGGAAATTGTGCCTTATGCTTCATCACGGGTCGTTATGGGGGGGTTGAAACAACTTTGGCATGTGGAAACAAACATCTTGAATTTGTCTGTGACAGAGGAAGCTGCCTTGTTCCCGCCTTAGGAACCCTCCCAAACTGGCGGGAAGGTCGCGGATTCAGCCTCGGACCATTCCATCCAGCGTCGGGGCACTCCCACAACCAGGGAAATACCGTGACATCTTGGATTGGATAGGAGCCAGTTTGAAGGAAAATTGTGGAGAGATTTCCACTAATCTAACACCTGATAGGAATCTCCTATTTCGTACTCTTCAGTGATTGCTAATAAATTAATACAAGCCCTTTCATTTAAACTGCGGTTGTATCAATGCGAACTCACACAAAACTGGCCACTGTAGCAGCAACTACTACAACCACCACCACCACTACTTAGTACTTAGTACTTGCCTTATCTACAAACATCATCCGTTGCATATACACTATTGCCAACAGCCCGTTACCTCCCTTCATTATCTTCCAAATTCTCAACCCTATTCAACTCGCTTTTCAGCGCCTTGGTACAGGACTAGTATTAATTTCACCCAAATCTGTTTCCAGCCACTCCATCCTTGATCATGGGCAACCATCACTCACGTGTCCGAAGCTCTTCCAGGTCTCATAATCGGCCTAATACTGCATCAAAATATGATCGACGTCAGCAGGTTGCAACCCATATGCAAGCGAAAAGTGCTCCTGTTCAAGCAAGGAATGCTGATCTTTGGTCCCCTCCTCCATACACACCACAACATCATTCAAACCCTACAGGATACAGGACGTCGTCATCTGCAGATTCGCCTTACTCCTTCCTCAGCGAATTTGATACAGTATTTCTAGTGGATGACAGCAGCAGTATGAGAGGGAGTCGCTGGGAGGAGGCCGCACATGCTATTGCTGCTATCGCACCCGTTTGTACCGCATATGATGAGGACGGTATCGATATTTATTTCCTAAACTATCAACAAGGAGGAACTGACCCCAAAACCGGCGCATATACTAACATCAAGACATCGGATGATGTCCGCGAGATCTTTTACGGCGTTGAGCCGCATGGGGCAACTCCAGTTGGGCGCCGTTTGCGCCAGATCCTAGATCCATACCTTCGTCGCGTGGAGGCCATCGCAGCCAAAGGACGGGACCCTAGCGAGTCTGTAAAACCGCTAAACATTATCACCATCACAGACGGCGTGTTCACAGACGACGCAGAAAGTGTTATCGCCAACGCCGCCCAAAGGTTGGATAAATGTAATGCCACGCCATGGCAGGTTGGCCTCCAGTTTTTTCAAATTGGGGATGACAAAAAAGCACAGGCATATCTGCAGATGCTGGATGATGACCTAGGCCACAAATCAAAGAACAAGGCCATACGAGATATTGTCGACACAGTACCGTGGCGGGGCGACAAAGGCCAGACCTTGAGCGCGGACGGGATTCTGAAATGCGTCCTCGGGGCTGTCAATCGCAAATATGACAAATGCAACGCGTTTCGTTGACCTGCCTTCTTCTTTGTTTCGCTCACGTGTCCGAGAATGCACAGGGTCGTTGATAGGGCCGTTGATATATTAACGCCCGTTTTATTTATTTCATGGTCGGTGGTTTTAAAACTGTTGCAAACAAAGGAAATGAGTTTCGAATATGTCGCAGCAAGCGCCGCATAGCCGCCGACAAAAGTTCTGGGCTTGACATGGGTATGATTCGCCCACTAGCTGGACGCAATAACCCTGCCCCCTTTGTTTTTCCCTCTTGCGTGCCTTTCATCCAGTTCTAGGTACTCCGTACTCTCCATCTCTATCCTATTTGAAGGAGGCCAAGACAAATTGCGGCGAATGATTTTATTTTGCGTGACACTAGGGGTGGTGGTTATTTCATTGCTGGACGGTGAACGGTAATGGCTTATTGGCCAGAAAAATAAGATTGAAGGCCCTGATACTATTAATAATAAACGGTGCTATTATACTAAAGTCTCCCTGTGTTTGCTTTCGGTCGATCGTCGGTTGCCCAGCATCCAAGCGTCGGCCGAATAGCGCCCGGCTTCCATGAGAGGTTGTGATGAAATCCCGGTGATTTCATCGAATAAAGGCGATGTCGGTATTGCCAATGGTTTGAGTTTTCTTGACTCGGTACCTAGACTAGTAAATTTAGCTTGTTCTATGCTGCAGTTGAGGCCTGGTCCGTGGGGATGGATCTTCGGCCATGTCCTAGTGCTCACATTGAAGGATTCCCATTACTCCATACATACCTAGTGTAGCTCAGACGAGGAGCGAACAACTTTTAACAAATTGTTGAGGTGAATTCCCGTCATCTATAGCCTTGTCTGCTGACAGTACGTAATGTTCGCACTGGCTGGAAGTTTGTTTACATCAAACGAAGATGATGAGGATCAACCTTTTTTTCCCTATCGGAAAATTGAATCTGATCTGTCGTTCAAGTGCTACTACTAGCAATAGTACTACACCCGATGTTGACGCAACTCCTGGTAAGGCCAATACTGCTTACGGTAAAGAATCTCATCCGTTGTGGCTCCTTTTTCCTCACGTGGTGGAGCAGGGCGATCGACGGGGGGAAAAAATAAAAGAGTAATCAACCTGCTACGGTACTCTTACGTAGAAAAGGAAAGACGTAACTGATTAATCCTCAAATCCCCATCCGATTCCTGACTGGACTGACATGGCAGGTCTGGTGCTAAAATGACTCGAGAGTAGGTTAGTAGTCTGAATAACTTTTCCACTATCTCTAAAAAGTAGTAGTATCCGGAAGTCGTTCGGCTTCAGCTCCCGTTTGAATTTCCTGATCTATAAATCACTTGCAGATACTTTCTCTTTTGCTTTTCCACGGTTCTCAGTGGCTCTGCGTCGTGTACGGTACTAGTATTGTCACCAGCCACGCAGACCCCCTTTTTTATTTTTCCGAGTTTCCGTTCAATCAGATTTGTCGGAGAGCGTCTCCATGGGAGCCAAATGTGGTTCGCTCCTCCCACCATGATCCGCCACCGCATGGCTAGCTGCAAAGTTGTGATCCATCTTTTCCACCCGCCCCCCCATTTGGTTCCTTCTACTAAGAGCACCTAAGGCCCAGTAGTTTGTGGTTCGCCAGGCACAGGATACCAATTCAGCCATGTTCAGCTCCGGTCCCCGCTCCGTGAGTGGTCGGTCGATTGGGACTCCCCGAAACCATGTTCAGATCTCATGGCGTCTTTCGCTACTTTTTTTTACTTCCCCCCCTTCTGAGCCTTGAAGGCTACTCTTTTCCCTTCGTGGTTTGCAAGGGTTTATGTGCGCATCGTGACGTGGTTATGGTAAAGGCCGGTGGATCTCGTACGGTTCCAAGGAAAAGCGCCGGCCAAGCGATGCGTTTGTTGATCGATTAATTACCCCCAATGCCCACATGGCACTGCGGTTGATTCCATTATATTCTCACGATCATTGTCCATAGTGTGAGGGTCCGGACTCTCCACTCTCTTCTCCCAATGTTCTCTGTGGAATAACCACTGCCTCTCCACCGGGTGAACTATGCCTACACTCCTTTAAGTCTTGGTCAAAGCACATCTCCTGTAGCAAGCGCCGATATTCTTCTACTCTTCCCTCCCGAATGTTCTCGACTTTGTCTATCCGCCTTGTCAGCGCTTAGAGCTTACGATCAACCAGTGTCATTGGCTCTGAGGACTTCCTATCTCACGTCAGGGGCATCGAAATTTAACTACTGTGCCATCGCGGCTACTGAATCAATCGATCCCCAAGGCCCAGACTGTTTGGCATTGAGTTTCTTTGGTTTGGGATGGCACTTCGGTTAGCCTTGAGCTTATAGCAGTGGGCTTATCTATAATAATCCAACGTTCGCGCGGACGAACCCATTGAACTTCTGCTACGGACCCCCAAACCACACACGGTTACCCTTCCCTGTCCATATATTTCTCTGTCCAGGCTGGCCTTGGAAAAACTATCTGTTTTCTCTCTTTCTGTTTCAAAGTCTATATTGGCCTGCCCCAGTTCGCCTTTGTGCCGTCCTTCGCCGCATTAGATCTACCCATCTTTTCCAAATTTCCTTCTAAGTTACACCACCATGGCTTCAACAACGTTAATGACATTTCTGCTGTGAGTCGCTTTCTGCGTTCGGGATTCATCGCATGCGCTAATAGTCTTATAGATATACTAATCCCCAGGTCATGTCTGTCCAACTGCTAGGCTCCTGGGATAACTTCACCAAGCCGTATCCTATGGAACACGACAGGCGTGTGGGTCCAGGTCATTGGAGGGGATGTCATAGTTTTACCGGCATAATATGTGATGGAACGCCGAAGAGCATAGGCTCATCTCGTTCCGGTGGGCTCAAAATGGGCGGCACATATTGGTATTATGTCAGTATTCTCCGTCTCCTATTTGGCAGCTCGGTCTAATCGTAAATTAGTATTTGCTAGACGGTGATGTGGAATTTTACAATCATGCAGAACCAGTCACATCGCTTTGTCCTCTTCTTCCCGGTCAACCTGTCAATGTTCTCCATGTTCCTGTCATTTTGCCAGATACACGTCCGATTCATTCCTATGATAGGAGCCCAACTTTGCGGCAAACAGAAGAGCGGACTATGAACCCTGATGATAAATACATGAATCCACGACAACCACCAAAACCAGCGCTTCCACGCCTCCGCACATCTCCTCCATTGCTACAACAACCAACCCTTGCTTGGTCGTTCAGCACCTCCCCTTTAGGTTTATTAACCAACCGAGGTGCTTCCCAACCTAATAGTGCGGTGCCTAAGGCTACAACTCGGCATGGGCAAAGAGCGCCAGCCAGCAAAGCCGCCCGGTCAGTCTCTCCTCCAAGATCAAGAGGCCTTCGAGCTGCCTTCCGGCAATGGAATGCATCCTCTCCCGATCTCAACGTGGCAGGTAGTCAGAATAGTGATTCTAAGAAACCTATACTAGCCTTCAAGCCTGCCATGGGGCGTACTGAAAGCCTAGAAAGATCTCAAAACACGTCGAAGAATCGCCATGCAGATCAGGCGGGTTATATGTCGGAGGAGAACCTGCTCCCCAGGCGGCCTGCATCCTCTGCACATCCTGAAACTACGGTGCTATCTATCCAGGATCGGCGTGCTCTAAATCCAAGAATCACGGAACGTTCGACTCAGAGACCTCCTTTGACTCTTCAAACAAGCCATGAGACGATTTCTACTAGAAATCATGACAATGAAAGAACCTATACACATGCTCCTCGGGATTCTGTCACTTCTGTGGACTCCTTATCCTTGCTCGCGACTGCCTTGCCAGCGGCAGTTGAAGATGCTATAACCCCTACACCATTCACCTTCAAAGAAAAGAGGCTTCCCACTTTACCGAATAGTCCTTCATCAGTCATGGATGAGGCGCTGCGTGATCTTGAAGCTCGAGAAAAGGAGCTTGATGCGGAAAATCTTGGCAGCCATTTCTCTGATTTTAGCACGGCGGAGGAGTCTACGAGTAGCTCTCCGTACGAGAAGAGCCACTTTTCTGAGTGGAGTACGGATACAGAGCTAGTCTCTTCCGAGTCCATGACACCTTCGCTTACTGTGAACCATAATACTGAAACTTTTTCTGCTCTTGAAGAGATGAGTTTTGCGGAGTTATGGAAGAACTCTAACCCTGCTGAAGCAAGCGATCTAGACACTCCACAGCTTAGTGTTAATTCAAGGTCTTCCCCAACCACACTCGATGGCAATTCACCCCTTCTCGACCTGCCACCTCCTCGTCTTACAGTCTCTTTATCCCCCTCCGATATGGATTTCTCTGGCCTCTGTATCGGTGATTCTGAGATCGAACGAGATCCCAAGCGCCATGCAGCTTTCTTTGGGGGAATAAAAGGACTTGGGCTTTTCCGAAGTCCCGAACCCTCTACTGTGCAGTTTGCAGGGAACATCCAGGATGATCCTACAGAAATATCACACCATGAGAAGAGTGCTGCGCTCAGCAACGGTTATGACCGTTTCAGCGTCAGCTCATTACCAGGGCAGTCTGCAGCAATGCAAGAAATGATGGATGAGTTGGGTTACCTCAAATCAATAATTCAATCTTAGATGATACCTGTATATAATTTACGATGTAGCTATAGATAGAGTGAATTTATATATACACACCGCTTCTCGGTTCTTTTTTTTTCATGTTTCATATTATGCTTATTGAGTAGATGGCAAGAAGTAAGGACACAGGTAGTGCAGAAGAGACTAAAAGAGCAGGAAATATTTGTCTGGTTAAAATTGAAGTCTTAATTATGCGTTGTGTTGGTCTATAGTTTAACGAGGCGAATGTATGATACTATATAGAAAAGTATATCTCGAAGAGAGGTGTGGATTTTAGATGAGCTCGATACTACACATGAGACACAAATACAGGTGGCCCCTTATATAAATACGGAATATCGCTAGTTATACTATTTTCTCATTTAATCGGAAGTTCTTAAGCTGCCCTAACCCCTAAATCATCAGGTAAGGGTTTTGCCTTAGGGGGACGACGCGCGACAGACACGTGCCAAGAGGCCCGCTATTCTGCGACTCCACCATCCATTAAGCATTTATCCATCTTGGGCAACGTCAGGCACGGGACATACTAGAAGTAAGCGGCCACGTCAAATATTCCCTGCAAAGAATGGACTAAAGGGAGTCTTGCACAATTATGACTGAAGACAATTCTCATTCTCCATCGTTGCGGCATGGGCCGCAACTCACGCCTGTTGCGGAAAAGTCACTACCGGCAAAATGCAAGGCCACTTCGCTGCAATATTGTCCTACAATGGATCTTATCTCCCTCGTTACAGAGGATGATGAATTACGAGTCTTTCGGCTGAATGGACAGAGGGTCTTTGGGGGTTCGTTCAAGGGAGACCCCTACTTGGATGAAGATGATGGCGGGGGTGAAATCCGAAACTTGAGGTGGAAAAACAATGGTGCGTCCTTGGCTCTGTTGTTTCTTGCAGAGATAGTTGTTAGTATGGCAGATAGCCTTACCAATTGCCAGGTCACCTACTTGCTGTCGCTTGCGCGGACAATACCATCCGTATTATTAGTGCTTACAGTGGTAAAACTGTCCATCATTATCCTGCTTATGAAGGGCAGAATGATGTCGACCGATCTGTCAGAGTCACTTGTTTGGGCTGGGGTGCAAACTTCACCGACAGCAAGGCTACACAGCAGCAATTGAAAGAGGCTGCTGGGCAAATATCCGTCGAGGACCTCCTATCGTCGGACGTACATCCATCCAAAGCAGCTGCCTTACTCAAAGCTGACCTACCAAGAGAGCTAGCTTTGCTAGATATCGAGAGCTCACTACCTAAGCTAAGCACATTGCCGGCGACAGGAAGCGAGTAGGTCCTCCGATCACCCAAAGGTGCAGCCGTCTCCCACTAACTCAGACTCTAGTGACGACGTGTTTAGTTCTCGAGCATCGATTGATGCTATCTTCCATTCTACCGGCAAGAACACCAGTGACGCAGTAGACGTCTTGCTGGTAGGCTTCGATGACGGCACCGTTCACTTGCGAATTTTTGACTGCTTTGAAATAGGTTCATTTAAAGTGGGGACTTCGGTTGGGCCTTCCAGCTCATGCAAGATCCTTCAGCATGCCTCTCATCCATTGAGCTCCACCCATGCATTACTGGTATCCTCACATGTGGATGACAGCTCAAGCTCCTTACACTTGCTTACTCTCGACCTTCGTTTTATCACACGATCAGGCAGATATCTTTCGCTGCTTGCTCATAAGATAACCCAGCTTCAAAACCTGCTCAGATACATCAATCAGGTACAAAGGCAGATTGAGCTCGAGTGGAAAAATGCACAAGAGCTACCAGCAAGATACATGCGCAGTATAAATGAAGATTTGCAGGAAAAGTGTCATTGTGATTTTGTTACAGCTGCTTATCACCTAGTGGTCACTGGAGACTGTTTTGAACCCATGAAGGAGTTCCTAGTAGATATTGTTGGGGAAAGAGTAGGCCATCTCCTTTTGGAACTGACATTCATCCATTGCTGACGTGATCTCTAGGGACACAAAAGGTGGGAGAAAGCTGTATCGAGTGGCTATGAAAATGTTCGACGCTTGGCACACGAATGTCTTCTCCCGGCATTAGAACGATGCGAAGTGCTCCTTAGTCGCCTCATCGGGCTCTCCAAATTTCATAAAATATGTGGCATCCTAGGTCTGGGGACTTCAGATCTAAATGCGATCGTTGAAACCCTGGATTGCCTTCATCTCTTATCTCACCACATTCTCATCAATGCAAATGAAGAGTTAAGCCAATTCAGCTCATTCTCACGATGGCTTCGCCACGAAATCGAAATCCAGAGCGCAGAACCTATGTCCCAAACGCTGGAAGAGCTACAAGAAAAAACGGACATGGTTGAATATCCACAAACTCTAAAGTATATCAGAGGAGCATTAACCAAGAGCAAACTACGAGGCTTCATTCAGCAACTGCCTCTGATTGGATTCGCAAGGCCTGCCCCCCGGACATCGGATAAGTGGGCACCCACCGGGCACGATGGATCATTCTATGACACATTCAAGAAATTGCTAGAGCAGAGCAACCAAGCCTCCAATGCGGACTCTCCAGTTGAATTACCGAAGATGAATGATTTAACAAAGCGGCTCGGACTACAGTTCGAAAAAGTCTTTGGGCAGATCGCCTTGACGCAGCGCAGAGGTATCCTCCATCGCTCTCCACTTACCCTTCACTCAGATTGTGACAAGGATATCATTGATATTGTCATGCGCTATGAGGTACCACACCACTGGTAAACTTACGCGAGAAATAGTGCTCATCATAACTCCAGGACGTTAAAGAACAACAATTATGTGTGATATATGTGGCCACTAGATCTACCCGGTCGAAGCATCTACGTACGTATAGCCCCATTCATCCATGTCGGGTGCTTTCTAGCATCTTATTCACGACTTCTAGTGTACATATACCGTACGGTTCTGGACTGTGAAAATGGGGTCAGCTCCACTCGAACAATAGGCGTAGGGGCTATCGATTTACAGGAGGGGGAAGTGCGCCAAGTACAGTTCGTGGAGGATGATACTATTATGATCCTGTGGTCTAATAACGGTATTTTACGTTTTGCTATATACCTCGTGAGAGTTATACGTGCTAACGAAAATTTGCAGAAGGATCTTCTTATCTTCTCAACTTCCCCTTTCAGCCAGCACCTACTGCTGGGGCCCCTGAAGGTGTTGAAAGTCCATATTTTGTTAGCTTTGAGGACTATGATAGCACCGCGACATCATCTGCGCCCGCTACAGCCACTGTAACTTTTGATGTCTTGGCCCCAGAATCTGAATCAATGCAGTGGATTAAACATGCTTTTGCCATACCTGGGCCCAAGCTCAAACCTACGAGGATATACGTTAACGGTCGGCACGACCGTCGAGCGATCTGTGTCTTGTATGGCGACTGTCTGCGTTATGAGGTATTGGATTTAGACGCGGAGCTAGAAGACGAAGAGGAAGATGAAGAACTAGAAGAGGATAGCGAATAGAGGCGGGAATCATAACACGGCTTGATCGTCAGGTGGTTGTCCCTGACGGAAAGAAACCAACGTTGAGGTTCACTGACATCAGCAAATTAGCGTGTTGATGAGCCCGTCTAGGTTCCACCGTGAACAGGGACAAAACTGCTCCAGGCAGGGATGTGCTTTCTATTTTCTGTTTGTTTATTGATAGGTTGGCTGTGACTGGCTGTTGGGCTTTGGGTCGATAATTGCATTGAGCCCCTGACATCTGATAGTTGGGTGAGCTCTTCACAGACCATTGTTCTGTAAACTGTACTTGGTGTAGTCCCGAGAGATAATATTTTACTTTTATTTTATTTTATTTATTTTGTTATTGTGCTACCGTGTTTCTCCGATTATAAATATTACAATAGATTTATTTGTGCGATGGGGGTTGTCAATCAAAAGAGGGCGTGGTCGCCCGGGCCACACAAGTGGGTAGGGTGGAAGTGCTTCAAGAAGCAAAATCAAAACAAGCAAAAAAAAAAAAATAAACCCCATGGAGGGGGAAAAATTTGGTGGAAGGCAAAGAAGGAACCAGAAGAAAAAACAAGGGAGGGGCAATTCCTCAGGCAGCAATGGAACTGGTGACGAAAGGATGTGATCGGTTCCATCTTCTTGAAGTAAAAAAAAGAGGATATGCACCACCACCACACCAACAGTTCCCCTCAAAGAAAAAAACTCCCTTGCAGCGACAAGAGGAGGGGGAACCTGTAAGAAAAATTTAAAATCAAAAATATGATAGATAGAATAGTAGGAGCATGATCCAACAGGTTAATCGACGATTTTATGCTGATAGGGCGGTCTCTATTGATTTTCATTCGGGGCTTGACGGCTGCCCTCAGACTGGTGAGAGATCACGTGGAATGACTAAACCAGTGGCCACGGTCCAATCAACAGGCGAGGTTTGGGGGCTCCGCCGTGCGCTGACTGGTTGTTTTCTGCCCATCGTCGCTCTCATTCCTCATGGCGGATCAAAAGTTGAAGGGACACACTATTATTCTCCCTCGCTCTCGCTTTCCCTCTCCCCTTCTCTTTCTTTCTTTTGATTAAACGTTTTCTATCAGAACTTTAAAAAAAAGGATTTTGGGAACCAAATAATTAATCCCCTTTCTCTCCTCCTGCCTCTCTGAAACATAGACCTTGGAGTGCGGTCTTTTTCCCTATCCTGCTGGCTCTTCGGCGTGCACCACAAAGCCGTCTTTTCCTCCCTCTTGTCCTACTTGCCGGAAAGAACTGGTGCATGCCCCGTCATATATCCACAAAAACAACAGGATTTGTTTCAGTCTCCTCGTCCACGCTGCCACTCCTTTGTTGTGGGCAATTTCATAATTAACTTGTTCTCTACCAAAATTTAATTCGGCCAGAGGAGCTTCTTCTGTTATATTTCTTGTCTTTTCTTTTTCTTTTCTTTCCCGTGGTCAGTGTCCCACTTCCGACAAGATGAATGTCACTCAGGTATTGGAGGGCACTCTGTCGCCAGGTATGACTGTTTCCCCTTCCCCCATCTTATGTATTAATTAAGAACGCTACTGACGGGTGAGTGTCGTTTTGATTGATAGATGCGACAACACGTACAAATGCGGAACAGCAGCTTGCCCATGCAGCGGAGGTTGATTTTGTATGTGTCCCGCATGCCCCGTTTTGGGGGTGGCTTCGAGCGGTCGCTCGCCGACCATCGTACATTATGCTAACCGTGGCGCTATTTCCATGTAGGCCGGATATCTTGTCACCCTTGGCCAGGAGCTGGCGAACGAAAACACCGCTTCCCACATCAGAACCGCTGCGGGTCTTGCACTGAAGAATGCTTTCACTTTCAGAGATCATGCCAAGCTACGTGAAGTGCAAGGAAAATGGCAGCAACAGATCAGCCCCGAGACTAAGACACAGGTCAAGGAGCTTGCACTGAAGACTCTGGATTCTAAAGACGCCCGCGCCGGCCAGTCTGCAGCTCAGTTCATCGTCTCTATTGCCGCTATCGAGCTACCTCGCAATGAATGGCCCGAGCTGATGAACGCCTTGGTGCAGAATGTCGCAAATGGTTCCAACCAGTTGAAGCAGGCCTCTCTCATCACAATCGGTTTCATCTGTGAATCCCAGGATGCAGATCTTCGGGAGAGCTTGATTGCCCACTCTAATGCGATCTTGACCGCTGTTGTACAGGGCGCCCGACGTGAAGAAACTAACATGGATATCCGCTACGCTGCTATCAAAGCTCTCAGTGACTCAGTAGACTTTGTTCGGTCGAACATGGAGAATGAAGGCGAACGTAATTATATCATGCAAGTGGTCTGTGAGGCTACGCAGGCCGATGACCTCCGTGTTCAAGCGGGCGCATTTGGTTGCTTGAACCGTATCATGGCTGCTTATTACGAGAAAATGCGCTTTTACATGGAGAAGGCGTTGTTTGGCCTCAGCATTATGGGTATGAAGAGCGAAGAGGAGGATGTTGCCAAGCTGGCTATTGAATTTTGGTGCTCCGTGTGCGAAGAGGAAATTGCCATTGAAGATGATAACGCTGCGGTTCGTTTGATTTTCTACATGATTCTGAAAGGGAGAAGTTGCTAACGAATTGGAATAGGCCCAAGCGGAAGGTTCTCCCGAGATCCGTCCTTTCTTTGGCTTTGCTCGCGTGGCATGCAGAGAGGTTGTCCCTGTCTTGTTGCAGGCTATGTGTCGACAGGATGAGGATGCGACGGATGATGAGTACAATGTTTCTCGCGCGGCTTATCAGGCTTTGCAACTCTACGCTTCTTGTGTCCAGGGTGAAGTCATCCAACCTGTCCTCGCCTTTGTCGAGGAAAACATTCGTAATGAAGATTGGCGCCGCAGAGACGCTGCAGTTGCGGCATTCGGTGCCATCATGGATGGACCGGACCCTAAGGTCCTTGAACCCCTGGTCAAGCAGGCCTTGGGTGTTCTCGTTGGCATGATGGAAGATAGTTCCATCCAAGTTCGTGATTCGGCAGCCTATGCCCTTGGTCGCGTGTGCGACTTCTGCTCTGAGACCCTGGACCCTGACGTGCATTTACAACCCCTTATTTCTTGCCTGTTCAACGGGCTTGCTAGCACCCCTAAGATCGCCAGCTCCTGCTGCTGGGCTCTAATGAACGTTGCCGATCGATTTGCCGGTGACGTTGGTGCGCAGACGAACCCCCTCTCCAAGCACTTTGAAGAGAGTGTTAAGTCGCTTCTTACTCTCACTGAGAGGTACGTCGAATATAGTTCAAAGGGTGGTCTTCCTGGACCTAGCTTGTTAACTTCTCTCTAGGCAAGATGCAGACAATCAGCTCCGGACTGCTGGATATGAAGTTCTGAACTCCTTCGTTACTAATGCGGCGAACGATAGTCTCCCTATGGTCGCAAGCCTCTCCGACGTTGTGATTCAGCGCCTTGAGCAGACTATCCCTATGCAACAGCAAGTTGTTAGTGTGGAAGATCGTATCACTCTAGAAGAGGTGCAAACCAGCTTAACCAGCGTTATATTGGTGAGTTTCAACAAGCCCAGGGGTGCTTTCGTGTGAATCATCACTGACAATTTAGGCTATTGTTCAACGTCTCGAGACTGAGATCAAGCCTCAAGCGGACCGTATCATGCATGCGATGATCCAGGTTTTGACAACCGTCCCCCCCAAGTCCAGTGTGCCTGATGCTGTCTTCGCCACAGTCGGCGCTATTGCAAGCGCTTTAGAGGAGGATTTCGTCAAGTATATGGAGTCATTCTCGCCATTCCTTTATAACGCCCTTGGCAACCAAGAGGAACCAGGCCTCTGTGCCATGGCTATTGGACTGGTCAGCGATATCTCCCGTGCCTTGAATGAAAAGGTCCAGCCATTCTGCGACTCGTTCATGAATTATTTGCTCAATAACTTGAGGGTAAGAGAACTGTGTTTCGGTGTTAAACTCGGAACCACCCCTTGCTAAGCCCTTTTCGCAGAGCTCCACGAATCAACTGAAGCCCGCAATCCTCGAAACGTTCGGAGACATTGCTCAGGCTATCGGAATCCACTTCGACACATACCTGTCTGTTGTCGCGCAGGTCCTCCAACAGGCATCGATTGTAACCGCTAGCTCGGACGTTAATATTGAGATGCTGGACTACATCGTGTCCCTTCGTGAAGGAATTATGGATGCCTGGGGTGGTATTGTTTTGTCTTATAAGGGCAAGCCTCAAGGTAAGCAAGTGCGTAACAGAATCTTTATGACGTATGCTAAACCATCTGCAGTGACCCAGCTCCAACCTTATGTGGAATCTATCTTCCAGCTCCTTCACCTGATTTCCCAGGATCTAAACCGGAGTGAGGGGCTGATGCGAGCCTCAATGGGTGTTCTTGGGTACGTTTGTCATATTGATTATCTTCACGTATGTCTTTGTCTAACCATGAAATAGCGACATCGCGGAAGCCTTCCCGAACGGAGAGTTTGCGGCCTTCTTCCGTAACGCCTGGGTTACAGACTTGGTTAGAGACACCAGGAACAACAGAGACTATGGTGCGACCACAGTGGAGACTGCTCGCTGGGCTCGTGAACAGGTCAAGCGTCAGGTCACCCTGTCTACTGCTGCGGCTATGGCGTAAGCATGGACCCTAGCACTCGCAAAGCCTCCAATTGCTCTTGACGAAACCACCCTCCTCGGAGCAAGGCGCTCCTTTAGGCGCACTCAGAGAAGTTACGCCGTGGACCACTGGCTCCCATTCCACAAAGTGAATTCTGTTTCACGAGGGATGCTGAAACGCCGTGCTGTTGATCGAATATTAACTTGCCAGACGAAGTATCACTGTATCATGTGGTACAGTTGAACGAGCTGATACTGGCGATACCCCTGTGATCTAAGCACTGCTGCATTGTCCGTTCAAACCTCCCTCTCCCATCGCCCTTCCCCATCGTCCCCTGTCCCTCAGCTCCTTGCTGGGCACACCCTGTTTCCCACTTTTCGGAACCATTAGCCCCTTCATGATTCCCGAATGCATCCCGTTTTACCGTTGCTGGCATCTTTTTTTTTTCATCACCTTCATCCTACTATTACTATCGGTTTACCCCTCCCCTTATTCATTCCAAGTCATTTTAATTAGACAAAGACCCCTATAGCATTATCTTGAACCTCATGTATGCCCAAGAAGTCATGTACCCCCCTTAAGAGAAACACTGCAACGAATATTTCACACTTCCCTCCCGTATATTCCGACTTTGTCCATCAAAAAGATCCTGTATAGAGCCAATGATACAACCTGAAGAAGTCTGTGTGAGATGCTCAGTAGCAGAATCCAGCCTGCCTATGAACAGTGGGGTATAGACCATGGGCCCCCGATGTTCGGGCAATGTATATCATGTAATCCGCAGGTGTTGATTTACGTTTGTATGTCAATATAGAAGCCAGAGGGTGATCAAACTATCAAAGTTACGCAGTGATCGGGCTGCAGTGAAGGATGAATTTGGTTCGTGCCACACTGGGGTATTTATTATTATATAGCCTGCAGCCTTTCTCATCGACAGTGATCCGCTAAAGTCATAGGGGACAAATACTCACACATCTGCTGGGGTAGTAGGCGGCGATATACTCGAGCCGATCGAAGCACTTAGTACTGTATTTTAGAGTTATTATACTACAGAATGACAGCTGGATGGGCTCGATGTGACTTTTATGTTGTCAGCTATGGGGCACCCATGTGTACTTACTGTTGGTACACAATGTGCCTGAGGCATAAGATAGTGGAATTCACGTGATTCGATAAGGGCAAATTTTGCACAACCCTACCCGCGCACATCCCGAAAACCTCCCTGTTCAGCTTTCTGATAGAAGTTTTCTTATCCACATCCCCGTTCTCACCAGCCTCATCGGTACTACCCTCGAGGTATGTATTACTCGTTATTGAACCCCTTCTTACGGCCTCTCAGCTAGTCTGAGAGAGCAATCACCATGGAACTCTGGTCTCTTCAATTTAAGAATTGAAAAGCTTTCACCAGAGGGTCCAGGTGATACGCTTCTCTCGTTTCACGGCACGGGCTGAAGAACCCTTGATGAAAAATTCTTAAAGGGGCACTCTTTACGCTCGAAGACTACTGGTGGCTGACATGATTCTCTTCTTGAAATTTAGATACCTCTTATCCCGTCTCTCGATTTGAGAATCTCGCACACCCACAGCCAAAATGGTCAAGACTTCCGTCCTCAACGATACGCTTAACGCTATCAACAACGCCGAGAAGGCTGGCAAGCGCCAGGTCCTCGTGCGTCCTTCCTCCAAGGTCATCGTCAAGTTCCTGAGCGTCATGCAGAAGCACGGTATGTACATTTATGCTCCGTATTATTCTGGCCTTCGGTTCAATTATTCTTTGGTTCTTATGTTATGTGATCATGTGTATACTGGAAAAAATGTTTGTTTGTTCTTCGGGTTGATAACTAGGCGGCGATCTCGATGTTCACACGACGTCCGCCCTTTAAGTACCCGATATATTGAGAATTGTTTTTTTAAGCAAGGCGGAGATCTTACAAGTTTCCGGATGTTTTTTCTTCTGTGTTTGGTGAACTTTTAAATCTTCGTAACATTACTGACTTCAAATTCCTTCAGGCTACATTGGCGAGTTCGAGGAGGTTGACGACCACCGTTCCGGCAAGATCGTTATCCAGCTCAACGGTCGTCTCAACAAGTGCGGTGTTATCAACCCCCGCTACCCCGTCCAGCTCCGTGACCTCGAGAAGTGGACCACTCAGCTCCTCCCCTCTCGTCAGTTCGGTTTCGTCGTCCTCACCACCTCCGCTGGTATCATGGACCACGAAGAGGCTCGTCGCAAGCACGTTGCTGGCAAGCTCCTCGGTTTCTTCTACTAGACGACCAACGAAAAGTTTATGTCTTGAATAGTATCGGGATTTATGTGGCCTGGTGAGGTCCGAGCGAGGAATGTGCTCAGGAGCAACAGTGTCTTGGCGAGGAGTTAAGGATACCCTGGCAGAAACGCCATAGA
Source organism: Aspergillus bertholletiae (assembly GCA_009193595.1). Taxonomy (NCBI): domain Eukaryota; kingdom Fungi; phylum Ascomycota; class Eurotiomycetes; order Eurotiales; family Aspergillaceae; genus Aspergillus; species Aspergillus bertholletiae. The sequence continues at coordinate 112,853 of ML736217.1, forward strand.
TAGGTTTTGAGTGATCTTGCTCAATTCAACCAAGTCATTTTTGTTCCGGTCAAATCATTTCTTGACGTGTATCGTGTCGTATTGTAGAACCGTGGAATCTGCTCTGCTTGATTGGATTTGCGCATCTTTCAATTTTCCTAGCCTTGGCATCAACCAAGCACCACTGGCTACTTTTGACCCTTGGGATACAATACTACCAACTATACTATACACCTTAAAGGAGACGAATCCGTCCGTCTGTTTCAGACGCCGGATGGATTCTGAACACGGAAGTCCAAGCCCGAGCAAGTCATTCTGCGTTCCCTAACATTCCGGAGTATTTATCCAGTTATGTTTCGAATCAATTTATGATAATTCGTGCATAAATAAGCCCAAGAGCCCATCGAACCTCCGCCCAAGTAGAACAAATAAATCAACGTGTTCATGATCTCTCACCTCACGCTTCTTAAGTTGTATCTCTGTGGTCACTGATCCCCCCTGTCAGCCCTGCGAGGGGACAGAGAGGATTGAACAAATAAGGATACAGACGTTACTCCCTTTCTTGTTCATATTTGTCGAATCGCGGCCCTCTCCTTTGAGGCAATCCTGATAGTTATGACGACGAGCAGTGGCATTGGATCACGCTTGGGAAAGCTGGTCTAAAAATCTACAAGTCATACCATGGTTCAATCATCACTCTCCACGGTATACATTTTAAGAATACTTGGAAGCCGTAGTAAGAATCGAACCAGAAGATTAAATAAAAACTAAAGCATGTTGGAACGTGGTTCTATGATTTAGTGTTCCCTACTTCCACCAGGTAAGGTACAAGGATATGCACCCTGGGAACACTAGGTCAACCGTCATCCTCCGTTCACATACCTCCATGAAGTGAGGGCAGTCATTACTCCAATGTCTATTCCATGGCGCTACTGGTATTCTTCGGAACGTTGTCTAGTTCCTCTGATTGTGCCATCTTTACCTAAAGATGCCTACTCTGCCAACTCCTCTGTGAGGAGACAAGCAGAGATAGTCGCCGCAGCTCGATTGCTCACCGGCATTGGGCCTGGATGATGGCTACGTTGTCCATGTCTATAGGCTATTGGGGTCATAAAGTCACAGTAGGTTTCTGCTTGCCCCCTATTAAAATCTGTGCTGGTGCTTGGGAATACTACTAACTGTGGTCCAGCTGGACATGGTCAATCTCACCTGTCTCTCTTGGTAGATTCGTCCTCAGGACGGATCGTACCACCCTTAATTGCTCTCGGTGACACAAGCACCGCCCATTACCATTCACAATGGATGGTATATATGCCTGTTTTGTGATTGTGCGTAGCATAGTCCTAGAAATCGGGAGCACTGGTGTCTCGGAGATTGAATTAAAATGATATAGATGAGACATTATAAAAAGTGGGCTATCGATCGAACTAATAATCTTGTGACCACTCACCTTTAACACGACTCCCACCCCGCTCGTTGCCTCATGCACCTCTTCTCCTCACCTGCCGAGCCGTAATCTCCCAAGCTTCGTGTTGTGTATATAAAAATCGTGCACAATGACTAACGCATTGCACACGGTAGCATTATCCCCTCAACTTTGAGCCTGAAGCCCTATAGATTCTACGCTGATCTCGAGCCCAGGCATCCACTTCACCCAGACCCGTCACACCGACACCTACCCAGCTATTGATCCGGACTAAAAGCCTATTCATGCTCGACTACCCAAAAACAAAAAGAGAAAGAAAGAAAGAAAGAAAAACTTAAACGACTGTTCGCTATACCATGTGGCTACTCACTTGAGCATAGTGTAACTTCTCATGTTAAGATTTATAGGGCTAGAGAGAGAGAGTCGGACTGGAAGATTTCCATGTCAGTAGTTGTAGCATTGGATGGTGAGCTGTGTATTCACCACTCAAAATTAATGAGGTTGCATAATGGATGACTGAAATCTACTCGATCGACTAATATTTCATAGTTGAATTAAACTCGACTCTTGAGAGATATAAGAGAACTGTAGCAATTGAAGGCTTCTCTACCTCGAAATATGTTGCTATACATTTAGCCAACTGCAAGCCGCATTTATTAATTACAACTACTCAGCTGCCCCCTATGCTTCATCGCATCGGAAGCCTTCCAAGCCTCCGGCACGAATTCATCAATATATGCCGTGTACTCATCCCCAGCCAGAGCCCAGCCAAGAATGCCCTCGAAGAGAGCTACGCTCTCGATCTTAGTTTCGTTCTGTTCACGGAGATAATCGCCAAACCATGCTGCTGCTCGATTTCCTCGCCCACGAGACGTCACTTGCATTAAGGGGGGGAAATTCTGTCAGTGAGGTTGATCTCCATAGCGAAGTGTGAGAGTGAGTGTCATACCGCAATACCAGATCACTGTCTTGATACCGGCACCTTTGCAAATCGTGTGTAGTGTAGGCAGTGCTGGGTACAGGCTTTCAATTGGGAGATTTAGAGATCCCCGGAGGAAACCGCCCTTTTTTTCTCTTCGGTCAGTGATGGGAAACACTTATCCTTTTTTCGGGGGGGGGGAGGGAGGAGGGAGGTTCTTCATATTTCCTTTTACAAGGGAAGCAAACTCTTACGGTGTGGTCTGTTCGTCTAAGATCAACGACGAGAAAATCCTGGCCTGGCTTACAGCCCTCTTCAATCCATGATAGGAGTGTCTCCCTTGATATTGTTGGAGGTGTAGGTGTGGATGGCTTGGGATACGCGTCGTACCAGGGGATTTGAGTACTCATGATTTGGTCGATGTTAATAATTCTGTGATGTTCTTCTTAAGAGAGGGAGAGGATGGCAGCTGTTAAGGAGTAAAGCCCTTTAATTATATCTTCTCGATGGCACAGAGAGAGAGAGAGTGAGTGAGTGTGTATGTGTGTGTGTGTGTGTGTGTGTGTGTGTGTGTGTGTGTGTGTGTGTGTGTCCATCTCCACGTACCACGCCTTCACGATTTCCCTACTAGGAAAACGTCCCGGTATGTCGACAACTGCGCCCTAAGAGTTTCCCTTTAGGGATACAAATAAGATGCAGAGGGGAAGGATTCCAGGTCAATACCAACCCCGGCAAATTTAGCCTCAGCATGGGTAGGTCATTAGTAAATGAGGTTTCCTTAGACATGCTTCATGCGTCGAACTCGATTAGTATCTAAAATTCAGCTCCGGCTAGGTAGCCAGTCCCCCAGTACTGTTGCGATTAACAAATAAAACAATCAGCCCCCAATAAAAAAAAGGATACTAGTAGCTAGTATGAGAAAAACTCCTAAGTTCTAACCCTAGTTAACAGGCTATCTTATAAATCTACCTTATGGAGTAGATCTTCCGTGATAATCAGAAGATCTACTAAATTGACTGTTTAGCATCAAATAATGCTATTCATTATTATTCCCACTCAAACTAATTGCTAATCTACCCGAGATAATATTATTATTTACCGTCTCACAATCGGTTTCCAATGTAAATTCCAGTAAAAAAGGCGTACTGCAAAATTGACCGGGTGTTCAATTTAGTCCATCCTTATGGCGGACTAAGAATAACAACCGGCCATTATATACATGTGCAGTACACTGTTTTAATTTTTAACCTCATCTTACACCACCAATATCTCATTGCACACAAATTAATTTGAGAAGCAGATATTACTGGTAGTAAAAAATATACAAATTTGGTTTAAAAAGTAGTTTTTATTACTATATTCAGTAAGCACTATTAAAAAAAAAAAAAAAAAAAAGGCAATATTAGGGCTACGCTGGAGATTGGAAGCCCCTCGGATCATCGACTAGTTCTACGAAGCATTTCGGGTTAGCACCGCCGTAATCTTGCCGAGGTTCTTGGCTCGACCGCCTCCGCATTCTGCCTCTTTTTTATCTCTTCCCCGCAACAATTCATCTACTTCTACGGAGCACATTTGTACAATATCCGGTAGATCCATTCCAGAGGTTTTCTCAAAGATATTGAACTTGGAGTCTTGATTATATACCATCTTACAATGCCCCTAGACACCATATATCTAACCAGACATGGCGTAGGTATACCTCCCTCCCAACCCCGCCCCCCACACCAAACAACTTACAAGGAAGGAACTAAAGAAAGGCCAAACAAACAATAGCATCGGCTAAATTGGACAATCGACTATAAAACCGGCGAATACAAGTCTCAATTCCCAACCCCCACCGGCAATCCCGCAGACCCAACCCTAACCTCTCACGGGGTGCGCCAATCGTTCGAGCTCGCAGAGCACCTCGTCAGCCCGGAGTTCTCCCCGAAGCCCTTTCGGATATACTCGAGCCCATTCTATCGGTGTTTGCAGACGATCCAACCATCGGTCGAGGCCCTGAAGGAGAGACACAATGCCGCGCCCGCCAGTGAAACAGGCATAGACCGAAACGCGGACCTGGATGTGAGGATCGAGAATGGACTCGGGTAATTGATTGATATCACCGCTGTCGCTTTGTGTCCTCATCTCTAACTAATATATGTATGTGTGTGCGGATAGAGAGTGGTTCGGTCCTACCACTTTCTTTGATCACCCATCCCCTGTATCGCCCGGTACTCTCAAGACCCATTTTCCAACGCTCCTTGCCGAGGACCCCGAAGCCAACTATAACCCACATCTCCTGCCTTCTACCCGCGGTGAAACGATTGCCCAACTCCATGACAGGGTCGCGACAGCACTGACAGGAATTATTGCGGATGTTGACGCGGAAATCAACGCCTTGGAAGCGTCCCAGTCGCCGTCGGAGCGTACTACTAAGGCGATCCTGATCTGTGCGCATGCGGCTCCTTTGATTGCTATGGGCCGGACTTTGACAGGAAACATGCCGGAAGACGCTGATGAAGAAGACTTCAAGGTTTTCACGGCCGGTCTGAGCACATTCGTCCGAAGGGGGACGGCGATACCCACTGGCGATGGTGGCGCGGAACAGCGGGAGTTGGCGTCAGGAACGAGGGTTATTCGACCTGGGACAGTTGTACCTAACTGGCAGGGTGGGAAGGGAGTAAGTGGAGGTTGGGACTGCGTTATGAATGGGGACTGCAGCTTCTTGAGCGGAGGCGCTGAAAGGGGCTGGTAGGTTTATCAATTGTCTTGTTTCTGGAGTTTTGATTGGCAATTGCTGACTTCATTTTCTATTACAGGCACTTTAATGGGGAAGAGTCCTTTGATACCGGTCCCATGGCCCCGTCTTCAGCGTTGCCTACGTCGAGTCAAGATACGCCGACGGAGAGACCAGGCACAAAATTGTGATCCTGGCCTTGATTAATGATCAGTAGTGGTATCTTTGTGCATGCTGTATGCCCGTTTAGAGGGGGCTAGTAAATACGCCTAATAGAATATAGACCTGAGCAGTGATTCTCAAGCGTGCCTAATTGCAAGAAGGTTCCATGCCACCATGTTTTAAATCCATCCGTAAGGATCTACGCTAATTCCAACACTACTTTTGACGCCAGCTATGTACAACACTAACGCAACAGATAATGGAAATATGGATGAATAAAGCGACGGAAGTCCATTACCTTGCATCGTGTTCCTCTCCACGGGGTATTGAGGTGCGAAGCCTGTCTTCGGTGGCGGGGTTGGTTACAGACGATTCTGGACGGGGGGCTGGATCTTCATGACCCGGCTGCTCCTGCTCAGTCACCACTTCACTGTTGCTAGCCTCTTCCTGTCTACGACGTTCCTCTTCTTCTTCTCGCGCGCGCTCTGCATTTCGAGCGGCCTCAGCTGCATTGCGCACTTCGACATGTCTCTCTCCGACCCCTGGCACCAGACTAGCGATAAATAGAGCCAAAGATCGCTCTATTCTTCGAAGGCTATGGCGCATTCCCGTTGGGGCGGCAGCGCGGTTATTTCTAGCCTGGTTTGCATATTCTGGGCGGCCCGTGGCATCTGTACCCTGGGGGCGCGGCGGCATGTGTTCATCGGTAGAAAAGTGTATCAGTCCTTCAAGGTGTTGCTGAATTGGTGAAATAATCATGCCGTGCAACTGGCGGGGGACACTGGTTTCTGAGAGAAGGGATATAATGACAGCCAAGGTCACCAATAAAACCCGCGACCAAGTACCAGGCTCGGTTAGCATATAGCAAAAGAAGTACAGCCGAACAAACAACCAAATGCGTCGTATGTTCCGGGCGAACCCTCCTGGCTCGTTACCCAGTCTTTGGTTAAGAACTGCTTGACGAACGGCATTCTCCATGGCGGCAGCGTTCGGGTTGGGGTGTGCCTGGGGCGGATGACCGGTGGCGTATGTAGACATTGCCTGTGACGCATGAGTCGCTCGAAATGCATTTAGCGACGATTCAATTGACCTCGTTGCGCCGGGAGAGGTAACTAAAGCCTGGTATCCATTCGGCGACGAAAGAAGATATAGTGGGGGCTGCACATTTCCATTATTTGCAGGAGCATCGGGTGTGTTGTGCTGCAAAGATGCAGTGGCCCTAGATTGGCTTATGCGGAGCTGATCCGTGCGGCTATAGATATCGAAGATCCGAGTGAGCAAGGCTTCTATAGAGCCGTCGCGTTCAGACAAGGGGTTTCTAAACTGATCATCAAGGATATCGAACAATTGTGACCGAATACGAATTACCTGATCCATAGGCGGCGCGATGCCTCGATTTAGTTGGTCTTCGCATAGCGCAACTTGCGGCCGTAGTATGTGCAGACGTAGTCTAGTATCTTGAGCTAAACCAGCACTGAGGTCTGATGGTTGGGATGACATTGTTGATGCCGTCGCTGACGTGCTTGTTGGAGATTGAAATGGCGCTATAGGCTGCCAGGGAAATTGTTGGGCATGCGCGGTTCTTTGCTGATCTGGTAGGGGTGAGCCCCCTCGCTCCTGCAGTTCGATTTGGCGGCGGATGGCTTCGATATTACGTCGCAGAGCTAGCCCTATATCGGCTTCACTGGGACCCATTGGACCTCGGTACCTCACTTCTTGCCCATGTTGCACTGGGTATGGTGGGGCAGATCGGCTGGGTGCAAAAAGCTGGTCAGGTGAAGGTATAGCGGGATGTGCTTGGAACTGTGCCAATGGAGAAGGGCTGGGGGGAGTCGCCACATGGGGTGGTAGAGGAGCTGGCGGGAGAACGAGATGCATGGAGTATTCAGCGCCCTAACAGATATATCTAGTTAAACCGCTGCTCGTGGACAAGCCAACCGAAACCCAGGGCCAGCGTGACACTCACATTTGCGGGCTCTAACACTTTTTGCAAAGGCAAATCGTCATTCGAGATGGGCTTTCCACGATAAATTAATCTTTGAGTCTCCGGGGATGGCCGATTCGGAATCGACTGGGATATTCGCGCCTTGAGACCAGCAATAGTGATAGAAGGTACCAGATCATTGAATGTAAAGCGATTCGGAGGAGGAAGCGATGGACACAGCACATGCAGAATAAACTCCGGTGCTCCACTAGCCGGGCTTGAATCCGACAATGATTTGTCCGATGGGATAGAACTGGAGGTCATTCTCGTCTACTCTTATTCCCAATGTAGCTGTGTAATCATAATATGAAGTAATGGATCACGCGCTCACAAGCGCAAGGTTGGATTCGAGAACACCCCAGGTATTTAAATTGATATTAGACAAACCCAGAAGAGGGATTATTATTCACTAGGAAAAGAGGATTTGGCAACGAAGCTGGTTGACTGTCACACAGCGACCCGGTATACTCCCCCTGATAAGGTGCGTATATCGAAAGGTGGCCCGAGTCACAATGGTGGCCTTTTCCGGGCCGGGGTCAGAACATAATCATAGGATCTCCACCATGGATGATTGACTCTTGTAGGTCACCCTGATAATAACAATCACGCCGAAGCCAAGAATATGGGAGAGCCAATCCAGAAGACGTTTTGACACGGCCGGAGTAAAGGGGAAAGCACCGAGAACGCTATCTGGCTGAACCCGTTCCTGTGACGGCTCATTCTGCCGGGCGGTGAAGCTGATCTGCAGCATGATGCAAAAGCACGAGATTTGAGGGGAGGACCTCGGTCTCCTTCATTGTTCACTAACTAACATCCAGGAACTTCGCTGTTTCATATTGACGGTTATTACTCCCCTCCAGGGGCGTTAATTATGGAGTAAGCAGCATTATGACACTGTATCTGACCAGCCGTTCTGTGCTTCGCCGGAACTTTGGAGGCTCCCGTCTCGGGGAGAGCGCTGGATTGGTGAGGATGGTGGCCTTGAGGACGTCTGCTGGACGTAAAGCCACTACCAGGCAATTCTCGAAATCATGGAAACAATATCAAAATCAAAATAACCAAGAGAACCCAGCGCCGAAGGGTTTCGGATCCCGACTACGATTTGCGCTCCGAAACACCAAGGTGGAATGGTATCCGATCCCAGTAGGACTCGGCATTGGTCTCCTGGGTATACTCCATTTTTACAAGTCGCAAAGAGCCGAACGGGAACGCCGAGAAAGAGAAGCAGAAGATGAGATCATAAACCCCCCTCCACGCCATAGGATCCGGCCAAGCGGACCATGGCAGGTTCAGATCATGTCGACCCTACCACTCAAAGCGATCTCCCGTCTATGGGGCCGCTTTAATGAGATTGAGCTTCCAGTTTTCCTTCGCGCTCCTGGGTTCAAACTCTATTCTTGGGTCTTTGGAGTGAACTTGGATGAAGTAGAAGAGCCAGATCTTCGCACCTACCCGAACCTGGCGGCCTTCTTCTATCGCAGATTGAAGCCCGGTTCCCGGCCCTTAGATCCCGATACCCATGCGGTTATTTCGCCATCGGATGGACGTATTCTTCAGTTCGGTCTGATCGAACGTGGTGAAGTAGAACAGGTCAAGGGAGTTACATACAGCTTGGATGCACTGCTGGGGGCAGCTACACCTTCACATGCTGACCACTCCAAGAAGTTCATGGATCATTGGACAGAACCCCCTCAGAAAGATGCGGCCGACATGACAGCCGATGAGGAGTTTGCTACAATGAATGGCATCCCGTACACGCTACCCACTCTCTTCGCTGGTGACCAGGGCGGCCCAAGGAGGCGCTCAGCATCATTAGACGCTTCAACAGGGTCGAAGGCTGCTGCGGAAGCCGAAGTCAAGGCTGACCTGGCTCGTGGGGACGGTACCCCATGGTATGCGCCGAAACCCAAATCGAATAATGCCCTTTACTACGTCGTGATTTACCTCGCACCTGGCGATTACCACCGTTTCCACTCCCCCGTGCCTTGGGTGGTTGAGAGCCGCCGACACTTCGCAGGTGAACTGTATTCCGTCTCACCTTACCTGCAGCGTCATCTTCCCGGGCTCTTCACCCTCAACGAGCGAGTTGTTCTTCTAGGACGTTGGCGTTGGGGATTCTTCAGCTATACCCCCGTTGGAGCTACCAATGTGGGCTCGATCAAGGTGAACTTTGACTCCGAGCTGCGCACAAACAGCCTCACCACGGATACCGCTGCAGACATGGCCGCAGCTCTCGCTGCGAAGAGAGGCGAGCAGTATCCAGGTTTCGTTGAGGCAACCTACCTTCACGCCAGTAAGACCCTTGGAGGCCATCCACTCCAGAGGGGAGAAGAGATGGGAGGATTTCAGCTAGGCAGCACGATTGTCTTGGTCTTCGAGGCTCCTATGGGCACCCGTAAGTCGTTCGACGCGGGGTATCAAGAAGGAAAACGCGATGGTGGGTGGAACTGGACCATCGAGATGGGTCAACGCATCAAGGTCGGTGAGAAATTAGGGTATGTGGACACCAAACGGTGAAATACTGGACTATACAACACCGGAGATATCACTCTCGGTCTGACCAGGAGTTATATATCTTTTTAATGGGGCTCTTTTTTTCTTTTTGTATTTTTGTTGTTTCTGTATCATACCACTCTTCAAACATTTAGCTACATAGCATAGACAGCGCGATTTCAACAGGATGCGCAGCTCACAAAGAAAAGCATTGAAATTTGAAATTATAAATGGGACATATTCTTTTTTTTTTTTTTGTTTTGATTTTAATTATTTTTTTTTTCCGTAACAAGAAGATGGCACGTGATAGCGCGGAGTAGCGACGCGGAAGATTGAAGCTTATCAAAAGAGCGCATTACTCAAGACAGAGAGCTTAACATTCCTTAAATTGAACACAGAGAAATGACCCTCCGAACATAAAAAACCGGGCCAACCAAACTCCAGATAAACCTCAACCAGATTCCATACAAACTCGAAATATTTCACAGGACAATGCCTCGTCATCATCATCTCCTCCGCCGGCACCCCGCTGCCCCAGAAGAATCCCCCTCCGAGTCCACTCAACCACGCCCAAGTAGATCACGACTGGGCCAACATGCCGCCGCACAGTCTCAATTCCAGACACCACCGTCGCAAGGCATTCCACAGCTGCATCCTTCTTCTGGACCCATCGAGCCGATTGAATCTGCCCACCCAGCCACCGCCGCGCAGGCGGCCCTCTTCTCCCTGTTTGGCCGAGGAGTTGCAGGACGCCCACGCACTCAAATGATGGAAAATGACGAGGACGAAGAGGAAGACGATAGTCAATTCGAAGACGAAGACAACGACCACGACGAATTCAATTCCCAAGAGAACGCAGACCACGAAACTCAACTCTCCGAAGAAGACATGGACGGTATGGTCGAGGACGAGCTGGAGGTGATAGACGAGGACGAAGACGAGATCATGCACGATCGAGGTAAAGCTAAATCGGACCCCAACACACCCTACAAAACCTTACGTGGGGAACCCCCCCAACAAAGCAAACAAAGAAAGAAGAGAGAGAGAGAGAGAGAGAGAGAGAGATTAGTTAGCTAACATCTACCCTAGCGAGATCGCCATCCCCCCTCCCCAGCAACCTCCGCGAAATCTCCTCTCTCGCCTCCTGGACCGTCTCCACCCACAAGCCCGGCTGCGGTGTTTCGGCCCTACGACACCCCTCGCCAACACAGTACTGGCAATCCGATGGCCCCCAACCGCACACTCTCACTCTGCACTTCTTCAAGCTCGTCGCGGTGGTCAAAATCCGCGTGTATCTCGACTTTGACCTGGACGAGAGTTACACGCCCACGAAGATGACGTTTCTCGCAGGCATGGGCGGGAACGACCTAGTGGAGTTTGCGACGTGGGAAGACGAAACGCCGTGCGGGTGGGTCGATGTACCGTTAGAGGGCGTGGGTGGACGGGACGGAGGATGGGTGCGGAAGAAGCGGCGGAACCGAGTGCGGAAAGGCGGCAAGGGGAAGTCCTCAGCGTGGCCGGACTACATGTTTTCCGATGCGGAGAATCCGGCCGAGTTCGACCTAGCCGCGTACGAAGATGACGATGAGGAGACGGCGGTCGAAGACGACGAGGACGATCCGTATGCGGGCAGTGTTCTTAAGGCGATGGTGATCCAGATGCGTGTGATGGAGAACCATCAGAATGGTAAGGATACCCATGTGCGCGGGTTCCAGGTCTTCGCGCGGGATGACGAACGTCGGCGCATCGGTAATGCGCCGTCTGCTTCGGCTGATGGGAGGATTCGGCGGCATAGTATGCGGAAGTCACTTCGTGGTGCAGCGGATGATGGGACGGATGGACGTAGCATCCATGGAGATGCAGACCCAGAAAAGGTCGCTGCTCTCGAAGAGCCAGATTGGATGGGGGAACCTGTCATTCGATAGGGGAACGAGAAGCGCACAAACATTGCTACTGTAGACCTCTTTGCGGGGCCCTGGTGGTTTTACGGGTGGCGGTCTCATATACAGGTATGGATCACGGGGCATTGAGGAGCATTTTTAAGGCTAGGTTAATATTCGGAGTTCCGGTTGTTTAGATACCCATCTTTCGTTGTATCAGTTCCACGGTGCATTGGAGGACATTACATTCAGCATAATACGTTGTACGGGTTGTTTTCATGGAGCATCGAGGGCCTGGGAATCAAAAGCGAATTAATACATATTTGTCATCTATATAAGTTAACTATCAAGAAGGTCATGTCTCATTGGGCATATAGCCTAAACTTCTGCTTTTCCCCATCCATGCTTCCATCCCCTAATTTTATTTTTGGGTCTCGTTTACTTCAAAAGCTTCTCCAGTTCGGCAACGACGGCATCGCCGACCTCGGCGGTGGTGGCCTTACCGCCAATGTCACCAGTGCGGACACCGGCCTCGATAACGTTGCTGACGGCCTGCTCAATGGCGCGGGCTTCGGCGAATAGACCAAAAGAGTATTGCAGCATCATAGCGGCGGAGAGGATAGCAGCGACGGGGTTAACAATGCCCTTGCCAGCAATGTCCGGGGCAGAACCTTTCTCTACGTTAGTATATACTCCCAAGTATATGGGCGGGAAAAAAAGCCATGCGGGGCCTAAGGCATACCGTGGATAGGCTCGTAGATACCGTTCACCTTGCTCTTTCCATCGGGGATGCCGGTCAAACTAGCACTGGGAAGCAAACCCAGAGATCCAGGGATGACACTGGCCTCATCACTGATAATATCACCGAACAAGTTGCTGGTGACAACGATACCATTCAGCTGCCGGGGGTTCTTAATCATGATCATGGCGGCGGAGTCGATAAGCTGGTGCTCGATCTTCAACTGGGGGAACTCGTTGGCCATGACCTCGGAGACGACCTTACGCCACAGACGGCTAGTAGCCAGGACGTTGGCCTTGTCCAAACTCCACACAGGAAGAGGGGGGTCATGCTGGAGGGCAAGGTGAGCGGCCAGACGGATGATGCGCTCGATCTCGGTGCGCGAGTAGGGCTCTGTGTCCATGGCATATCCGCTGCCGTCGTCCTCCTTGCGATCACCGAAGTAGATACCGCCCGTCAGTTCACGGATGATGTTGAAGTTCACGCCGCGGCAGACCTCAGCGCGGAGGGGAGAGCTCTCGACGAGGGAGGGTGCGGCGAAATTGCAGGGGCGCAGGTTGCCGAAGGTGCCCATCTCTTTGCGGAGCTTCAGGATACCCTGTTCAGGGCGGACGGCGCCGGTGCCCCATTTCTAGTTTTGCAAATTAGATTATCTTGTTCGGGAGGGCTGCATGTGAACTCGGGTGAGGTGCCATACCGGTCCACCGATAGCGCCCAAGAGAACAGCATCGGCGCTCTTAGCTGCGTTCAAGGCTTCGTCGGTCAAAGGAGATCCTGTAGCATCAATTGATGCCTATGATATTCAGTAAGCCATATGTATGTATCCCAGAGGGCGAAAAGTGTAAACTTACGCCGCCCAGCAAGTGGTCTTGAAGGTTGAAGGTGACATCACTGCGGTTCTTCTCCACAGTACGGAGCACCTAACCATCGACAAATTTCAAGGTCAGCATGGGCTAAGTTATTTGTTTATTTATTTATTTATTTATTATTTTTTTGGGGCCTTCCGAGGAGGTTGAATTGCTGTCGAAGCACGTACCTTGACGGCCTCTGCGGTGACCTATAATAAACAATTGTCAGTATACAGATGCAGAGAAATGTACAGGATATTCCGTGGCTCACCTCCGGTCCGCAATGATCTCCACCGAAGACGACAATATTGTAAGAAGGCATGATGATACAGCTATGTGTGAATGCAATAGATTTTAACTCTGGCAAAAGACCAAGCTCATAGACAGCAAGCAAGGAGAGAGTTATATGGCCATGAGGGGTGGAGCTCGAGTCACCCCGCGCGCCGACACCGGAGCCGCAGTCGGCCTCGCCCCGGGGTTAACCGCTCTTAGTCGTATCATGCTAATTAATTACTAAGGCACTCCCATGTTGCATTTCCAACTGGATTCGGTATAATTTATCTGTCTTTGGATGTCTGAAGTATTTTGTCTGTTCTCGTTTTCTCTGATGACTGCAACCAGCCATAGAAAGCAACTGTATGTCCATCAATACACAAGTAACATAGAACGAGATTAAAATCTTTAAAACATACATGTCAGAGACTGCCGGAGGGAAATAAGAACAGAAAATTCGAAAGAAAAAGAAAAATGTATAAAGAGACAGGGAGAAATGAAAGATGAGAAGCACAGAAAATAAGGGGTACAAATAAGTAGCGCGTAATAAAGACATCAATCGAAGCAATTATAAGTCATTCGACATGGCGTCTGTCCCGCAATGGTCTGTCTAGACCTATAAATCCATAATTTCCTCCCAGCTAAAATGTATCGTCTGCAAAGGGCACCATAGAATGGGGACCAGGTGATAAAGAAGAAAAGACAAAAGAACCGGGGCAGCTTTCCACTGTCCCCAAGAATTAACGAGGCATCGAAGCCATGCAAGTGTAGCGATGGGAATCAGGTTCTGGTAGTAGTAGTAACATCCCCAAAATTAAAGGTGAGGAAGAGATGTGGCGACAACAGCACCGGAGACCTAATTCTTCTTCCCTCGCAGCGCTCTGCGATTGGCCATGTCACCTTCTACCAGCCAGTTGCTCGCTTTGACCAGCTGCACCACGTTGATGATCTGCTTGAGAGCCATAACGGGGGCCGAGATTCCGGTGATGACCCAAGGCCAGAAGCTGTCAATCTTATTGGCCCGAGCCATCTCCAGCGCGCCCGCGCTCCATGGGCTGGCGCCTGGTACAGGTTGAAGCAGCGATGGAGACAGAATAGGGGACGAGAAGGAGAGAAGATAGAGGCCAATAAAGAACAGCTCATTGAGAGCACAGCAGATGAACAGAACGGTCTGGAGACCGGATTAGTATGGGATTTCTTATCGGCTGGGTATCACTCACCTTGCTGTTGTAGTACTGATATAGGATCCAGCTCCGGCTGGAATCAATCTTCTTGTGACTTTGGCCCGAGCCGCCCATGCTGAGAGTAGCATACATGTGCATGTAATGGCTGGCCATATCCAACGCAATCAGACTCTGAAACACAATCGACCAGCGAGGCCAGGCGGAACTCAGGAACACCAGCAAACACGCTGTTGTGCAGCGATCTGTCACCATATCCAGAACTGCGCCAAAGGTGGTGGACTGGTTGAAGTAGCGTGCTGCATATCCGTCTAGGGCATCCAGCAAGCAAGACACACTGTACAGTAGGGAGCACGTTCGCGGATGCAGCGGCATATAGTACAGCGAAGCCATGGTCAAGACCACCCGTAGATATCCTAACCCCGCGCCACTAGTAAGCATTTATTTCAGAACATCGTGGAGGATCGACGAGACGGGAAGCAGCTCCTTACCAATGAGGTTAGGGGCAAACAAATATACATTTTCTTTCACTTCCTGCTTGTCTGAAGTCCTGGTTTTCTTGGGGGATTTTTTTTCCGCCATGCCATTGCTAGCCGGAGACTCATTGCTATCCGACTGGGCGGCGGCCAAGGCGGCGTGTTGTCTTCTTGTGCGGGCGCCCATTTTCTTTTTTTAATTCAGTATATACCGGGGCAGATATGGTAACGAGGGGATCGTCAGCTATAATTGGGCTTATAGGGGTGTCGGAGGTACGGAAGCTCGAAAACCACGGCGGCGCGATGGTTGAACGGGAGGGACAACTAGTAGCTTAGGACACACGGCGTGTTCGCAGTCTGAATTCTCCGACTATTTGCAAATGATACTGGAGAGAAATGTATTAGTGAACGCTATACATATCGGGAGCACCCCGGTGGGGAGAGAGGTGCAATGGCGATGTGGCTCCGCAGCGTCGTACTCCAGGAGAACTCTGCACCAACACGTACCGAAATCAACCTCCGTTTGACAACGCGTCTCGGATTGCGAGCGGTCTAGAGGCGGAGGATTTAGCGGTGGAGGAGAATGCGGCAAATGGCGAGAAGCACAGGTGGGAGAAGTTGGGAGGGAGTCTATGAGATCGAGGTCGGGGGGTTAGTTTGATCAGGAGATCTCCGGGGAAAGATTTCCAAGAAATTGGCCATGTGTGTCGTTTTGGCGATAAGGTTGATAAGCCGCCAACTCAACTCACTACGACATATGCTGGTTATACTTCACTCGTGCGGGACTTACACTTGAGAAATCCTCCACACCGTCGGATAGAGAGGATAGAGAGACGATCTGATAGGAGGGGGGAATTCAGACAACGATCCTGGAAGATGGGAAATGGGAATGAAAAAGACAAGAAAAGAAAAAAGGTGGTGCGTTCAAGTCCAGGGTTTGTGCAGCTCCGGTATTAAGTAAGAAGCAGCTGGTCGGGAGGCTCGGAGTTGGTTCGTGGGTCAAAGCTCTCGCGGTCCCAAGAAAAAAAAAGGAGAAGCTTTCCCCATCCGGAGAGTATAGAACGAATACACTAATCTATATCTATGTGCTTCTCACACACACACAAACACACACACACACACACACACACACATATATATATATATATATATATATGCATATATACTACGTGCGAGTACTACTATTATAGTATGCTGCGTGTCAGTTCCGATTGACGGCCTGTTTGCTGCAGGCCGCCACTGGAAACAGGCCCGTTTGTGTTTCTCATTCACTTCACTGTCTAACTGCGAGTTGTTTGTGTTATGTGGATTCCCATTTATTCTGGCCATGTTTCGTACCAGCATTAATATACGTCGTCGTCGTCGTAGTAGTAGTAGTAGTAGCACCAATATCACGGTCTATGCTGTGAAGATCTTTTTTTCTCTCTCTTCGTCCCCCTCTATTCTAACCTGGGGCTTCTTGATTCGTGATCTCATTGTTCAAGGATCCTGGTTCCCATGGCGATTGAGAAACTCCATCATGTTCCTGGCTCAGGGAGCCTGCACGGGCTGACTTACGCAGATGGGATTTCCCTGCTCCAGACCCGCGTAAAGGCAACCCAAGAAAGGCTGAAAGAAGTTGAAGCTGCCCTCAACCGCTGCCATGAATATCGTGCACGGGATATCGAGACGGTCAGCGAACAGCGTATCAAAATCCTTGAGCTGGAAGATTTGATCCAGAAACAGAAGACCACTATCAGCAACCAGAGCAAGGCTATCGCGGACCCCAAAACAATTCGCATTCGGCAGTCCACTGTTCCTGTGCCAATATTTCCTCTCACCCCGAGTACTACTACTCAACCGCGCCCTACCGTAAGGCTGCCACACTCAAACATTCCCTCGTCAGCTAGCCCTTACTCCCCAAGCGTCTTCGCTCCCTCTCTTCCATCGATCGATCTGCCTGTTAGCATTATTCCACAAGGCAATCTCACGAGTCTGAAAGAGAACTCCAAATCGTCGCTTGGCGGCAAGGAGGATAATCTTCCCCCGAACACCTGGTCTTTAGGCTCTTCTTTTGATGTCAAGACAGTCATTCCGCTGATCTCGGCCAGACTTCAGAGCCTTTTCTCAACTACACAGATGTTTGGCCACATGTATACTAATTTTCCTAGCATCCAGTTTGACAGTCAGTTGAACCCGCAGGTTAAGGAATATGTCATGAGCATCTCGGATAAGATCCATGCATCGACTTTGCTGGGAAACCCATGCACTAGGCTCTGCGTGGTTTCCAAGGCCATTAACTTCAACCTTGTTCACGAGATCTTGCAGCCCACAGTCGTCCAAGGGTTCGACGCTCAGATCGATAGGGAAACTAAAGAGATCCAGAAATACCTAACCACCGGTATGTTGAGCAGCTTACAGCTCCCCCTTGCAGGGATTGATGAGTTATCCGGTATAGATACCCCTGCGGTGGTCCGCCATTCGCTGCTCATTGCGAGAGCGCACCACATCCAGGCCGTGGTGAAGCCGCCAAAGTTTTCTGAATTCAATCAAAACAACACCCACTCTCATATGGAAAAGTTGTGGCGGCTCATAGCTCCCCTTACACATGACCCCTTGAACCAATATCAGGCGGCCTGGATGGATCTGCAGGATATTTTAATCGAAGCACAGGCACTTGCGATAGCTCTATACTCGTTACCCTTCGAATATAGTTTCAAGTTTCCTGCGGTGAACGAAAAATTCGAGCCCGGTACCATGGTTAACGGTGACCTATTAATCGGTGGGGACCCTCAGACAGTGAAGCAGAACTGTGCCCTTGTTCGTCTGGGCGTGACCCCAACGATTAGTATCCAGGATAATTCCACGGCTCCTGTTAACGTCGGGCTAGTAGGCCGCGCGAAGGTACTGCTGCGCCCTCCCCCATGACGTTATACTCGGCTTATTAGTTCGTGAGATGTGTGTTACGTGAGCGTCGGCTCAGTTGGGGCAATGCTCTTTGATTGGTGTCATCCTTTAATTTCCACTCAAATTTTGAAACCGTGCGGAGCGCAGGAAAAACAGAGGATGGCGGGCTAGACGATGACATTGAGTGAGGAGACAGAAACAGACCGAAGGAATTGAACCAAGCGGGTGTAGTTGTGTGATGATGTCAATAGTTGCAGTTGAGGGTTTAGGGATTGGTTGCTGGACACGGTTGATGGCGTTATGGTGGAGTCCGTGAGTGAGAGAACAATTTTTGGAAAAGGATTCGGCCAAAAAAAAAAAACAAAACAAAAAGAGGGAGAATAGCTTTGAGGCTCTAATAAGGAGATGTTACAACATTGCTGCTGCTCAGAGAGTATGTACTCCGTATAGTCGTACGTAGAGCCAGATCGATAAGGCAGATAAGAAGGGGTTCAAAGGCAACAAACTGCCGTCGCATTTCTCCGTCGCAATCGCGCTCGGGCCGCAAAATCATCAATCAATCCCCGCCGTTTTCCGATAAAGTCCTGTTAGCTTCGTTTCCCAGACTCCCTACTCTCAGGCGTGAATTCACTTTCCCCCCCATATCTTCGATTCGTCAATGCCTCGACCTTCATGAATCTCACTCCTGCGAAGCGGGTCACCGTCCAAGTCCGGGCTCTGGCTGATCGTCGCAGTATGTATACCTTATCCCTTGTACCACCAAATCTCTGGGGCTTATCTCCGAAGCGTCCCTACTGGATCGTGTCGCTGAACCAGGTTCATACACGAGCTCTGGCCAACGGTTACTAATCTCGTATGCGTCTTAAGTTTCTCTGGGTCTACCAAAGCGTTGCTACACGTCGAACCCCGCGAATGCTGAGACCAACGGCAATCGGTCAACTAAGAGACCGGAATTTCACGACTACTTTGTTACACATCTACCATCGTCCTCCCTTCATCCAGATCCGCGAGCGCCAGTGAACTCCTTTTATAAACTTCCTCGCGCGGCTTCCGTTCCTCATACGGGAGACTCATCTCACCCCCCTGCCTCCTTCCAGCCGCTGATCAACCGCGAGACCACTGTCGTCCGCATCCCTCTACGGAGCGCGAAACACCACTTCGGCGCCACAACTTCCCGTGGAATCCGTCCGGAGAATGAAGACACATATCAAGCTGGTGTGATCGACATCCCTGCATTTGCGAAGCGCCCCCCTGCGTCCCTAACGATCAAACGAACGGGTGCCGATGGAGCCCCGGCCCCCCGCGAGAGTCGGGGGGCGGAGACTGCGAGTGGCGATCCACAGGTGTTCTATTTTGCAGTATTCGATGGCCACGGAGGGAATGAATGCAGCACATTTCTACAACAGACGCTTCATGAGTACATACAGGATTCGGCAGCGACATTCGAGCTTCAGTCCAGTCTGAAGAAAAACCGGGATGGCCAGTATTCTAAGGAGGCCGACCCATCCATTGGCAATTTGCCGATTTTGCATGACGCCAACGGGCAACTAATTGGGGAACTCGAAAAGCATCTCGTCCGAGATTGGCGGACCCTGGTCGGAGGGTACTTTAAGAGATTTGTGCCTCCTCACTTCTCACATATCGGGAGAGGTCCACGTGGAGAGCCAAAAGCACTGTCCAATCTACCCGAAGGGGTTACCATTGAAGAAGTCCTCGAGTACGCCTTCCTCCGTACCGACCTGGAATTTGTGTCGGCACAAGCGGCGAAACAAGGCGACGAATTGGAGAATGTAGGCCACCATTTATACCAGGATGATATTCTCTACGGCCGTGATCATACCCCGTCCCTACATATCGGGGGAGTGAAACGCTTCAAGGGAGGTAGCACGGCGAGTGTCGCGCTCATATCTACCCCGACGCCTGCCCCTTTCTGGCATCCGTCTAGTCCGTCTAGTCTGCTAGTGTCCCATGTTGGTGACACACGGATACTATTATGCTCGACCGAGACGGGCGATGCCATTCCGCTCACTTCCAACCATCATCCGTCGTCACCGATCGAGGCGAGCCGCTTACGACGATATGCCACTACATTCGTGACTGATTCGTTTGGAGAAGAGCGCATGAGCGGGTTGGCCAACACGCGAGCCTTTGGTGATGTTCAGTCGAAACGGATCGGCGTTTCAGCCGAGCCTGAGCTCCGAAGGATTGAAATGGCGCCTGCGGAGTACTCATTCTTGGTCCTCATGTCGGATGGCATCAGTGGAACGCTTGGTGACCAAGAAATCGTTGATATCATCAAGGAGGCCAAGACTCCGGAGCAGGGGTCTCGGGACGTGGTCAACTTCGCCAATGAAGTGACCAAGGAGGGGGACAACGCGACCTGTCTCGTCGTCAGACTCGGGGGTTGGGAACGACGACTGGAAGGCGGATTGGGAAGTATGGGGACGAAAGAATCTCGAGAATGGCGCCGACAAGAAGCAACCGATCCGCGTCGATCACGGCGATGACCGTGAGTAATTTACACCATGCTAACTTGGGGATATGTAAATATTGTTCTTATTATTACTTCATTAACTTGGATGATCTTCGGCCCCTTTGGGTGCCACCCTTTGTACATACTATTTCTCTATACGTATCCAACCATTCACAAATAAATCGCCATTGTGATTTTGTGATTCGGCTCAACCTACTTGCCGCCTAAAGTGGAGCAGATCAAGTTCCAATACTATGATGAGGATCTGGGTCACAACGCAATGCCTTCAGCTAATAGAAGTTATGGCCCCCAAGCTATATCGGTCTTGGAACCACTCCGCAAAACCCGACCCAAGCTCAAGCCCAACCACGCAAAAACAAAAAAGTATATAAAGTAGTAATAAGCACAAAACACGAGAAGCTTATCCCCAACCCTAAGTAGCATTTAGTATACTATCTTTTTTCCCTTGAGTACACTGCAAAGCAAAAAAAGAAAGAAAGAAAAGAAAAGAAAAAATGTCCCCAACGCCGCTAACTCTCTACCGCGGCCTCCCAGGCACCGGAACCTACAGCTGGTCACCATTCGTCACAAAACTAGAAGCCCGTCTACGCCTCGCAGGGATCCCCTACCAAGTGGACACGGGTTCTGTTCGCACCGCACCGCGAGGCAAAGTGCCGTACATCTCCATCCCGGCGGAGAGTTTCTACGAAGATGGCAGCAACAAGCTATCTGCCCCGGTCGTGATGGGTGATTCGGCTATGATCACCAAGACATTTATCGAGAAGGGATTGATGAAGGATTTCAATGCGCGGCTCTCGGGGTCTCAGAAGCTGCGGGATAAAGGGTTGATGGCTTTATTGGAGGATAGGCTGTATTGGTATAATGTATGTATTGTCTATCCTTTCTCTCTTTCTCTTTCTCTCTGTCTGTTCTCTATGTCTGTTCTCTATATGCCTGTTCTCTATATGTCTGTATGTCTGTATGTCTGTATGGGTGGTGATGAGGTGGATAGGGTTCCCGATTTGGTGGATGAGCATCCTTTTTTATTTATTTATTTATTTTTTTATTTTTGAAAACTGTGTTCTGATTCCAACCCCAGGCATATGAAAAATGGGTGCTGAACTACTACACCATGCGAGATGTGATTCTGGCCACAGTGCCTTGGCCTCTTCGGATTGTGATAGGTCTCATAGTCTACAGCAAAGTCACCCGGACACTCACCGGCCAAGGGACGATGCTCTTCTCAACAGAGGAGATCAGTTCCCTGAATCAGGAGATCTGGGAGCGTATCAACGATGCGCTTGTCGAGGCGAGATCGCAACATGAACAACTCGAGGGTCCGTTCTGGGTTTTGGGGGGCGAGGAACCTACGGAGGCTGATGCGGCGCTTTTTGGGTTTATTGTTTCTGGATTGGTTTGTTATGCGTATGTCCCTTCGTTCTCTCTCTCTCTCTCTCTCTCTCTCTCTTTCAATTTTCATTTCACATGCTTCTATGCCTCGTCGGTGTGTGTGTTGCTGATATGGTTATGTTTGGTGTAGGGCGCCGAATCAGCAGAAGACTATTCGGGGATACCCGGCGGTGGTGGATTATGCTCGACGGATTCATGATAAATATTTCCCAGATTACGCGCTCTGGGAGTGAAAGTAGGGTTCGCGTCGAGTGTCTAAGGAACTTCCATCATGTAGGTGATGGGGAATCAAGAAACAGTATCGTTCGAAATAGGCATCGGCCCCTGGGCGAACTGAGAGTTACTATAGGCACAAATACTTACGCAGACTGGTCGATTAGCTAATGGCATATTATCAAAATGGATACCTGCGGAATCCCCAGTGGAGGAGAAAACCTGAATGCTAGAGAACTACAAAGGTTTCATTGCGCTAATGCACTGTACAAATCCCTATAAACAAATCATTGCACAACAAGCCTTCCGGCCCATGAAAAGCAATACTTCAAAAAATGGCACCTACCAGGGGTAGTGTCATCAGAGCCAAGCACCATGTCGAGGTGTAATGGTGCGGAGTTAGATGGTGGTTTCGTCACAAAGAATTGCACCTAATATCACGCTATTAGATGAAATACCTACTAAGATGTAAACTTTCGTAGGCGTTGACGAGTCGAGCACTAGATCGCCTTGGTTCGAGAGAACAGACTGCTATAAACAGCGTCGACAACGGGCTGGGCAGTGATCTGTTTGCCGCCGAAGAATCGTCCATTCAGGCCTTTGATGGCGTTTTCACCACCTTGGACGCGGTCGAACTTCAGGTAGATATCGCCTTGTGAGTTAGGATCTAGTGCAATGTGAACAACATGGCCATATTTTTCTTCGCACTCAGCGCGGACATCATCCTCCAGCTCTTTAATCCAGCTTTCACCTTCTTCTCTGTATCCATTGTTAGAATCCATGGCTTGCAACAAAGATTTATCAGGGTAGACTTACTCGCCAGGATCAAACATATTACGAAGCATAACGCACCGGCTCGCCATGTTGACATTGACGGGCAATGGCTTGGTTTCTGTTTTAGGCCGGAGCACCTTCTGTTTATCGTCGGCGGACGGCTCTGACGGTTCATCTGTTCTTGCAAGTTTCCTCATCAATGCGTCTCTACTGTAGTTGTTGAAGTTTACACCGGCAACATCCGTATCATCCAGGGCACTAGCACCGGCTCCCTTTTCAGAATCCCGGCCGCCAGCACGGTCGAAGTTGCTGGTACCACCGGCCTGGATACCACGGCCTCCATGGCCCGAGAACAAAGAGCCCTGGAAATTCTGTTGGTTTGCACCTTGGCTCTGCAATCGTTGAGCACTCGAGTCAGGGGTGAACTTATCGTTGCCAAGGCCAACGCGGATTGCTCGACCAGCAAGGTCAAACCCGTTCATTTTTTCTAGTGCCTCCCGAGCTTGGTTGGGATCACGGAACCTAGAAGACACCGGTTAACAATACAAGCATCACAAAAGAAATGTAAGGGTTGACACTTACTGGACAAAACCATAGCCTCTGCTCCTACCAGTTTCATCTTTTTGAAGCTGGACAAACTCGAGCTCGCCAAACGGCTCAAAAACGTTCTGGAGGTCATTTTCAGTGATGCTGAAATGGATGTTACCCACGTACAACCTGTGAAATGGAGCTGCGTGATTGCTGCCACTGCTGGCGTCCGGGTTGCGAGCCTGACGGTTCTTTTCAGCTTCAGTTAACTGTGCGATAATTGGAATTCCTAGAAGCTTCTGTCCCGTAAGTTGAATAGCAGGAGCAACGGCATCCTCGTTCTTAAATTCGACATAACCGACACTTGATATTGTTAGGCCACAGGCATAGCTTAAATGGAAAATAGAACACCTACCCTTTAGACCGCCCACTAACGCGATCCTTCACAATCTGGGCTTCTTTAACCGGTCCGACTTTCTCGAAGAAAGCAATCAATTCCTTTGATCTCAGACGGGCTGCAAGCTGCTGTACAAAGATGGTGCGTCTATCACGTTCATCCTCGTTGAGCTCCGGGGTTCTTTCTCGACTGGCGCTACGTCTGCGATTCTCTCGCTCTCGGCGAGGGCGTCGGTCCTCATCCCTCTCGTCTCGACGGGAACGACCCGAGGGGCGATAGTAGCGGTCGTCATGAGGGGATCGAGATCGAGTGCGGGCCCGCCCGCCTCCGCGGTAATAGTCACCGCCAGACCGGTAGTCATCACCATAACGTTCACGACGAGATCGACGGCGATCACTCTCGCGGCTTCTGCTCCTCTTTCTGCTTCTATGGCTTCCGTTAGCACTGCCGTGTTCGCTCTTCGGACTCTTCATGTCTTCATCTCCATCGGCATCACGACGTCGGTCCCGGCTGCGGTCCCGGCGTCTACGGTCCTTGTCCCGTGAGCGGTCACGATCCCGGCGGTCACTACTGTCGGCTTTGGAGCGGTCATCGCGTTCCTGCGACTGTTGTACATCTTGTGGCGCGGCGGCGGCTGTGGACTCAAGTAGAGCCTCGACGTCGAGACCTGACATATTGACGATATGTTGATAACTCTCCCCTGGATGAAGCTGAATGGAATGGAGAAAAGGGAGATCGTGTGGGATGGATTAAGGTCACTTTTGGCTAGGTTAGATGGTGACGGCAGACCAGGCTGGACTGAAGCGAACCCTTCTGTTTCACAGCGTAGTTCTGTACAGAGCGTGTCTGCTCCTAAGCAAAACGATCGAGTCGTTATAAGGTATGATAACCGTTCAAGAGAAAAGGGGCTATTGAGAATCAATGGAAGAGGTCCTAGAATTGGTACGAGATAACGGGGAAGGTTGGGGGGAAATGAAAAGGGCCTACATCACGTGGTGCTTCTTGGCATTGCCTCCGCACAATTTTCTACGTGAACCATAGAAACGTTGCCACAAGCATAGTTGATTTAAACCTTAATTTCCAGTTAAAACATGGGAGATGTATTATGTATTAGGTGCTATCATCATATACAATCGTATAAATACTATTTGACAAAAAGGCTTCGCCGAAGGCCATGATCATAATATGCATGGGAGGCATCAAGGTCCTGCAAAGACCGAATTCACTGTACATGAAGTAGAGTAGGGCAGAACAAAAACTAAGCTTTAGTGACTCCAGACACGAAAACGAATGAATGAAATACTGACTCACGATCAGTCTCAGCATGACTTCGTACTTAGGAGAATTGACATGAACGCAAACCCTTCCGTGATTTCATTCACTGTGTCTTCACTTCTTTAGGAGCGGGTGTTTCAAGCTCAGTACCGAAAACACGATCCCAAAACCGGCTGGTGACACCAAAGCCATTATCGAAATCGGCAAAATGATGTTGAAGGTGGTACTTCTTAAGCCCCTTATAGTAGAGTGGAAGACTGCGGAACAACATGGTCAATAATGTTTTCATCGAATCGGAATTTTGAAAGTGACTCACTTGCGATGATGAAGGAAATAATGGGTTAGGTCATAGCATATATAACCGAACACACCGCCACAAAATACCGTCAAGGCGGCATACCAATTATAGAAGAAGACACTATGTGCCAGCTTCCAGAAAGGTGCAGCGAGGACAACAAACAGCGTTGGCGGCATGACAAGTCGATATTTGTCCATAGGTAGATAGTGGTGAATGCCATGTAACAGGAAATGCAGAGTAAGGCCAACCCGGTTATCCGGAAGATATCTATATGGAACTTAGCTTTGGAAAACATAGGACTACAAGGAAAGCCGGTGAGAGGGGACATACTCATCCAGATGGAACAAAAACCTATGCATCAGGTACTCTATCAGAGTCCACAGGAAGAGACCACCAGTCCAATAGGCAGCTGCAGCGGACACATTCCCCAGCCCAGCAAATCCCAGCATGGTTCCGTAGGTAACAGGCGGCAGCCATAAAATCGGAACTACATACCATGCGGTCTTGCTTAGGGGCTCCAGGAAGTTCCCAAACAGAGGAGCTGATTCTCCTCCCTTGTAATGGCGCGGACGGTGGATCTGTTGCAAGTAGAACTCTTTGCTGAAGCCACCGCACCAAAGCTGCATAAGGAGAGGCCTGTTGAGATCCAAAAATTTGTGCGTCTGATAATCCCTGGAGTAGTCCGTCTCAATCGACAAGTCCTCTTCGCGGGACATTCCAGTTGCGGCGTATACAGGGCCTGATGTTCCCCCCACACCATTTACTTTAGCGCCATCTATGCTTGCACCTTTGCCGGTCGAGTCGGAGGCAATGAACCCAATCAGACTATCTTCCAAGATATCGTAGGCTGCTTCCGAGTGTTCGTGAGAGACGGCATCGCGCAGGATTTCTTTGACGTCTTTTCCAGCATACTCAAGGATCAAATCACCACCACCGGGATGATCATCGACAAAAGAGGTAATATCGTAAACTTTGGATCCCAGAGTCACATAGCAAGATTTGGCATTGTTATGAGACTGGACCTCGGCGGAGGTAAACGTTGGCAGAGTCCTTCCAGGCATAACTGTCAAACGGGAAATACCCAATTCCAACTATGGATGTCAAAAGTTGTCAGGAATAGTAGGAGAGACGAAATATAATAAGCGTAGAAATTAAAGAGATGTAGTTGGACAGATCACACCACACCTTAAAAAACGGAATGGAACAATCGGAAAGAGTGGCGTGAGCTTCAAAATAATATCTAAGGTCGCGGGTCCGGTGGCTCCGACGGGTACAAGGCAAGGGGCACCGACGGAGGCAAAAGGGGAAAAAAAAACTAAGGATTAAGGAATGAAATTCCGTTGCGCAATCCAGTTAGAAATATTTTGCGATCTCGGTGAGGTAGACAACCACACGCACACAGACACGAAAATTATGATGATTAAAAGGTATTCATAAAGTCATGAACATAAGTGAAAAGCGGAGGCGATAGTGAGAAGACTCGTCCTTTTTCACTTGATCACGCTTATGCCGAGGATGGGACTGTTCTGACGCTAACCTTTCCTAGAAGGCGACCCCTGGCTATCCGGTTAGTCAGCAACCCAAAAGAGACGATCGTGAATATTGAGAGAAGAAGATAAAGATGAATGGGTATGGGAAGCAGTGTGCATATTGTTTCCCTGACTGTAGACTCCGTAGCCAGATTTAATCCTACGGATCTAGTGCCTCAAACTTTGAATGGACGCCAGTTACGGAGCAGATGGGATATACATATTTGGAATTATATACGATAGCCGACTGGGGAGTACTAGTATCTTCTTTTCATAGGCACAACCTCCGTAGAGATCAGAGACAGTTTCAATAAAGGAAAAAGGGAAAGAAAGAAAAAAAAGGCAAATGAAAAGGAGTCTCGTGGGCGGTAGAAACCAGGAGTACGGAGTAGTGTCGGAGACTTAAGAGTAGAGAAGAGATACACGCACAGTACGAAATACTTCTGGCTATAATACTACATAGAATACAGAAAAAGCAATCATAAGCTCAGCGTCTAGATTAAGCATACCTCATTTCCTGCATGGTTGTCCGAGCGACTCATCATAGGGAGTCCCATACGTGCTTGAGTATGGAGTAGTCCAGCGGATTTTTAGCACTTGATGCCTAGGGGGCGCCGTTAACCTGTGGTCTGGTTCCTTGATAGCTAGGAACGACTACTACTATAAAGTGATTTGCACTTGCAATGACCAGAACAGGGCGCTAGTGGAGTTAGAGCCTTGGCGGTACGGCAGTGTTCCAAACATACTCATCCGCAGTAGGTATTTAGTAGTGCTTCATACGCACCTAAGTATGAGGACTGAGGGACCTATCAGCATTCAGAAAAAAGTAAACCAAAACACAGCATGGCGATTGAGGCCCAGAATCAACGTCCTCCAGACCGTCCATGCTACCCACTTTTCTGATATTTTTTTCTAAGGCCTCTTAACCCGGTATGTATATCCCCAGTGTACCTACTTACCGTGCATTCGATCGGAAAATGCATGGATAATCGTAGGTACCATCATCTTAGGGGTCTGCGTTCAGATCCTTGCGTTTTCCTCACGCATGGGGTAGGGATTTTCTGGTATTCGGGCTGTCAATGGGCAAAGGCTGATTTGCAACCTTTTGGCTAATATAGAAAGGCTCACTAACTAAGTTAACTAGAGACCATAGCTTCAACCTAGAGGTAGATCCCCGCATCCTGATTGATTGTGTCGAAGACATCCAACGTTCTGGCCGTCCAAGAACAAACATTGCAAGGCGGAATGAATCCTCCGTACCAGATAGTTGCTCTGCGTCCAAGGCAATCGAGGTGTATGTAGTCTGTATTCGTTTTCACCTTCGGCTGAACTCTAGCGGGGCTGCGGGTTAGATAGACTTTTTCAGAATCAGGATTCAGCTTTGCTTGATGTGGTGCGACCTACTTGTTAGTGTTAGCCAACCCGCCCAACTCGGTATAGCGACATGGGACTTTAGGGTTAAGCGACCGACTACGGAGCCCTCCTTCCGAAGCAAAGGCTGCTAACTGGTCCTCCACTAGAGTCCATATAGTAGGCGGTCAAGGGAATTCTCGGACAAAATGGAGGTTAGTGCAAAAGCGGTCTCTCTGCCCGTTCTCCTATTTCGGCCTTAGTGGAAATAATGGTACGGCTTAGTCTGGTTTAAAGGGAAGTTGTACCAAATAGATGGGAATCTTGGTAACCGTTCTTCACCCCTTAATATGGGGACCTGGCTTCAACCGATGGTATTTTGATTACCATAACCTGGTTGGAGAATCGTCGGAGATCCTCGAAACGGTCCACCAACAGACGATCTTCATCAGTGAGCGTGATCCTTGAGACGAATGCATGCTAGCCAAAATAAAAAAAAAGCAAAATAAACATACTGCATACTACATACATGCATGCACCACAACCACACTCGACTCGTCCAAAACAGTAAGTCGTCAATGAATGGGGGGTGGAAAAAAAAAAGAGAGAGGAAGGAGATGGGACCCCATGAGATACACCATGTCAAAATCCCTATTTTCAATCCGGAGACATTCTCCTTTTCCCCCTCTGTTCTCCCTCTCCCTCTCCCTCTCTCCCTTTGTCTCCATTTCTACTCTCTTCCTCCCTCGTTTTTCTTCTATGTGACAGGTATTACCTTGTCGGAGTATAAAAGATTAATACCCTAACGAATCTACTACCGACGTCCTCGAGGGACAATTAACTGACTCGATTGAGTTTGCCTAGGAGATAAAATAACCACCACACTGGGTCATTTGCCCCTTGTCGCTTGACTTGGACGGACTAACTGTCAGAAAAAGTGGAGTTCTTCAAAGCCTTCCGTCAATCATTTTGTCTCGACCGACTGGACCATTTTATTTGCTTAGACGCCAACGACGTTAGCACAGGTCTAGTTTCATCAAGAGGTCCAACTCCTCTGGTTCACTTTTCCCCAAGCTCTCAGGTTAAAAGAAGACGGCAATTCCCCATTTTTCTCCCCGTTTCCTGAACGCCATACCCCTTCCGCAGATATTCCAGATCATCCATAAATAATGGAAGGCTCAACGCTCGAATCCCCTTCCTTCCTCGGAAATCGTTTACTCTCCTACCTTCAGACCATAGCAACGGCCAAGAAGGGATTGCCGTTTGGCCTTCCTGCTTGCGTATCGCCCTCCCACACGATCACCACTACAGATGCTCTGCTTCAACTAGCATCGTCCGTTGGCCCACACATTGCTATTCTCCAGGTCCACGCGGATATTATCGATGATTGGTCCGACGAGACAGCTCGCCAATTGACCTCCTTAGCCAAGAAGCATGGGTTTTTGTTGTGGGAATCTGGCCGCATTCTCAATGCTACCGTCGACATTGTTGGCAGACAAAAAACCGAGTCAAGAGAAGTGAAGAATCAACTAGTGGATTTGATCCGGAAGAAGTACACAAAGGGTGTCGTAAAGGAAGCTTCATGGGCTGTCCTGGGAACTGCATGGGCCTCGGGGGTGGCAGTGGGTAACCAGGAGGCTGATATTTTGATACCAACCTTGAAAGCTGCCGCTCGAGAGGCTGTAGCGGACGCGGTGCAGACCATCAAGACAGAAATCACAGCCAACAACCCGAGTGAACGTCCATCTACTGGCCATGAGTCAGTATCCCTTGAGGCTAACGATGGTTCTTCACATCTCTGTGAGTATGCGGTTGGGGATACTAGTGGTCTAGCACTTCCTCCCCGAAAAGCATCGACTATATCTCTTACCCAGACGATTACGCAGCACACGGAGGATGTAATAGAATCACCTACAGACTCCGGGGTATATGAACGGAAGGAAAGCTTTCAAAGCGCAGCCTCCAGCCTATTTGTTATTAACGAGGATATACCACCCCCGCCTCTTCTAGCGCGTGGCCTTGTGTTGTGTCTGCCGTCATCTACCGATTCCTCTTTCAAGTCCGATTATAGAAAGAGTTGCTTAGCTGCAGCACGTGCGAATCAAGATTTCGTGGTTGGGTTTATATGTGGTGAGCTATGGCATCTTGTTTCTCAAAGAAACGATATATTCGACACTGAGCCTCTGGCGCACGAAGAAGACCAACAACAACCTAGTCCCTATGCTTCAGATGAGGAGGAGCCTCAGGCATGCTTAGCCCTCTTCTCGCACGTTCCCCCAAGGCTTAGCTTCATGGGGAGCACCGAAGATCATGACGAGGAAAATGAAGTGGATGAAATGAGCTGGTCAGCGATGGAGGCGTCCCAGGCGAACACCACGAATTTACCGTCCATGAAGCTTTTCTACAGCCTC
Organism: Aspergillus bertholletiae; assembly: GCA_009193595.1. NCBI lineage: Eukaryota > Fungi > Ascomycota > Eurotiomycetes > Eurotiales > Aspergillaceae > Aspergillus > Aspergillus bertholletiae. The sequence goes on from ML736217.1 coordinate 143,476, forward strand.
GCGCATGCTTTGAAGCTTCGAGAAGCATCTATTAAAGACAAGCAAGATACGATTACCGGCATAAGTAATCGGAGTGAATACGAGATCCTGCACATCCCTGTTGTATCTTTACCTTAAGAGAGACTGCTAAATATTCGGCGTTGTATCCTTCTGTCTCCCTTTTTCATTTTTCATTCGGATTGCGTTTTTTACTGGGTGATTCGATAGCGCATTCCTTCGTGCCATCAATAGAAATTTTTTTTCCCTTTTTTTCCCTTTTCCTTTTTCCCTTGTCCCTTTTCTGTTTTTGAATTTTCTGTTTTATTTTTGGTTTTGGTTTTATTTCTATTTTTTATTTTTGGTGGTTACGGAGTTGGACGCCCCCTGAATGGATGGCATGGTGAGGTACATGTTGATTGAAGTTAGACAAGTGTTTAATTTAATGCGACAACAGGCATACTGTACAATAAAAATCCCGATACCCAAAACACCGAGTATACACAATACCACTTTCGGAAGGTGGTTTATCACATGACGCTATTTCCCGACGAGGCAACGCTCGTCGATGATTTCAGTTCCCCACCACTAACTCTTCGCCATAATCGAGTTGCAACACTCTTAGGCTGCCTACAATGCACATAAGTGCGTGTCTATAGTCATATCTCACTGGGGAATATATGATGCTCTTATAATCGTGTAGAAGAGCATCCAAATAGCAACACCAGCCACAACCATTTCAACCATACCGATGAGAAACAAGAGTATAGGCAATTCTGCAGCTCTAATGTGCCTTCAGAACTGTGACACGAGTAGTGTGAAAAGGGCCTATATACAGACTTTCACCGTGTGAATATACATGTCATGGAGCCAAGTCATTCTCCATCTCCAGTTGGAATAGGAGCTTCGCTTCAAACACTGAAGCTTCATGATACTCAAGACGATTTCTCCTGCTCTCATTTGATAGGGGAGGCTTCCGCTGCTATTAACAATCATAAAGGGGGAGATATTCCTTTGACTGGAGCTCAGCCAGTTGTAAAAGTTATATTAGGCACCGGGGATGTGATTATTGAATTCGCCCCCGCAGAGAGTTCTCCTCTTGGATCTTCTGGAAACGCTAGCCATCGCTGGCAGGTTTTAAGTGACGATCTTATGAGGAACAGCCCCTATTTCCGAGCCTTGCTTGACCCCAACAAGTTTTCCGAAGGCAGGGATTTCATCCAACAAAAGGCGAAGCGGAGCCAGAGTACCACCGCCGAGGGTGGAGAATCTTTATCTGATGATACTGCGATCCAGTATAACTTGCCAACGGTTAGGTTGCCAGTGGACCATCTCCCACAAAAGCTTGGGGTAGATGCTATTGAGCTCTTCCTTCGAGTGTTGTCATTCAACTCATTTGGTGATGAGGAGAAAATCAAGTTCGACGGGGAGCTCAAAATTCAGCCCACCTCATCAGTTGCTAGGTTGATAGAGCTAGCTGATGCATTCAACTCTCCTAATATCATCCGAGAGGCTTTGAAAAGGTGCAGGTATGCCTTTGGGAAGGGGAGAGTCCCCCTATTGAGGTTCGATTCCTCAGTCCTGAGATTGAGTGAGGACCGTGTCCGGCAAACGATCTTCATAGCAAGGTTTCTTAATGAGTATACCATTTTCCAAATATGGACGCATGCGCTGATCCTTACTGGGTCAAAGTTTTGGGTAAATGGTGTAGAACCACCTACTTCAGCTTCCACCCGCTGGCGGTATGTTCCCGATGGTCTAGAAGGTAAGGCTAACTTTGGTTCATGTCTCTCTTAACCTGGGGTATTTTAGATGCTAATATAGCCTGCAGAAGAATTATACTATAGACGACAATGCGTTTTGAATACCATTACAGACCTCCAAGCGTACTTTCTCCGCGCTTTTGGCGCATTAGAAGAGCCAGAAGGTCCTAAATTGACCACTGCATCGACCGCACTAACTGCGGTCCAATCTCGACAATATCAGTGCCGGTATGGATTTGGTAATTCCAGTGCCTGTGATACCTTTCATCTAGGCCAGATGACCCGCTTTTTCGCCCTACGAACGAAGACAATATTTTTAGGATCTACTTTGATAGATCCGGATTTTGGCCTAGACTCTGAAGATGAGGGCGCAGAAGAACGTCCCCAACCGGTTGCATCACCATGTGACGTAACTGCAATCATCTCCTCACTTAAACAGTGTCCTGATTATCAAATCGACACAAATCATAATGGTTGCGGCGTGAGACGCCGGTTTCTTCCACCTTTGGACTGCATAGAGCGGTTTGTAGGCGACGGTAGAGGCTTGCTCGGTATTGAGCTACAAGACTGGGATAGCAAAAATTGGCCATCTGCGTCCGGCTCGTGGGCAAATCGGTCACTTCGAAGAGCCCATGTCATAGATATCCATCTATCTCGGATCAGTGCGGTGCCAATCATGTCCTCGGGCTTATCACGATCCTCTTTCCTGGAAGAAAATGCCCGCTTGTTATTTACAGCGAAGAAGAGGAACTGGGAAGCGTGATCTGACCTTTAATCTGGAGCCTACGGCTTTCAAGTTCATTATTATGCCGCCATTATGTCTTCCTGGATGATTTCGTTATTACGAAGACATGATGGTTGGTAAATATTGATACTAGACTACGTCGATTGTATGTAGGCAATCCTGCGAAACTCCCTGGGACATTGCTTTTACTACTACTGGGGGTATAAAGACTTGAAGTATATGTTTAAGTCTCTTTAGTGACAAATAGACTCTACATGCTCAATGTTCAAGGGAGGTAATGGATAGTCAGTTATAAATCAGAAAAGCAAAGGGGTTCATGTGTCTCTCGGAGGTTATCACGAATAGAACCTCGCTGAAATATTATTCTTAACCATAGAACAGGCGCACATGACTTTTTCGCGATATTGGAAGGTTAAAAAGGGAAAAAAAGATTATGTTTACCACAGCCGAAGGCCCGGGGAATGTATGATGGCCTTCAAATTGGATATCACAAAGCGATCTAGCATATTGTGGGTGTCCGGCAGGAGTAGTAGGTTTCCAGTCTAGTGAAGCTAGGCAAGAAATCGATACACTAAGTAATTAACTACGAATGATCATGACTAGGCAGACATCGTGTAGTTCAATCAACTGTGTTGGGTTTTACATATAGAATGAGTGTTAGAAACGCCATTCTGAACTTGTACTGGGACAACAGTGATTCTTCATCGACAGTAGCTTGTAACCAAAGCTTTTGAGCCAGCCAAAAAAAAAAAGGCAGCATGTGTTGCAGGAGCTCTTTGAAGATTGAAATTCCGTGAGCATAGGTTTAATTCAACAGATGCAATGACTTCAAAATTTCATATTACTACTAATGGAAAGATACAAGATACAAGGCCCACCCCCCTATGCGATATTTGGCTCATCTCAAACCACTGGCGATACTGGGCCGATTGTGTGTGTACGCTATGGCAGTCATCCCATCGTTTCATCCCAGTAGTATGGCCCCAGTCCAATGTCAAGGTCATTTTCAGGAGGGAAAAAGGAACCAATTAGCTGACCGGTGTTAGGGTCATAGGGTAAATAGCCGTCATAAAGATTGTGGAGTGCGAGCGTTTTCTCATCTTGCTCGAACTCATGGGTCTCTGGGGCTTCCAAGCTAACTGATAATGACTGGACAAACGCGGCGCTAGAATGGTCTACCGGTGATAGTGGCATGGAGCTTACTTCGCCTGAAAGGGCATTGGGGGTGGTTACGTTTGTGAGTCTGGGAGGTGGATCGTGAGGCTCGTCATCCGGTGAGTTCTGTGAAGCAAAGCCCGCTATACAAGGGAAGCTGTGGATCTCAGCACTGCCGTCCAAGCCGAGTCGGCGCATGAACTCATCACACATCCTCCGAGCTTTTTCCGAGGCCATATTGGTCTCCGACATAACCGATAGCCAATCGTAGGACTTTCTAGCTGCCTTTGACACCATGGCCGCTTTTTCGGGGACGTGTTGGACATGAAAAGAAAGCTCAATCAACAAGACGGCAGTTGCTTGCATAAGGAAATGTAATATGCACCACCAAGGTGACAATTTGTGAAGTAATTCCGCTTCCAACGGCTCGGGAAACAATCGCAGCATATGACAAGCTGACTCTACACATTCAACTGCTGCCTTCCTGCAGAAGTTGTCTGATTTATCGTCCTGTGAACTTGGCTCTATACGGCGAAGACACGGCTTTGTGATCCCAATCTTCGTACTGTAGAATGTGAGAGCTAGGCTCATTCGGTGGGCCGCTGAGCCTTGCGAGGTGTGTGTAGAGGTAAAATCGTAAGCCATAGGCAAATTTATCAGCCAGGAATCAAGATCGAGCATAAGCCCTCGTATCGCAAATTCCGTGCTTGACCAAGGTTTCCCAACTCCGTCAGGGTTGTAGAGTTTGCTTGTCATCCTTTTCGCAATTGATGTCAATTTTATCAACTGCAGAAAATATAGTGACTTGCACGGTCCAGCGGCGTTTACATCTGCGCCCTCCATTCCTTTATCAGTATCCCTAAAGCCTGGATTAGACGAAGAATTCAAGGCTGGGCCAGGTTGGTTAAGACCCCCTAGTGTGGAACGGCTCATTAGGCGCACCACTGGTTCTTTGCGGAAGTCGCTTTCATCGAACGGGATAGGCAGAGGGGTCGTACAGGCGCCATCAATGATGCAGGACGGTCGGCCTGTCATCACACTGAGACGATGCTCTAGTGTGTATAAAGCCCACCACACACGGTACCTTATTTCTTTAGAAGTATCGGAGGTGTCAGTACCACTATTGCGTAAATGTAATCCAAGGCTCAGTGCACTTCGCACAGCACCGCCACAGAGCTTCCATGACCTGGGATCTATCCGTAAGCGTGGCGAGCTTTATATTCGAAACGCAGATAGCTAAGGCAAGCATACCGATTTACATGGCCAGCTGATAGCATATAGAACGACGCCAACCCTTCAACCTGTAATTGCTGTAGATCAGAATGGTGTAGCAGTTGGCCCTCGAGACTCATGTGCCTTGCTCTTATGAAGTATAAATAATGATCACCCCTATCCCTTCTCCATTCAGCATTGATCAAATGGGCATATCTTGCACCAATAGCAAAAATAAGGTTCAAAATGGCAAGCCATTTGTTCCCTGGCTTCAGAGACGGGTTATTGAAGAAGGCTTGAAATTGTGACGCAAAGGTGGAAATTCCAATTATAGGAAAGGATGGATGCACAGAATTCAAGTACGCATTGAAAAGCCTTGTGGCAATGTCCTTGGACGGGAGCTCAGATATGTCAAGTCGTTCAACAGTCGGCATGTCGAAGTCATCAAGGTGGTAATTTGACGAAGCTATTGGCCCATTGCAGTCGGATTTCAAAGCCGGTGAAGATATATCAAAAGTCGGATGACATACCTCACACCCAGAGCCTACATATTTGCTCAACATCCGCAGCCATGAGATCTCTGAGCTTCTACCAATGAAGCCCGTAGCTCGTGCGAAATCGTCCCTATTAAAATCTTCCTCGGTGTGGTCGGCAACATGGGATACAAGCGAAGAAGTAGCTGAAAGATATGGCTCTGAGCCCAAGACCCAAAAGAACCTCCTATCTTCGGGTGTAGCTGAATATGCATCAAACTGCACGGACGGTTCAGCAGTCGAATCCTGCTTGCAATTAGTACAGAGAAATGAGGAAGGGTTATTCACACCCACTGCCAGTGCGAAGCTCATCAATTGCTCGTCAGAGATACCGAATCGGCTGCTCAACTTTCTAAGAACATCTTCATAGGCCTGTATCTTTCCTTCTAAGCTAGCCATCTGTCTTTGAAGGAGGTTCATGAATGTTGGCATGCTCAAGGCACTAATGAAGGAGATGGAGTCAAGCAATGACACTAACCTTTTAGATTTCTCTCGCTTGCCATCAGTATAACAACATATGATTCCTGCCTCCTTGCAATTTCGGCAGCCCGACTTATCACCCGTGCATTTTGTCTTCCTCTGCCTGCAAGATTCACACGCTCGACTAACATGCCGGCGATGGAACCTTCCAGGCGAGGTAAAAGTAGACTCAGCCCCTTCTGCAAGTCTTGGTATGGCCATTTTTCTGCTACCCAAGAGATGATCTATGTCGTGGGTTGGTGGTGGGGCCATCGGAGTGTCCTGTACGTTATTAAGGAGCATAAACACATGAACATGTACGGAGAGGTAAGATATTTGTTCAAGTGCTCAAAGAGACAGGGCATACCCCATGGTTGTAGTCTTCAGCATCAGAAGAAGATGCATTGAACATAGTAGGCTGCTCTTGCCAGGAGAGAAACTGCAGATTAATCATCGTGTAATGAAAGCGACATAAGTATATCGGGGAAATGAACAAAAAAAGGAAATCTTATCTGCATAGCAGGTAAGTAAGCAGGACAAGTACCAAGGCTTCACTACAAAGTCAATATGCAAAAGACGCATACCTAAGCAAACAAGGTTCTTTACTTTTGTGCGTACCAAAACTTGGTTGCTGCCGTTAATCAAAGTGGTTGTTTTGCCTTCTAAGAAAGAATCATTCCATGAGATCTTGCCATTATAAGTATAGCACTGAGACACAGCTCACAACGTATCCTGGAAAGGAAAGTAAGAAGTGATTGTCTCATACTTAACCACCACACTCATACCAGCATAGTAAAATGAAACCCAGGAAGGGGGAGGGAAAAAAGCAAAATAGAAATAGACATAACAAGAAAAAAAAGTTTGTCGGAATGGCAGAGCGCTATGTGTGGGTCATTTCTCAGAGCCATTTTCATGGATGTACAAAACCCATAATGCGCAGTTGTAACTTATGGTATAGAAAGGCCGAGATAGGTCTAGACGGACCGGGGAACTGGATGTTCGCCGACGATATCTAATAAGGTGATCTAGCTGTTTCCTGTAAAATCATAGGGCCCCTTTAACCGAGTGGCGGTTGATACTCGACAGGGATATTCATCGTGCCCGAATGTCGCCTTAGACGCCGTGCAGGGGAGTCAGTGTGACATGCAGTGGAGTATAGTTGATCGGTCACACCTAGAGCCGCCCTGCACAATCTCATTGGTTCCCCCATTTCAGCCGTCTGCCCATTTTTCAGATGCAAGAGCCTCTCACAGGGCTCGTTGAACATGGCCTAGAATCGTTCCTCCCGTCTTGCTCCTACATGTAATGCTTATGCGAGACCCGAAGACATCTTTGGGGCTGCTGTTAGATGCTGCATAAGTCAGGCCAAAAGGTATCCCAATGACGGGCGATCCATAGTTGATATGGCCGGTTGGAAACTTGCCAAGCCTAGCTTCAATATTTCGGCCGAGGGTTAGTAAGACATTCGCATGATAGTAGTGGAATTGATAACCTTTCTGCCTTGGTTGACTGAGATCCCCGTTGACTTGCCCTTTGGCACCCCACCTGATCGTCAGGGATGACCATTCGTCGGGGCAGTGGTGTGGAAGAGGGGAGGATACCCCAACAGCTTCCCAGAACCCCTGGTTACTGTACTTTAGATGTGATCCAATAACCACTAGCTCATGTGAAATACCTTGCACCTCCTCACCGAAAGGCTGACCATCCATGGCGTGTTGGGGGTACGGAGGGCCTGGAGGATCAATCAATGACAGGATAGCGAGAGTGTTGTATACACTAAAGTACGAGCCGAGAGTCGTTTATTCCCTTTTCAGCTTTGTCCTCCATGGCTCCGCCCCCATCATGGCGGATGGGCGAGAGTCTCTGCCGTTGCTGACGTCTTTCATTACATCCGAATGACCCAGTTTCGACGACATCCACTTAACTAGGAGCCATGGTCAGCGAGGGCTGAATGTCTCGTTCTTGCCCATACGTACGTGCCTGATTATTAGTATCGGCTGTAGTCGAATGCCGACTCGGCTGTACAAGAGCGGAGTAGAAGAATGAGAGGTTTGCCGTAAGATGAAGATGGGAATACAACCAAATGACACGAAAGGCAGGTGATTTTAAACTTACCACATAATTTAATTTGTCACGAAAACCTAACGTTTCATGTGCCCTCCTGTCGTCCTACAAAGGTTGAAAGTAATTAATGCCACCAAAGAAAATCAAGCCAGGACAAAAGAAATGAAAAAGATAATTAAATTAGCTTCGGCAAACATGAATATGGCATATGCCGTGTTTCCTCGCCGTTCAGGAGTAGATAATGCTAGTTAAATACAATGGTTGGAACAGGGCGTGTCCCTCTCGTGAACCTAGGTATGTGGAAATATAATCTTTGGTATGGATCGCCTACGCCCAAGAGTAGACCTCCCCCCCGGTCCGTCTAGTGATAACAATCCTCCTTTGGGTTACTTTACCATTCTCTTCTAGAGAGCTAGGCGGGAATGAGAGCTTGAATTGAAAAATATAAGAACAAACGAGCCCTGGTCAACAGAATTAGAGGAAATTTGCAGTGGTAAAATCTTAAGGCAATCCGAACATCATTAGTACTCTATACACCCAAAACGGTATTACTTGATCAAATAACCATCTGCAATGCTCTTCACATCCTTGCTGAACCCAGTTTCTTCACCATCCATTTCCAATAGGGAGACGGCAGTAACATCAACTTCAACAAAAGGATTCGTTTTGGAGAACCGAACATTCATCGGGAAGAAAACATTCTCATCGGGATCGCCGCTGGATTCAAACTCGAAGCTACCAGACGCGTTGCTTTCGTCCACTGTTCCAATGTTCCAGTCGATGCTATCTCCAGTCACTTCGTACACAGCATCAAAACTAGAAACGGACGGTTCGATTTCGCCATATGGGATAGTCACAACAACGTCACGCAGAGCGTCCGCCCCGGTGAGCTCGTACTCAACGGTGACGGTAGTGGAATCAGACCCCTTGTTCACCCAGACAGTGAAGGTGATAGGGAGCATATCCGCATTATCAGAGCTGGCAACACGCCAACGTAGGACGCCGATTGAGTTATTGACGGGGAACCGCTTGGTCGAATCTTTTAGTTGAATGATAGATGAGTCGGTGAAGGCAGCCTTATCAACATTTGGGTGTGTACGGAACTGAGCTCCATGAGTGGGGTTGGTAGCAAGGTCAAGTCTAAGTTTGGTGAATGATGGGTCGGAGATACGAAGCTGTAGGTCACCCTTGACCTCGAAGGATTTCAGTGCACCTTCACGGGTGAGACTGGCAGAAATTGTTTCCGCGATAGTAACGTGAATGGGATCCCGATCAGCAGAGAGAGACGCGCGAGCAGACGAGGTCTCCCCGATGACAGGAGTTGAAGCTTGCGGGGTGACTAGAGGGCTAGACTCCTCGGCTTCAGGGCCCAGATCACCGCGGACTTTCTCATATATATCAGTGGTTTTTGACTTCTTGCCGAGTTGCATGCCCTTCCCTCTGGTTGGCAATGGCCTAAAAATGCCACGATTAGTGATTGCAACAAAGTAACGGCATATATAGATACATACTTTGCAAATGATTTTTTCTTCTCTGCTTCGTAGGAATCGTAGGAATCGGGCACGGCAGGTCGCGATGGAGGAGTATAGACAGGGTATGATGGGTTCCGTGGAGCCATAGCACGACCAGTACGGGCTGCCTCCTTTCGCTGCATCTCCAGCTGTTTCGCCTTCCTTTTGCGCTCCTCGCTCGCCTCGAGCTCTTTGTTCTAAAGAGTAAAGTCAGCAACCAACTAACCGCTTGCACAGGTGGATAGCTACCCGTTCAATAATCTCTTGAATTCTCTCTTCGTGACTCTCCATTTCCAAGAAAGTCTTGATTTGTGACAGCGACAGGTTCTCCCTGTACCCCAATGTCACCAGCTCGTCATATGCGCTGAGCAGCTCGAAGGCATTGCGCAGAATTTCCCGCTCATCTAAGCTCTTGCAAATGCTGGTAGTAACTTGGGCAAATAGGTGGAGGCTATCAATATCTTGCAGGATGTTGGATTGGCGGTTGGTAATCAGAACAATGTATAGCTCATCCAGGGGTTGGTACACAAAGCGGACATTGTCTTGTTCAACGGTAGTATGCTGGGTGCCAGAATCCGCCAATTTTGGGAAGGATGCAAGCAAAGCTTCGATTCTGGAGCGAGAAATCTCACGGAACTGGCGCGAAAGAACTGCTTTGCCCCCGCGGGTGCATATGGAGGCTGCGAGTACGACCTGTGATTGTGTGTTGACAACGGTCAGCGAGATTTAGTGGGGTCACTAAAAGTGGCAACAAACCATGGCTGTATAATAAAGGATCAAAATCCGTCTCAAGGGTAGTCAAACAAAATCACAGCTTTAATCGAATGACCGATTGTCCGAAAGCGTGTCCAGACTGTGACCGAATGCAATGCCAGGTATTCCACTCCAGCAGCGGAGCCGCTTGCTGTTCACTTCTGTCTCTCCGTTGGCCCGTGCACAGCGCTACCCCCTCGCTTACCACAGCACAAGAGGGAGGTAGAGAGAGAGCCTAACCTTGCTGTTGGCGACCTCTACATGTCTAACCCCCCGACAACCTGTCACCCACTGCTATCTTCTTTCCTTGTCATCTTTCACCTTTCTCTCACACTGACGGTTGTCGAAAGGATCTCTCGCGTTGGTTGAGACCTCCTTTTTTTTCTTCTTAGTAAGCGTAGCAGGCACACCTTTATTGAAACTCCAATCTTTGAGAGCTGGGACGCCACACTGAAATCTTACGCGAGCCTCCCTTCTTGTTCCTACTTTTAACGCATCCATGCCATGGCCACAACCTCTTCATTAGCACTTTCTGCGATGGAACCCCCTGTGGTTGATGACACGATGGAGATGGCGTCGCCTTACCAGGGGCATGTCGATGATTTCGATATCGACCTTGATGTCATGGATGATCAAGCCTCGAACACCGACAAAGATATGATGGGAGACGACGAGTTTGAAGAAGTTCCCCGTGGAACAGAATACGGGCAAGACGGCCCAGACGATGCGGATATGATAGATGAAGTCACCGAACCGGCCATGCTTGATGCAGATGACCAGTATGCAGAGACAAGTTACAGCGTCGAGATGCAGTACGGTACCGAGAAGATCTATGAGGCAGAGATGCTAGAAGATGATTACGATGAAGACATTGATGCCCCTGTTCCAGAAGCCCCTGTGCCGGAATCTCTGGAAGCCCCGGCATCCATTGAACCTCCAGATATTCAAGTAACATCAGAACACATCATAACGGAAAAGAGCGATACCAATGAGGCCACTAGTGAAGTTCACACTGAGGAATCCGGTCCCGGGGGCACCGCCGAACCTGCACACTCCAAGGATGACGCCCTGGAAGAAGCTTCTCCAGAACACCATCATCAGGATGAAAATAGCACTATCCAGGAGGCTAATGTGGACCAGCACGAGTCTGCAGGTGTGGATAATAACATCGTTGACACTAACCAATCAGAAGAAGCAGATATACTGGAAATTCCTGGTGATCATGAAGATCACACAGCTGGCGCCGAAAGCCCGGAAGCCCATGAAGATGATACTGGTGAAACGCAGCAAGCTACAGATGAAAATAAAACATTGGAAGCAGAAGAAACGAAAACCGCAGAACCTGACGAGTCTCATGAGCAAAAAACGGAACTTGCGGCAGACGATGAGCAAGAACAAGATACGACTAAGGATACTTCGTTGTACCCTGTGAGAGTGTACTACCAAGACAACGAAATCTCACTATTTCCTCCCCAGGAGGGTGACTCCTCCGAAACATTTTTTCTCGAAGATGAGAATCTCGCATACGCACCGTTCGGAGAACTTTTTCAGTCCTGCCGTCGAGTGCTTCAGGACAACGTCGGAGACAATGAGGTTCTCGTTATGGATGTTGACGCTTTGAACATTCAACTAACTGAGGTTCGTCAATATATCATTATTCATTCTACAGCTACTGACCGTTACCCCTAGGATTCTTTACACATATCAAGGGTGACTTTGTACCAGATTGTCGACCTGTATCTCCAGTTGTGCCAAAACGATGGGATTGATGAACCCGAGCCGCTTTATCTCACACTTAACACAAAACTGACTATAACTGCGGAAGTGTCTGACCTTCTCCTAGCTGCCAGCGAAGGAAAAGGGTTGTCTGAAATCCATTCATGGGACGGTTATCAAGAGGTAGAAGCAGCTTTGGCGGATATCTTTGAAGGAGACGATCAGGAAGCGAGCCCCAGCGAGGAACAGCAAGGCATACCCGACAAACCAGAGCGTCACCCCTCCGAGTCACAGGAAGTCCGTGGACATGAGTCAGACATTTACGAGCAACAAGCTGCGGAAACCCAACCAGAGGAAAAATATCCCGAGAGTGACGATGCAGGTGCTGATCTATCGGGTGGTGTTACGGAGGAGACTGGTGATAACCGTGAAGTTAAAGCACCTACCCAGCCAGAACCTGAGAACCCTGACCTTCACGATCGCCAGTCACTAAATGAAGAACCGTATGACTCTGAGGAGGAACAGCACACAGAATCGACTGCTACTATCACTAATTTATTGGCAACTGATCTGACAGAGGAACAACCAAACCCTGACGGCTCTGCGGATGTCCCACACGATGATCACCAAGCTCATGATATCCATGAAGAACAATACGCACCGGAAAACCCCAGCGACGGAGATTATCCCGAAGAGGAAAACATCCCGATCAATACCGACCACTCTGACAGTGCTGAAGAGGTTGAGGGCGATGCTTCTCATGATGGGCATGGCCATCATGCAACTGAATCCACTACAGAAGAGCCGAACGAAGAATCTCTAAATGAACTTTACGAAGATAATCAGTCTGAAGCCGAGGGCACTGCGTCTCAGTATCAAGATGATGAAACCGAAGAGACATTACAGGGCGATAAGACTAGCTCAGACCTGCCAGGAAACCATATTCAACCTAATTCCAACCTAGCAGACGACTCGTTAGGTACCGCAGAGGACGTCCTGAATAGCCCTATTCGAAGCTCAGCAATTTCAAACAATGATATCGAGGGTACAGGTCTCCCTGAAGAAGTTAATGACGTGACTGCATATATCGCATCAAATCATCCCAACCAGGACACTGAAGAGTTACCCTTTGACGACGACGAAGATTACCTGGATCTGGGGATCACAGAAGATCTGGGTATTGTTGAGGAACTTGGCACAAAATCACCCGGACCAGCATCTACTAAAAGACACCGCGAACCAGAAGACGAGTTCGAGCTGGCCGAGAGCCCTACTCCGGATGTTAAGCGCTCTAAATCGTCATGATCTCCGGGTTTCTAGTTTTCTTATCTTCCCCCTTTGGTCTACCGGTAGCCTAGACCTATACTCTGGGCTATGTAGCCTGCTGTTGGATTTATCTAACCAGACACTACACCTTTGGGTTCATACTGATTGCAGTATTGTTTCCGTTGGGGTCACCTAGTAAATATGGCCCAACCACTAACCAAACTATTCGGCACGTTGAGTTCTACAAACATTTCACTGAACCAGGTATGTATCACCCTCATAACTCCGTCATTCTTTCGAGGTATGCTCTTCAACGTATACCCTCTATTTTCTCGCCATACGAACACGGCTCGTAAGTTTAGGTTTGTACACAATATTTTGACTTGAGATTTCTTGCTCCAACCTCCCCACATCTCAACCCCCTTTGTTACATTACTTGTGGCTTCTAGCTCGAGTGGTACCGGTTTCGGCGTTATACGGCGTGTAAGGTTTTCTTTATACCAAAAGCGCTATACCCACATAGCAGTTCCGCACCGGCGCCGCGGGTTAATCACCCTTTGTGTCCTTGCCTCTCAAGGGGTGCACAATAATAGCTTAGTTTCCATTTTTATCTACGGCGTTTCTTTTGAGGATTTCGCAGTCGCAATCTTTGTACTCCCGGGAGGGATGGGTATTTGAGACTAAATAAGGAAGGAGGATGGACATTTGCGACACGGATTTATACGGCGGGGAAGTTCGGGGCAGTCGTACGCAATAATGAAATTATGCTAGGTACCAATGTTGATTGACTGCTATAGCCTGTCTGAAATACTACTCACTCCCAACACTCTGACCTCCTTTTCGATCACCTTTGCAATTTGATGTTTAATACCCGAGTGGCTGTTCAACTATCTTGAGAGCACCAGTCAGCCATGTCTATAAGAAGTCACAGGTCACGTGTCCGCGGGTTGTGAATAGCGAGGCTGAATTTTAGGTTACAGTAGCTCAGGGGCAATGGCGTAGAGTTAAAGCATCTCATCGCGTGGACGGCCTCTTCAGTGAGGGGTTGCTGGGGGATGGAATTTTAGCAGGAGGCAGCAGAAGGCTCCGTATATTGCATCATTCATGAAATTCTGATAGTCTGGGAATATTGGACCTAATCTCCACAGGGGCTGGGAGTGGAGACCTCGGCAGTTTTAATTAAGACCTCGTGCCTGGCTCTTACGATGGTGACAGGGGATTTTCAACGTTGAGCAGAAGGATCGGAGGAGGATATTACTACTATAGTACTCCGTAGGAGCACTTGAACCTAGGGTAATGCATCATATCACATGATACTTGCAGGAACCTGTCACGCCTTTTTATGTAATATACTTCGTACCGGTGACAATAACCACCTTTTCGCCAGGGACTGACTACGGTACTAGTAGTGCCTTAGCGGCCACAGTAACCACAGGACGGAGTAGCGCCGGGAAACAGATTTCAGCATTAGCCCAAAATTGACTAATTAATTAATCACTCTTCGCCAACACATAAGATTCCCCGAGATATGAAACGCCGATCAGACACATGAGAACGGTTCAACAAGGAGCACCAAGGGGCTTGCGCGTTGGGCGCTGGCTGGTGATTGGGTGGCGGGTTGTGGCCACCTATGCCCTTCATTACAGAACCTAGGTTGAACGATGACCGTTTTTACCCTGTCCATGGTGGAAGTGATATTACTACAAGGAGTGGGTGTGCGCGCACACACATACACGCATTACAATACATATTGCGCTGCCCTATGTATATGAAGTCTTAAGATATTCAGTGGGCTTTGAAGGTGTTATATGAAATCACTCGCATACAAAGTAATCAAACCATTCGTAGTACGCAAGGTTGGCACTCTATTATTAGTATGGTGGCGCGCGGGTAGGTAACGACTAATTGATTTCAATTCTCTACACTGTTGACCCTCTTGAGTGATTGATATTGTACATTTCAATATTTCGAGAGGGGGAAAGCAAGGATAAGGGAATCAAGGATCTCACTCTTTGGATGCTTGTAATAATTTTATTTATTTAAATTTTTTTTAAAAATTTTCCCCCTTCCAGATCCCCTTCAAAGTAGGTTGTGGGACATCGCCTCCAACCACTTACGCGTCCAAAAACAGTCCGGTTCCGTCTACTGGGAAAGGAAAAAATCCCCCCCCCCCCACTGCACGAGCGCAGGCAGCCAAGCCCAGCCTCAGGCCAGCCTCTAGAACTGATCAGGGAAGGCCGACAAGCTCTCTTTCAATCGCAGGAGTTCTCGACCAACGACTCTTGATCCAAGTCACTAAACCCAACAGACCCTTCAAAAAAAACCTTGCAGGGAACTACTCTGTACTGCTATCTCTTTTCTTACGCTAGAAGTATTGCGGTGTTGCTGTTATTCTTCAACTTCCTGGATAGAGACGTTCATTGTTGGTGCGCCCCGGATGCTTGGCTAGTCGCACCAGAGCCAACAACAACCCAATCCCTCTTCCCCATCTCGCTTTCGATTCTATTTCTCACGGCGGCTGCTAGCATTGGAGTACATACACCAGGAGGAGCCTTTAGCTCCTAAGATACGTCAACATGCTCTCCGATAAGTATGCATTATCTTATCTTCTATGTCCTTGATAGTTTGATTCTAGGGGCCTTGGTGTTCTAACCGGTCTTTCCGTTATGTACAGGTATATTGGCCTAATTCTGGCCATCCTATCTACGATGGCAATAGGTAAATATTTCTCTTGGACCTAAACTTATGCTTTGACCAAAATTGACCATATCCTAGGCACGAGTTTTGTAATTACCAAAAAGGTCCGTTCGCTTTCGTTCACGCTTTCAACTCGTCCTTCCTCTCCGCTCGCCTATACTCATCTCGGTTCGAGATTCGAAACTAATCAATCGCATGCAGGGGTTAACGCATGCCTCCGAACAACATGGATTTGAGGGAGAAGGATTCTCATACTTGAAAAGTCCGATCTGGTGGGGTGGTGTCATAACATGTACGAATACTCCTGCTGTTGCCTACTGAAGAGATACACACAAGGGATATAGAGCTGACGGCGATCGGTAGTGGCTATAGGAGAAGTCGCGAACTTTGCAGCCTACGCTTTTGCGCCTGCAATTCTCGTTACCCCCTTGGGAGCCTTGAGTGTCTTGATAGGGTAGGGCTTGTCCTTCGGTCCCAGTGTTTTCTGTGCGACTTGCTGACGGAAAGGGAAGAGCGGTCCTCGGTTCATATTTCCTCGATGAGAAACTAGGCACGTTGGGTAAAATGGGATGTGCTCTGTGTCTGCTCGGCTCAGTGGTGATTGTGCTTCACGCGCCTCCGGACAAGCCCGTTGAGACAATTGAAGAAATTCTGCACTATGCCCTCCAGCCAGGTATGTACCGTCCCAGTAACATGCGGCGCACAACTAACATCCTGTTCCAACAGGGTTTCTTCTCTATTGCCTCGCTGTCGCGATTTTCTCTACTGTCATGATCTACCGAGTCGCGCCGGTCTACGGCAAAAAGAATCCCCTCATTTTTATCTCGATCTGTTCCACCGTCGGTTCTGTCTCCGTCATGTCCGTTAAAGCTTTTGGCATTGCCTTGAAACTTACCCTCGGTGGCAACAACCAATTCACGCACGCATCAACCTATGTCTTCTTGATCGTTACGGCTTTCTGTATCCTCACCCAAATGAATTATTTCAACAAGGCGTTGAACCAATTTTCTACCTCAATGTAAGTAGGCTGGCATCTTAGTGCAACCGCTGCTAACAAACCGCCCCCCTCTCTAGCGTCAATCCCCTTTATTATGTGACATTTACGACCGCCACTTTGTGCGCTTCCTTCATCCTTTTTAAGGGTTTCAACACAACTGACGCTGTCAACACGATTTCGTTGCTGTGCGGGTTCCTCATTATCTTCTCCGGCGTATATCTTTTGAATCTTTCCCGACATGACCCGGATGGGAGGCAGATGCTGAACTCCAAGCTAGACGACGAAGGAGTACCAACGGACGGAATCGCAAGTTTCCAAACCCGCCGGTCTATGCAATCGCGTCGGAGCAACGAGCCCCATCGTCGAAGCTCGTCAAGCCTTGCATTCCTGAATGGCAATGGAGACCGTGAAGGCCTAATCCACGCCTATGATGTGGAGAATCAGGCCTACGGGCTGTCCGAGATGCCTGACGGAAGTGACGGAGAGCCAGGGCCCACATATAAAAATAAAAGAAGCGACGAGCTAGAACGCACCACTCATCAACCCAACAAGTATGACGAGCGATAGTATGATGGTGTCTCTTTCTTTTCCTTTTGATCTGCTTGTTTTCATTTACGACGAGGTTACTGCTGTTACGTTTCTCCTTTCTTCCTTTTGCTTCTTCCCTACTCGGTCATGTGTTGCTATTGCCACCGTTCGACCTAAGAATCTTGTTTTATGGCTGCATTGTACTTTTACTTCTCTTGAAGCGCAAGAAAATATACCAGGCTGGGGAACTAGGGATGCTCATGAGTCATCTGAACTGAATTGGACAGATTTTTCTTTTTCATTTTCTTTTGTTTTCTTTTCCTATTCATCTTTATTCCCCCCTCATACCTTGCTTTTCTGACCAACTCCCTTGGCTAGGGGTTAGAAGAGGAAGTGTTGTCTGCGATAAACAGATTTGTATATACACGCCGTCCTCAATTTTGAGATAGATCTTGTGCCTTGTCTCGTTTATGAATAATTTGTGGGTACCCATCTAAGGGGGACTCTAGTTACGATAGAGGGTCAACATATAAAACAACCAAAAAAACCCCCCCCCCCCCTAGAGGAACGAGAGAGAGAGAGAGAAACGGCGAAAGAAAAAAAAAGAAAAACAGATAAATTGACGGGAACGTGGGGTACCTGACCCGATGAAGTCAGCGAGTGGAGATCACCTGTCCTTGTCCAAGCTAGCTAGCTGACTTGGCTATAATAAAACTGACATGACCGCTATTGCTATATCCCCATGACATCCTCTTGGCTTGCGACGGGTTTCTTGCGAACGATGGTATGGGTCCCTGGTTTCATTGAATAATGCAGGCTAGAGAAAAGAAAAATTGCGCTGGATTCCCACCCCTCATAATTCCCGAAGCTAACGCGATTCTCCACCTCCGCGAAACCGATTAACCGGCGACATGCCAGCCTTATTGCGAAAGTTGATCATCTTCGCCGCTGTGGATGGACTAATTCTCCAGCTACCTGGGAGTGGGTTGCGGCATAATGGAACCGGTGAACCTTCGTCGATACGGATTGACTATAAAACCGGCAGGGTCTCATCCATACCAACCTACCCCGCGGACCAATATGAGCGTGATTCAGGGTTGGAGGCTTTCGGTCTTGTTGGTGAGTAGGATTTTGACCCTCATAGGGCCCCTGTATCCCTAAATCGCTTGCTGTTTCTGTTACTTTCCCACCGGATTCGGGGTTGTTGACCGAGTTGTGCCAAAGGCCTTTTGACTGTTGCGTCATACTCATTCCTCATCTCTATAACTCAACGCCAACAAGTTGCGCAAATCCAAGGGAAGCCTATCTACACGGTTACCAATGTTGCTGTCATCCCAACTTCGTCACATGAAGATGCCAGCCGCGCAATTTCCCTAGCCAAGGAACAACTCTTGCAAGGTGAAGGCGGGCAAGATGAGACGGCTTCCGAGGAGAGTATATCCGACGTAGAGACCGATGGTGAGGATCTCGATGTTAGCACTGTCCCCTCTTCCCCGGTCCGGGAGACGTCCCATAGTAGAGCATATAGTGTCAGCAGTATTGCTGAAGATGTGATCGGGAAGAAGGCACGTTTCGGACGCTTTGCGACAAATTGGCTATCGAGAAAGACCCTTGGGCTACCAGGGTTTGGCACCGTAGGTCAGGGATCTACGGACACGTCGAAAGGCACAGATCAAAAGATGCCATACCCTGTGGACACAGACGTGAACAAGGAGAATGCCAAAGCAACTGGGTCAGAAATTGATGTTTCCCCGCGAGAGAGCGCTGGGCAGCCGTCGTCAACTGATCCGACGGTTGAGTTACTACCGAAATTACTTCGTTACACGAAGTTGCTCTTTGCATCTAATAATTTCTTCTTTGCGTATGATTATGACCTCACTAGGCATATTGGCGGGCAAAATTTGGCTCTCAGTAATGGCCATCTGCCACTACACAAGGTAGTTGACGACGTGGTAAGTAGAAACATGCCCTTGTTGTCTGATCGCACTCGGCTGACTCTAGAACCTAGTATTTCTGGAATAAGCATCTGATGGAACCATTTATCACAGTCGACGCCCATAGCTTTGTATTGCCACTGATGCAGGGCTTTGTCGGCCAGCGGGAATTTACCGTGGCTAACACAGGAGATGGCCATCAACCGACGGGACCGGATAACCCGGAGGGCCATATCTTAGGTGAAACATATGAAATGCAAGCCTCTGATAACGACATCGACAAGCAAAACTTCCTTCTGACTTTGATTTCTCGCCGGTCGGTCAAGCGCCCTGGCCTCCGATATTTGCGCCGTGGTGTTGATGATGAAGGAAATACCGCCAATAGCGTAGAGACTGAGCAGATCCTCTCAGACCCTGACTGGGATCCCGCACGCAATATCTACTCCCATCTTCAAGTGCGCGGGTCCATTCCGCTATATTTCTCTCAGTCGCCCTATGCTTTCAAGCCGGTTCCCGTGCTCCACCACTCTCTAGAAACGAATCAGCTTGCCTTTGATAGGCACTTTCGGGATTTAAGTCGAAAGTACGGCAAGATCCAGGCTGTTTCGCTCATCGACAAGCACGCTGGTGAAAAGAAACTGGGGGAGCAGTATGAAAAATATGCGCAAGCTATGAACCAGTCGGGAGGAATTGACGGGACGCAGCTCGGCTTGGAGTGGTTTGATTTTCACAATGAGTGCCGTGGAATGAAGTTTGAGAACGTCAGTCGACTTGTGAATAGCTTGGAGAGCACCTTGAACGAATACAGCGACACCGTCGTACGAAATAACGTTGTTATTCGGGGACAAACGGGCGTCGTCCGCACGAACTGCATGGACTGTCTTGATCGTACAGGAGTCGCACAGTGTGCTTTCGGCCAATGGGCCCTAGAGCGGGGGCTGAAGGAGGAGGGTATCAACATTGACCTTGGCGGCGATTCCTCAACGCAATGGTTCAACACTCTCTGGGCAGATAACGGTGATGCCATCTCCAAGCAGTATTCCTCAACGGCAGCTCTGAAAGGTGATTACACCCGGACAAGGAAACGGGACTATCGAGGTGCATTGAACGACCTGGGACTGACTTTAACACGATACTTCAACAACATTGTCAACGATTATTTCTCACAAGCTTGCATCGACTACATGTTGGGAAATGTTTCCACGCAGGTCTTTAAAGAATTTGCAACAGAGATGCAGACAGCTGATCCAGGAATCTCGGTTCAAAAGCTCCGCCAGAATGCTATAGATACAAGCTGCAGGATTGTGATCAGCGAACAGTCAGAGGAATTCCTGGGCGGCTGGACGATGCTAACTCCGCGACAACCAAATACCCTGAGAACATTGCCGTTCGAGGAGGCCGTCCTCTTGCTCACAGATGCTGCCATCTACAGCTGCCGGTTCGACTGGAACATCGATAAGGTGTTGTCATTTGAACGAATTGATCTGCGCTCTGTAACACAAATCAACTACGGCACATACATCACTTCCATTCTGACCGACACGCAAACTGACCAACACGGTAATGTTGGCCTTGTTATCGAGTACCGTGAGGGCGATGCAAACGCTCTTCGTGTCAACACCCGCTCGTTGCAGAGTAACGTGGACACCAAAACACTCGACAGCAACGCTCCCTCCAGCAATGAGTGGGATGTTTACTCCTGGTTCAAGGGTGCGCCCCACTCAACGACCCGGTTTATTGCATTCAAAGCTCTTCCTCTCTCCAACTCTGTAACACAAACAAAGCAGAGTAGCATCAAAGTCAGCGAAACAGACTGGGTGCGGACTATCTGCGAGGAAATAGAGCGAGCAATGAAGGCTGGTGAAGTCCAGCAGCCAGGTCCTAATGATCAAAAGAAAGAAGCTCCATCCATAATCGAAGCATCAGATATTATCTCCTTGGAGGATGCGAAGAAACGGACAGGCATCTTTGAGCATTTGGTTTATGACATCAAAAAGCTGGTGTGGGCGTAGATACCGACAGTCGTCTTATATTGGTTTATTACGAGCGAAAACAGTGTATCTTGAAAAGCCATATCCTAATATATAGAATACCACATAATAGTTTTTTTTTGGGATTTGTTGAAACTCGAGAGCATACAATGGCCAGTAATCTATTTTCCAACCAACTGAACCTGTCCCTTTGCTGTTGATATTTGCTCTATTGCATTTTTGGTATCATACCACTTGTATCCACGGGATTAAGCACTAGACTGAAAGCATGTACAGTGTGGAATCGACAGTATTGCGCTCGTTAGGAAACGGGTTCACCAGTTCACCACGCGCTACCCTTACGTCCTTCCCTCGATTTCTATACTCAAATTCCCTGGTCACGCTTTCCTGGTAGCACCGCATTTCTTAGGACGCTCGATATTTCTGCCTCTAGCCCCCAGTCACCTTCCCACTGTTCCATCCGGGCGCCCTCTTTAAAATGCGCTGCTATATGGTTGGTCCTTAGCGCCCAGTTACTAAGCTCCAAGCCACAAAATCCACAACGACTTCGTATATCACCTCTTGTCAAGCGCCAGGCATCGAGGTCCGGAATTGGAGTCTTCGTACAACTATGGAACTTGCGTAGATGCTGCCATAGATGGTCTTTTCGAGTGAACGACCGCTGGTCTATAGGCTTCTGTGCACAAGTGCGGAAATCGTGTTCCTCCCTGTGAGCTTGAGAAGGCCATGATAAAGAACAGAAATTACACGCGATTGAGTTTAATTCGGTCGACTCTAGGTCTGCGAGGTTCGGTGTGCAGATCCATGATTCTAAGGAGAGGTGGACACTTGTCTCGTGGCGAGTCCAATCATTCTTCTTTTTGAAGCATTGTGGACAGAATGTGCACTGGTAGCGGTATTTCGCGGTGGCATGTGAGGTTTGGCGTTTGTGCCGTCTAGGTGGCTTGATGGGGAGTGGTAAAGTACTGTCGTTAGGGGATTGATGACTCCATGCTGTGGATATGCTGTCAGATGATGCCTCTGATTGTCTGCTCCCGAGTCCTGAAATCGACGAGTCGAAGAGTGAAGATGATGCTGAGTCGAAGTTCAGCGATGGTGACCCGGTTGGGAGATGATTAGTTTTAGAGTGCAAACCACTCCAGCTTGACTCTGTTGTGGAAGATGCGATGGCGTCTCTAATCGCTGATTCAGGCACTGGGTCATCTTCCGGGGGAGATGCCTGCCACCGTTCCAAGGGTGTCATTGCCGTCATCCGGCTGGTAGGCATTGGGGAACCAGCTCGATTGATCTGAGGGCGGCGGGAGAACTCCATCTTCTGTTTCTGGCGTCGACGGGCATTGGCAAACCACGTCGAGATTCTTTTCTTGGAGAAGCCGGTCTCGCGGGCAAGCAGCGACTTTTGTTCCTCAGATGGATATGGACACTCCTGATTCTGGAGGAACCATGCCCGTAGAACTCTTGCTCCCTTTCTGACAAACTGCTTGGAGTCTTTCGGCTCAGTTTTGCCTCTCGAGTGATCTAGCATAGAAGCGTCGAGCTCGTTCTCTTGCTCCAGGATCGTCATCGGGTCCGCAAAAGCAACATCTTCGCTCAGCTCCCGGAGCCCATGGAGATGACCGATTGCCGGAGCGAGAGTCTCAAACCCAGAAGGCTGGCGTTTCTCTCCTATTGCCAGGCTGCATTCGCGGAATAAAGCCACGCAGCTCGAACACGACGTGATTGGATTTGGATTCGCTGGAGCAGTCCGGATAATCAGGCACTGCAAGCGGTGCTTACGACAATAGCTACAGGGGTGTGGTGGACAATAAGCACCATCCAGGAATTGGGTTACATCAGTAAGGCCTTGACGCATAGGAATGGGGTTATATAATTCCGGTGGTTGGCCAATAGATGCAGGAGCATCGGCCTTGTGTATTTGGGTTTCCGGCGATGGAGCGGTAGAGTCGCCTTGGGTAGGAAAAAGTGGCAGCCCCTCGGTTTGTTCAGATGGGTCAGAAACCAGCCATTGTGACCACTGTTCGTAGGTTGGGTCTGAGGAAGCACCAAGTAGTTCAGCGCTAATAGCATCCCAATCGAAGGCAGCACTTTCCTGGAGTGGCCAATCCAGGAAGTTCATATCCGGCACATCGACGCCGCGGGCTGGTCCATCTTCTGGATTAGAGCCTTGCGAAAAGCTTTGTGACAAATCAAATCCAGCTGCGTCTTCCATGTTTATGTAGATGCCCACAGGATCCCTGAAGGGAAGAAGTGGTTGAGTTCATCAGAAGAATCACGTTACTCTTTTGTTATAACTAAGCTTCAAGGCTGCTGACTCACCCCAAGACTCTGCGAAAGCGGTTTAGCCTAACCGCTGACCGCAACCTTGTCACGAGGTCCAATAGGATTCTTTTCTCTCAGCTGATCTATACAACTTGCCATACTACCAGTCTAACACTACTGTATACAAGAAATGAATAGTACTCTCTATACACCTTTTCGTTGAGTCATTGCACGGCTATTTACAGTAATAACAATCTTCCTTTGCACAGCTATCATTGACAAAAGTCTTCAATCAGTCTCTTGAAGACTTTTGCCTGCTGCTGCAGACTCTCGGTTTCGACCCATTCCTCTTTGCTGTGCAGCCCCTCCCCTCTGGGGCCGTATACTATTGACGGGATTCCTGCCTCGCTGAGCAGTGCCGCATCGCACCAGAAAGGTGCACTGCTTACCTGAGGAGTAGTCCCCAGCACAGCAGTCGCACAAGCGAGTGCTCTCTCGACAAAGGGATGATCAGCCGCCAACTTCTGCGTCGGACGGAACATGGTAGCGCGAGGCTCCGAGTACTGGAATTTAGGGTTCTCCCGGACAACGGCCTCCAAAAGATTCTTAAGATCACTCAAGATCGACTCCTGCGTCTGACAGGGTACAGTGCGGAATTCAACTGTGATAGTGCATTTCGCGGGATATGAGGAAGGCTCTTCGCCACCTTGAATTAGCCCACAATGCAAAGATGCTGGCCCCAGTACATCATCAATAGGTAAATGCTGCTGATATTGCTCAAGAGCACGAAGGAACCAACCAGCATAAAGAATAGCGTCGTGTCCTGCGGCGGGGTTGGATCCGTGAGCAGCAACACCGAGGATGTCGATCTCAACCCAGAGAAATCCCTTGTGGGCGGTGACTACTTGACCCATAGTAGGTTCAGGAACGACAGCAGCATCAGCATGCCAACCTGCTGCCAACAGGTCTCGCGTGCCTTGAGAAGCATCCTCTTCATCCGAAACAGCAGCCACGATTATGTCACCGCGAAGTGCGTTGCCGCTTGCTTTGGCGGCTGATACTGCTGCCATGGCTGCTGCCAGACCTCCTTTCATGTCAAGGCTACCTCTTCCGAACACTACTTGCTGGCCATTCTTTTCACCTAAGGTTCCTGAAAGGGGGTCTTTCTCGTAGCTCGAGAGACTTACGGTATCAATATGGCCATTGAACATCAAGGATTTGCCTCCCCCAGAGCCGCGAAGGACTCCGACGATTGATGGTCTCCCAGAGACAGTCTCGATCCAGTGATGTTCAATGTCTCGGTGAGCAAACCATGCGGCCAAGTAGCTTGCGATCTGGTTCTCTCCAACACCGTCTGTCAAAGATAGTGAGGGATTCGAAGAGTTGATCGTTGTGAGTATTTGTGTCAGTCCGACTGCGTCTTCCACGGCCACTTCCTTGGGGATGGGGTACGACCGTGGACCTTCCGTGCTGAGTAGAACAACCACTGAGTCTTTATCTAGAAGGGTTTGCGCCTCGCTCGTCGCAGCAATCCGCTTCAAGGTAGCCAATGATGCAGCACCGCAAGGCCCAGCCTTTATCGATTTGGTGGCCAGGTATTCAACGGCAGCGTGACATTCATGACTGGAAATCGTAATACATGCATCAACAAGTCTCTGCAAATCAGACCATGCAGTGGTCGACACAGTACCACAGTTCATCCCATCCATAATCGTCGACAACGTGTGAACAGCGACTGGCTTCCCCGACTTGAGACTAGAATACAAACAAGGCGCCGAGTCCGGCTCAACAGCCGCAACCGATATAGGTGTATCTCGAGATTTGCAATGCCTCGCCACTGCGTGCGCCAGGCTGCCCACTCCAACAGGTGTAACAACGAGGTTACACTGTAGGCCTTCCTTAGCAATCTGTTCATCGACCTCCATCATCATTGTAGAGTACCCTTCCACGATCCACGACGGAATGTCTTCGTACCCATCAAAAGCAGTATCTTGCACCAAAATGCCACCGTCGATAGCCTGGGCTGCATCTGCCGCCTCCGACACTGCCTGATCATAGTCTCCCTGGATAACAATCACACGGGCACCCTCGCTCCCAATGAGCTGTTGTGTAGACGTATTCATACTCCGCGGCACAAAGATATCCGCCTTGCTACCTAGCAGTCTCGCAATGAAGGCGACAGCTCGTCCATGATTACCCTCTGTAGCCGCAACCAAAGTAATTGAGGCATCCTTTACCCTAGCCGACAGCTCATCCAAGCTAATCGTAGGCGGGAGCCCAAGGTGAGCCGTAACCGCCCGATAACACCCCCACGAGGCACCAAGGACTTTGAAAGCCGGGAGGCCGAACCGATCACTCTCATCCTTGACAAAAACAGCACGGACGCCTAATTCTTTTGCCAGCTCCGGAATGGGAGTCAATGGAGTCGGGGCGTAGTTTGGTAGTGATTGATGGAATTCTTTGAGGCCATGGATATCCCGAGGGTCGCAGCGGGCATTTGCCGCAGCGGGGTTGAAGTATATGGGCCGGCGAGCAGACATAGTATAGTGACAATGATATATAATAAAAAGAAAAAGGAAAAGAAAAATCAAATCAAGGGTATATATAATATAATATAATATCAGGTAGAGAGATATATTATCGTTTGACGTGACTTTCGTACTTATGTAGGGCTCCAAATGTCCCCAATTCCCGGGAAATACTCTCTGGCAGCCTTCCGATGACATTCAAAAGCGCCTTCCATGAACATTTTCTCTCCGCTTGGGTGATAACAATTAACATCCACTTTTCCATTCCATAAAATTTGGTACCCGCAATCGGACAAACCCCGTTATTCAATTGCATGGAGCCCTCGCTGGAATTCTTACTTTGTTGGGACTGGCTAGTGTGGGGTATGCATGCATAAACTAGTGGAAATTATGAGGATTTTATTATTTTCCTATATTCATAGGAGCAAAGCGAGGTTGTTCAACCATTTACGGTACAGGAATATTAATGGGTTTAGTATGAAGATATTAAATGTTTGACTCTATCAGATTTCTAACACGCAAAATTTTATACTAAGCAAAAAAAGAAAAAAAATAGACACCGCTCCGACAATAATTACACATAACTAGTTCTATTTTCCCCCAGGCTTATACACTGACTTCTTGCTTCTTCATCTGAGCTTGGTCATAGTTAACCACGGCCTCAAGCAAAGCCTGAGTCCCCAAAGCACTGGAAATCACAATCGTTAGCTCTCTAATCGTCGTCAAAAAAAAAGGTGTTGGATGAAACTCACCAATCTTCAGGGCGGCAATACTCCTCCGGATGATGGCTGACTCCGTCCCGGCACGGGACGAAGATCATAGTCGAGGGGCAGTGTCTACTAGTATTCACGGTATCATGGCCAGCGCCGCTGGTGATATCCATGTACTGGCCAGCACCAACAAGCTCGTCGGCGGCCGTACGAACTGCATCAATGCAGTCCTTGTCAAACTTGACCGCAGGAGAATCTGTATCCATCGTCCAGTCGAACGAAACACCCTTGCCATCTTGCTTTGCAATATTAGCGAAGGACTCGAGGCATTCCTTCTGTACAGCATGCACTACGTCATCCTCGAGATGCCGGATATCCAAAGTGAACGTTACTTGCGAAGCAACCGTGTTTGTAGATGCATTGGAAGGTATCTTGAGCACGCCGGTGGACGCAAGCGCCCCGTGTTGCTTTGCGATCTCGTTCGACGAGGCAATCATCTTAGAGGCGGCGAGTAAGGGATCCTGGCGAGCGCTGAAGGGAGTCGTACCCGTGTGGGCATCTCGTCCGTACACGGTGAAAGTCAGCCATCTGTATCCCTGGCCGCCTTGGACAACGCCTAGCGACCGGCCGGTTTCCAGAAGAATGGGGCCTTGTTCGATGTGCAGCTCGAAATGTGCGCCGAGGGGGAAGCCCTCGGGCGAGCAGGGGATATCGCCCAGATATCCGTGCCGTTCTAACTCAGAGCGTAATGTCATGTTGGGGTCATGGATATCCCGAAGGTCCCAGGCCTGTTCGATGGGAATTACGCCAGCCCATACTCCAGAGGAGCACATAGACTTGGGGAAGCGAGCTCCCTCCTCACTATCATGTTGTCAGGACTCAGTACCCACTTGAGAAGTAGGCGGGAATGAAAAAGGGAGACATCCCACGCAAAGAGAACAAGGGTACGTACTTAGTCCAATTAACCAACCCAACATCGTAATTCGTCTGGTAGCCATTCTCCTTCATAGTCCGCAGCACCTCCAATGCCGCCATGACACCAAGAATTCCATCGTATCGACCACCACGCGGTTGCGTATCCAGATGACTGCCCATAGCGATCATAGGAGCTGACGAGTTCAGTCGACCTTTCTGTCTTGCGAACATATTTCCCATCTGATCCACATGGAGCGTACAACCCAGCTTCCTGACTTCATCATCAAGCCAGCGACGCACACTGGCGTCAGCATCAGTCAGGGTTAGGCGAGCCATGCCGGTTTCTGTGGAACTCCTACAGTAGATGTTAGATGGGAGGGTTCCATACAAGCAAATCAGGACTTTATGAATATTAGGGCACGACGTACTTGCCATATCTATGAGCGGCACCCCATTCACAAGTTTCGTGCAACGTTTCCCATAGACGGTTGTGGTTGATCTTGAGACCTGATAGCTGGCGTCGGGAGGTTGTCGAGAACTGTTTCGCAGAATTCGCGAACAGGACACGGCCAGTGCGCTTAGTGAAGTGCATGATGTTGGTAACTTGGGTCTATGCTAATCAATTAATACACAATGGCAGGGCCTACAGACGTCGGTGGTGAGGGCGAGTTCTCGATATATATAAACAAAAATTTCCCGTATAACCAAAAAAAATATAGTGCCGTACGCCTTCCCTCGACAAGTCTCGGTGGAGACAAAAGATACTCCACTTTAATCCTATATTGCTTGCTTTTGTGATACAAGAAGGTTTCCGAAAAAGAAAGGAAAAATTGAGAGGGGCTACCGAAAACCTATGTGAACGCATTGATTTGCATTATGGATATTGAGCGCCTTCCAACAACATCCGGTGGCGGATTCCACTGTTGCCGGACAACGAAAGATTTTAATACTCTGGCAATACTAATCCACCAGGGGTACACTGCAACTATGGAAAGATTTTTTTTTTCTTGTTTTCTTTATAATCGTTCCTACTTTGGTTCAACTCCCCCACGTTCAGTAAAAATATGAATCAGTTCATGATTATATTAAACACTAAGTATGCTTCCTTTCTAATTCGAGCGGGAGCCAATCTGCTGGCTGTGAAGCTGATCTAGGATACGTAACCATCATAGACGACGAAAACAACAGACCAATTAGTCCCCAAAGATTATACATCGTCATTAAAGGGTCTTTTTCATCTCTGCTTGAGTCTCATAACGCCGGTCGTCAACGCCCTCCACCTCCTTGACAAGTTTCTCCATCTCCTCGACCTGTTTCTTGATCTCTTTTTGGGTCATGCGCACTTCACGGTCAAAAAGTTCACGATTCGGCTTTCTATAGCTTCCTCCGATACGGTCCCAGATGGTCAGAAATTGGCCGTAGTTGTAATTGAAATAGTAATGGTGAATAGTATGACAGGCGGACCCATTGACAACCGGCGAGTCGAGAGCATACTCTCCATCATCTACAATAGGTCAGCAAGGCTTCTATGACCAGTTAGGATTGGCATGGGGGAGTAAACTTACGGATCATAACCGTCCAGATAGTCACAAAGACAAATAATCCCAGGTAAGCGACCTTCTGGAGAGGGAAGAGGATCGGAAAGATGTGGTATGACAGGCTCTGGGCCCACCCATCCACCGGGTGAAAGGCGTAGCTGGCAAATGGGGTCGAGATAATCCATTTGTGATGGGGCTTGTGTAGATGCTTGTAGACCTTGGGGTGATGCTCTCCGCGATGAACCCAATAGATTCCGAAGTCGGTGAACGCGATGAAGATAGGATATTGGAGGTATGTGTAAAGCGGGAAAGGCGCCTGGCTGGAGAAATCGTAAAGCTTTGTATATTCACGGACTTCGGCGAGAAAGAATGGAACAGTGAGAGCTGCCATCACGGGCATTGCGCTCACGGCTTGCGCGATCTCCATAGAAATCTGGTTACGGAGGAACTTCGGATGCTTCATGGCGCGCTTGTCATAGACGAAGTGAAACGAAAGGGTCGCACTGAGAAAGTAGAGAACGAGGCCGAATATCCTGCCAGAAGAAGAGCCATATAATCAGCCTTGGTCCGTCTGATAGAAGAGCAGCGAGAGGCCCAACCATGTAATAAGAAACAAACTCAAACTTTGTCGAAGGAGATGATCTCTTGGCAGGATGCTTTGGGTGGCCCATTTCGAAGGTGAGAGGGCAAAATAACGATTGACACTTTCGTTCAATGTTGCTGGCCCTGTGCCATTGGAGGGAAAGTAATGTGCGACTTGAGTGGTACTATGTAGTGGGAGAACTACCGCGTACAGTCGGTCGAATACGAAGGTGTCTAGTACATCCAAAACCACATCCATGATGCACCACTTGATTCACGTTTACCAGATAGTAGTGACAAGGGTGAGACGTAAATCAGGCTAGGAATCCACTGTTATTTAGGGTCGATTCGTTGCATATACGTTTCTATTACCGCGTGAGCCGGAATGCAAGAGTTCCGGGGTAAACGATTAATTAAAGTCCAAGTCTCAACCAAGTAATATTAGTTACAAGAATCGCGCAGACCTACTAAGAGCTATCAGGCACGGTACCTTGCAGATTGCTACAGTGTAGGCTGAGTTGTACCTTACGATGCGGCGGCATACTAGTTAGTAGTAAGTATCATGTCATGACCCACTAGAAGATCTCCTGACGCATTCCGGGAATCCTGGGTGGTGTGGTCATAAACTCAAGACTAAGTATCTCTAGGTACTAGTACTTGTAACTAAGGTGAGAGAATATTTATAGATAAGGAGAAAACATTAAAGAACTAACATGTGACTTTAGCTAAACTTTGCCAAAGTCCTACTGCAGTATGTACACTACTTCATGAGTAACTATCCGGAGCCCTAAGCCAGTATATATAACAAGTTCTCCGGCCCAGTCAAGTCATAGTTATAGTTATACTTTGTACAACTATTTTCCCACGAAAATGCAATCCAACATCATTCCATACTATTCTTCAGTTGATCTCCTTTACCTTTTTGATTGTCAAATAACCTATGTGTATCAAAGATACTAGTTTCAGGGGCTTGAAGAAGCGGTTCACGGGGACGCCTTATTCCTATCAGGAGAAATATATCGCATATGCGCCATACCATTCCAGGAACCCTCCAGAAGTTCTCCAAGAACCATGGCGGGCTGTACGCTTCCTGAGATTTTCTTCCTCTGGAGTTAACATAAACGGGTGATCGATGCCATCATCTAAAAAAAAGTCCAGCGGACCTGCTGAATAAGCCGATGGCGTATCCATGTTCATACTAGGATGTACTAGGACTGTATCACGTTGTTACGTACATGTAACAGTGGCTGCATACTTTCAGGACTGGGATTGCTGCCCAGGATACTTACTGTTAGTGGGGCAATGATGGTATGTCTGATCGCAGTACTCCGTAGATACACATACGTTCATTGAGACTAACCCATGTCGTCGGCTTCTAAAGATCTGATCGTGATCACGATAGGAAATAACACAATTTACTCGGAGTATGTCCCAAGACCTTAGGCACCAGAACCGTACGGCCGTGGTTGAAAGAAATCCCCTCCTGAAAGTGGGAAGGGCAAAATTACGCACTGGCAACGCACGGCCACAAGACCGTCTCAATACCCACCAATCAGGTAATGGTTGTCAACAGTTTTCATTCAGCCAACATTGTCAGCTCTGAAGTGATTCGAATTTTCCCTTATACCTTGGTTATAATCTATATGGAACAGGACTGACAGGACATTTTATTACCGGACAAAGGAAAGCAAAGCGCCGTTGAATCCGCCACCCAAAGAAAAAAAAAACCTGGATACAGATCTTGTTATTTTGGTTCCGTACTCCGTATACAGTCCGCTCTCCCATCACTCTTGTTCGCCTTGCTTCCTAAGGTTTTTTTTAAGAAAATATTTTTTTTTTACTCAATAAAATAAGGCTTTAACGCTTTAGTTCAGTATTATTGCACGTAACAGATAATCAGTCCCTCTAGTCAACAGGAGGGGGAAATCATCTTATCTTTCAACTTGCTTTTCATTACTTTTTTATTGAAGAAAAAAAAGAAAAAAACCTCTGGGGAAGAAGGGGTTGGAGCCGCTTCGCACCAAAATCCACGGCGGGGTTTCCTGTGCGACTACTGTACACAACTTTCCACACCTTCTTTGCAACTCCCTCTCGGCGCTTTTCCCTTTCGTACCCGCAATTGCTCCTCGTCCTCCCCCTCTTGTGTGCACAATGGAGTGGCAACCTCAGGATGAGCCATTGAGGCAGCTAGCTTGCTGTCTCAGAGACTCCTTAAATGCTTATGACCGCGACGCCCAAAAACAGGCCGAACAGGTGCGTTTTCTACCTCTCAATTTTTATCGGAGCCCTTGTTCATATACCGCTTTTGGACCTCCATATCACTGCTTGCATGTTGCAAAAACTTCGTCACTCACCCTCTAATAAAATGGTTCTCTGACTTTTTCTAACGTTTTCTCCCCTCGCCTTGTTAGATGCTAGAACAAGCGACGTCCTCACCCGATTATGTTAACTACATCACCTATTTGTTCAGCACACCGCAAGCCCCCCAGCCGGTGGGATTTGACGAGAACACGTATGACATGGTCCGCTTTGCTGCTGCGATGAACCTCAAGACAAAGATTCGCGTAGCATACAATACGATTCCTCAACCTTGTCTCTCATATATCCGATCGGTCACCTTGGTTGTACTCCGAGACAGAAACTTCCAGGTGCGGAACTCGGCCGGTAGCATCATCACAGAATTGGTCCAACGGGCAGGCTTGTTGGCGTGGCCTGAAGTGTTGAATGAACTCTTGTCCCTCGTGAATAACACATCGGGAGATGTTCCGGTCATGGCACAGGAGGCCGCTATGTCGGCTCTCGCGAAGGTGTGCGAGGACAACCGCAAGATCCTCGAACGGGACTACCAAGGGCAGTGCCCTCTTAACGTTATCATTCCCAAGTTGCTAGATTTCACTTCTAGTGAGAGTTCCAAGGTCCGGTCTATGGCGCTAGGCACCATCCATGTCTTCCTTCCGCACAGACCGCAGGCGTTGGTCGCCTCAATGGACCTCTTCTTGTCGCAGTTATTCCAACTAGCCGACGATAATAGCACGGATGTGCGACGAACAGTGTGCCAGACATTCGCACAGTTGGTGGACTTCTCTCCAGAGAAACTCATCCCGCACATGGAAGGGCTAGTGAATTACATCATCATGCAGCAGCATAACCAAGAAGATCCGGAGCTGGCTCTCGATGCTGCAGAGTTTTGGCTTGTTGCAGGCGAACAGGCGAAATTGCAGCAGCCGTTGGCTCCTCATATGCCTAAGATCATCCCCGTGCTTCTTCAGAGTATGGTCTACGATGAGGACGACGCGATCCGCTTGGCAGCGGAAGGTGACGATGCCGAGCTGGAAGACCGTGCGGAAGACCTTAAGCCGCAATTTGCCAAGTCGAAAGGGTCTCGATTGGACTCTTCAAAGCCTGAGGAGCAGGCTAACGGCAATGGTGCTGAGGAGCAAGGCGAAGACGATTTGAGCGAAGGTGAGATCGAGGATTCGGAATTCGGAGATGACCCTGAGGACGAGTGGACTCTACGGAAATGCTCCGCCGCCGCATTAGACGTCTTCTCAAACGTCTATCACCAGCCGATATTTGAGATCATTCTGCCATACCTGAAGGAGACCCTACGCCACGACCAGTGGCCACAGCGGGAAGCTGCCGTCCTGACCTTGGGCGCTGTTGCAGATGGATGTATGGATGCGGTTACCCCTCACCTGCCGGAGCTTGTACCCTATCTCATCTCGCTTCTCAATGACTCGCAGCCTGTGGTGCGACAGATCACTTGCTGGTGCTTGGGACGATACTCCGAATGGGCATCGCATCTCAACGACCCATCAGAGAGGGCTCGCTTTTTCGAACCGATGATGGAAGGCATCCTTCGTAGGATGTTAGACGGCAACAAGAAGGTTCAGGAGGCAGCCGCGTCCGCTTTCGCAAGCTTGGAGGAGAAGTCCGATGCCAACTTGATCCCCTACTGTGAACCCATCCTTCGGCAGTTCGTCCAGTGCTTCGGAAAATACAAAGACCGCAATATGTATATCCTGTACGATTGTGTCCAAACTCTGGCCGAGTGTGTCATGGGAGAATTGTCGAAGCCACACCTTGTTGACATCCTCATGCCTGCTCTTATTGACCGCTATAACAAGGTGTCCGATCAGTCTCGGGAGCTCTTTCCGTTATTGGAATGCCTTGGCTACATTGCCGCTGCGTATGGCGATGCGTTTGCCCCCTTTGCCCCTCCTCTTTTCCAAAGATGCATCAAGATCATTTACGAGAACCTACAAGAATATGTGGCGTCTATCAACAACCAGGCTATTGAGGAGCCCGACAAGGATTTCTTGGTCACTAGTTTGGACCTCCTAAGTGCGGTCATCCAAGCGATTGATCCCCAGAAGAGTGGCGAGCTAGTAGCCAATTCCCAGCCACGCTTCTTTGACCTCCTCTGCTTCTGTATGGAGGACCCGAACTATGAGGTACGTCAGTCGTCCTATGCATTGCTCGGGGACTGTGCCATCAACATCTTCACACAAATGGAGCCTTTCATCCCCAACATCATGCCGACCCTTATCAAGCAACTTGATCTGGATTTGATTAAGGATGAGGATCGTCACACGGGCTTCAGTGTGCTGAACAACGCCTGCTGGTCCTGTGGAGAGATTGCCGTCAACGAAAAGGCGGCCCTATCTCCCTACGCCGACAAGCTGTACCACGGCTTATACATCATCATCAACAATGAGGAGATCATCGATTCCGTGAATGAAAATGCTGCTATGGCTTTGGGAAGGCTGGGAATGTGCTGCTCCGATCAACTTGCCCCCCACCTCAGTCAGTACGCGGGCGTGTTCTTGAAATCTATGAACAAGATTGAATTCACGCGGGAGAAGGCCTCCGCCTTTTTGGGATTCAACCAAGTGGTTATGAAGAACCCACAAGCCATGGAAGCTAGCCTTGCGGATTACTTCCAGGCAATCGCTGCCTTCCCTACCAAGTCCCTCCACCAGGAGGACTACCGTGATATTCAGAGCTCATTCCAGCAGGTAAGATATGCCTTTTGCGTTGCCCCTTCGCTTCTTTCGATAGTCACTAACAATGCATAGGTTCTGCAAGGCTATAAAAATTTGATACCCAACTTCGATTCGTTCCTCACCCAGCTTCCGGCTCACGTTGCTCAGAAACTTCGTTCTGTATACCAAATCTAGACCATGTCGGCATTGCGAGTGTTCAACGAGGGCAAAATTCTTGGCGAAAGGCGCATTAAAACTGCATTGCATTTTGATCTTTCCACCTCTTCCCCCATTTTCTTTCTTTTTAATCTACCCCTTGATTTCCCCTTTATCTCTCTAGCCGATGGTTCAAATATATTGGATGGAGTGAGCAATGACCTTTGTTTTTCTTTTCTTTTTTGATCTTCCGTTTATTTCCCATCCATGGCGTGTTGATTTCTTTCTTTGGGCGATTTCATGTCTGGGCCTGCATAGAGTGAGATCTAATGGGCCTGTACAAACAACCATGAGCCTGGGATAGCATATCCAAGGACTATATATGAGAAGGTGAAGGAATGGACAATGATGACATGCATAATGGACTGACTCAGTGGATGAGTTCTGTGTACCATTTGGTTGATAGATTATTACTATAGTAAATGAACGCAGCAGATAGAAATCCAGCAATGAGCGTAACGAGCGTTTAGCGAACGTCCCCTGACTCTTTTCTTTTCTTTTTTTGTTTCTGTTCTTCGTTTTCTCTTCCTCTTTTTTCTTTTTTTTCTTTTTTTCTTTCGCCTTCTTGTCCTACCGTCTTAGTCTGAGATTCCAAACATTGACTACTCAAATATACTCGTGGTATGTAATTCATGAATGTAACCAGTTCGGGAGGTGGTGCCTGGATGGTTGTGCTTCTTTAGGTTAGTTTATCCGAGATGGGTCGCTTCGCTTCAAGGTTTGGCCGAAGCGGAGAGGGTTCAGTGACGGGAAACCCTACCGAAGCGCACTGAAAATTATTCAGCACATCTCGACAACCGCCCGCGCCTCGCCTTCAACACACGCTTCTCGACTCGATCAATCGCAACCACAGCGAGAGAATCAATCATTCGCAATGGATTCCGCCAAGGCCCCCGTTAAGCTCGTGAAGGTGACCCGCGTCCTCGGCCGTACCGGTATGACCTGTCCCCGCGCTTGGAAACATCGAGATGGACTATAGGAAGTGATTGGGGTTGAAGGGAGATGATATCTAACGAGGAGTAGGCTCTCGCGGTGGTGTGACCCAGGTCCGTGTCGAGTTCATGGATGACCAGAGCCGTTCTATCATCCGTAACGTCAAGGGCCCCGGTATGTTTCGCTCTATTCAAAAGGCCGAAAATAGCGCCCGGCTGACTAGATAATCTTTGCAGTCCGTGTTGACGACATCCTCTGCTTGCTCGAATCCGAACGTGAGGCCAGACGTCTGCGCTAAAAATATGCAAAAACGACAAGGGGTCGGATTGGTTCTTCGGGAGGAGTACACTGGGGAATTATTGCATTGGCTTATGGCGGCAACCATTCGGACATTGATTTTCATGTGTTAAGAGCCCAGCAATGGAATTCGCATCACGAATGGATCCAGACTTAATACACCTCCAAGAATATTGGGAAATACGAATACGGACATGATCGTTTTCCGCGTGATGGGATGAATGGGTCCCCTGGGAGCGATCTTGGGTTTACACATGGCTTCCGAGGAGTTTGTGTGGACATCCTCCTGGAAGGACCTCCAGCACGTCGGTTTTATGGGATTGAAATGACAATAAAAGAATGCGTGTTTTATCGAGATGCGACAATATAGACATCTCGTGAACCAAAGTCTTTCATGTGTCTCTTTCCATATTCTGTCTGGTAGCGAGGGTTTCTTGTAGCCCAAGCCGATTTCTCTCTCCTATCGCCCTGCACCTTTCAGTTTGACGATTCGATTACCGGCCTGCAACATATGATTCGAAGCGATTGCTATATCAATCAGATAAGCCATGCATCGTGACCCTTTTGACAGTGGTGCAATATGAGAATTCGTCATTCAGATTCGCTTGCAGTTTGATATGCGGGAGAGAGTCGAGCTTGTCCCACATTTGCACAATCCGGAATCCGCCCTGGTTCCTCTGGAGTAGTAACCCGTAGCACTTGTAGTCTAACTCTCTCGCACACGCTGGTGGACCGGTCCTTTTGTAAGTCATATGGCCACTCCGCTTGATTGTTTGCCACGTTTCCACGCTTCTCCTAGGGTGTCGCGATGCGCTCCTCGCTGTCTCCGCCTACTACTCACCTGTCCCTCCACGCAGGTCGCCTCACAGCTCATTCTATCCCAAATTGCACCTGAAAAAGCGGGCCATCATTGCATCGCCACCGCTGTATCGGATCTAGCATATAAAAAAGAGAAACACGGCTGTTGATGGTCTTAAATAGGGCAATATCAAAAAGCATACTATTCTAAGAACGACAGCCCTTGATGCTCTTCTTCCTTACGAATCCTCCAGAACTGAACCCCAACTTCTGTTAGCTACTTGCTACCTGTTAGCTACCAGAGTTGACATGCCTTTATCGCTTGACCCCGTTGCGCTTCCTCCAGCGGAAAGAAGTGGTGTGCGCTTCAACAACAACAACAACATCATCATCATCATCATCATCCTCCAAGAGAGCCCGGCTCGAAGGAGGAGGACGTTGATAGTTAGTATATGTCGAAGCATACCACTCGACCAAAATAACTAATTGGCATTTGCTCACGCCTTGAACTAACTAATAGTATATGGTCGACAATCAATCAAGATTCTATTGACCTGTTGGTGCCTAACTACTGAACGTCTAGCTTCGCAGGTTATGGCCGTCAATAGCCGTCCGTCCCCCCCCTCTCCTCTCTATGCGCCACAGAAAAAAAAAAAAAAGAAAAAGAAAAGCATAAGTGCTAATTGTTCCACTAATCTAGTTTTGGGGGAGCCATTCTACAGCTGCATTGTCAAAAGAAAGATGGGGGGGATGGGCATTTTAAATGCTATCCTTATAATGGGATCCAATGCTCTATCTACATAAACGGCACTCAACAACATGTTGAATTATCTCATATCCCCCGAAACCATATGAAATTAATAGTCTGCTTTTTTTTTTTAAAAAAAAAGACAGGCAAGAGAGACAATGCACCGCATACATATAACGCTCAGAAGCTCAAGGGCAAATTGCCCCCCCCCCAAGACACATAGAAACCCTAAGACACAGGAGAGAGAGACAGACACAAACGCACATCTATTGTACAATGCGGACTCTGACCGAGAATCATACCCCATCTCCAGGATCAGACTCCATCCGGAGTACCCAGCAAGGTGAATTCCGAACTCAGGATCCACATAGCAACAAACAAAAAAAAGTAGGACCCTCACCTAACTGCTGAACCTACAATCACAGGAAACTAACTAAATCTCAACCTCTCTCTCTCTCCATCTACAGATTACGTGATCAGCTTTTCTCCCAGCTGCAAAACTACTAAATAATTAGCGTAATAAGGGTCTTCTCTCTCCGGATAGAAGGAACCTCCGTAAGTTGAACCTCGGGTCAAATTCTTGCGGAGGATGAGGTCAGTTACATCGCCCAGTAACTATCAACAACACACCGTTGCTTCAAATTTTTCCACATGCTTCTCCCTCCGTTCCTATTCCCCTCCTCTAAAGTCCCGGCGCACACTGGTCCACTTCTGTAGAAGAAAAAGAGAAAAAAAAAAAAAAAAAAAACCCCCCCCCACAAGTAGCGGATGTTACACAGGTAGCATGGCCCGTAGCCGGGGAGAAGTACGCCCTTTCACCCCCGTCGGCGCATGTCCATCAACTACAACACCTTCCCTACCTAGGGATACCAAGAACTAAGGGGTCCCAAATATAGCAACATTCGCATGCAAGTCCATGCGCGGAGAAGGGGGGAGGGAAGCGTGCTAGCTAGTAGTAGACTAACCTTGTATATTCTACGCCCTGTGGATGACTCCCATGCGTCTGCGACGGTAACACACATACACATACACATACAGATCACTCCAAACTTCAGATCGAATAAAAAAAGGTAACACCAAGGAGGGGGAATCTAACTGGAGTATCGAGGCGCAAATCCTCATTTGAACTGAGACTGATCATCCCCCACCATGAACCACAAGAGAGGGAGGGGGAGAGAGAGCGTTCTAAGTATAGGTACGTCGAGTTGAATAGGTGCATCTGACGACAATCACTGGTTTCCGCCCCCTCCCTCTTCGCCAAGAAGCTTCCGGGCTAAAGGACCCTTACAATTGGGCTATGGCATGCACGGAGTGGCATGTGGTTTCCGCGGACCGGGAAGTAAAGAACGGAATCACATCAATTTAGCATTAAAGGGGGGGGAAGGATTTCTCTGTCCAAGCTCTCTTCCTACTAGAGACGCGAGATCGACTTAGCCTATCTGAAACTTCGCGAGATGAAACTGATCTAGGTAAGGTAAGAACGGCGATTCCCGCCGGCACAAAGGTTGATGACTCGAGTGCTAGGCAAGGGGGGGAAACTCCGTTGTAGATCGGAGTAAGGCTGCTATGACCGTTGGGGTTGGGGCATGGCATTTAGTAACATGAATTACTCTGTACTTTGAAGTACTTTGCATCAAAGTTGTATGAGCCCGTTGACCTTCGCAGCTAATCTTGGAAATTAGGGCACGGGGCTTGACCTGGACGACCAAAAAGGGTTTGGGCGGGGCCAATCAGATCATACGATCGGGTCGAAAGCGTTCGTCGTGAACAAAGCTGTATTCGGTATGG
Source organism: Aspergillus bertholletiae (assembly GCA_009193595.1). Classification (NCBI taxonomy): domain Eukaryota; kingdom Fungi; phylum Ascomycota; class Eurotiomycetes; order Eurotiales; family Aspergillaceae; genus Aspergillus; species Aspergillus bertholletiae. The sequence continues at coordinate 183,073 of ML736217.1, forward strand.
TACGGATGGATGGATGGATGGATGGGTTATGTTAAGATTGGTGGAGAGAGATCATGTTAGATGTACCCGGTTTTTGGTACTAGCTTTTAGCTGGCCTTAGGCCCAATCTGGTTCCATCTGTCGGGTAAGGTGACCTCTTTGGTTTTTTTTTGTTTTTTTGGTTCTTTTTTTTTTTTTTTTTTTTTTTTTTTTTTTTTTTTTTT
>ML736218.1:0-181878 GCA_009193595.1 Aspergillus bertholletiae
GTGGTTTTTTTTTTTTTTTTTTTTTTTTTTTTTTTTTTTTTTTTTTTTTTTTTTTTTTTTTTTTTTTTTTTTTTTTTTTTTTTTTTTTTTTTTTCTTTCTCTTGTTCCCCCTGGTCTTCTTTCTTTTTTTTTCCACTCCCCTCCCCTTGTGACCTACACATATCCGGAACTCTGCCCTACCAAGTTAGTAGTTATATAGAGGCTCAGCTTCCGCTATCCCACCATGTCTTCCGCCGCAGTCCCCCCTGCGCTCCGCACCAACAAGCCTCCCTCCATTGCACTTCCCTCTGTTCTTCTCGGAGATACTTCACCTTCCAACCAATCCCTCGACTCGTCGCCTCACTCCTCCGCGTGCTCCTCGCCGGACGGTTCTAGATCGACCAGTCGCCGCCGTCCGTCCGTGGGTTCGATCAAAGAAGACGTTGACGGTATGTCACCACCGCCCACTCCACTCGGTCGCGAGGACGCAAAGGCCCGTCGCTGATCTGTGTTATGGTATTCCTGTAGGCATTGCTCAATCCTTCGTGGATACGCATATCGACCAACCTTCCCCAGAGCAGCCGAAACCGATCCCGGTCGAGATGCAGCAATCTCCCGATTTTTGCTGCCCCTGTGGCGGCTTTTTAGGCTGGAAGCAGATCAGGCTGGGTGGAAAGAGTCTCAGTAGGAGCTACAGCGATTTGCGGGCTCTCGGTAATATGCATGCCCGCGGCTGGGCCTGGGAAACATCTCCGCCGCCTGTAAAAAATCCGCCCCCTACTAAGACATTGCAGGTGGAACCGCCGAAACCGGCCGCTGGCTTGTCTCGTCTTGAGACCCTCCCCTCCGAAGTGCTTGGTAAGTGCGGACTCGATCCGTCGTGCGGCCGTTAAGCTCCGTCTGCTAATGAACCGCCGGTAGACCAAATCATATCATGCTTGGCATTGGATGTACCTCCCAATGGGTACACGCCGCGAAACGTGGACCTGATCTCGTGCCTGCTGGCCTCCCGGACGCTGCACGCCGCGACCCTCGCGGTGTTGTACCGAAACATGACTTTCCCCCACTCCGTCATCTTTTCGAAGGCGCTCAACCACATGTCTCATTATCCCGCGTTGGGCACGCTGGTTCGTCGCCTCGACTTCTCCCATTTCACCTCGGTGGGACTGGGACGCACTAAACAGATGAACGCCGAAATCCAGAACCTCACCTCCAAGACGCTGCTGAAGTGCCTGGAACTGTTGCCGAACCTGAAGGAGTGCTTGTTGCAGGAGCACGTGGAGGGTGACCTTAGTGTGGAGGTGGTACAGAAGCTACTTTTCGGCCTCCCGAACCTCTTCGCTGTCGATTTTTGTGGCTGCTCAACCCAATCCTTCTCGGCAGTTTTTCAGGAAGCATTGATGACGGGATCTGGCCCGTCATGGGCGATGCCAAACCTGAGAAGGGTTTCCCTGCACGAGTGCAGCAGTCTGCCGGCGTCGGTGTTTGAGGCACTCCTGCCCCGGTTGGTTAACCTGACTCACTTGGATGTTACTCACACGCAGATCAGTGAGGCCGCCCTGTTCTCGATCCCGAAAACCGCAGGAATCACCCATCTGAGCTTGTCTCGCTGTACCCGTTTGCAGGGATCGAAGGTCGTGGAGTTCTTGGCCACTCATCCGGCTGTGTGCGACTCGTTGGTCTGCTTGAACCTGATGACGGACCCGACACGGAACCGAATGCTGGAAGAGGACGACGTTCATGCGCTACTTCCAAAGTTGCCCTCCACGCTTCGCTCCCTCAACATCGGGGGTTCGAAGGTCAACTCGGCCCATGCGCAAGCGCTGATCCCCTTGACCAAACATCTGGAAGAGCTCGGACTCGGTTCGGCTGAACTGTCTGCTCAGGATATAAACCTTTTCTTTAAACCAACTCCCCCAGCCACTATGGACGTGGACGGCGGCGCCGAGGTGAAAGAAGAGGAATGGGTCCCGCCGACACTTTGCTATCTGGACCTCACCAAAGCCCCTCAGTTGTCGCTGGGGACAGTCTTCAACCCCAGCTTGTGCTTGCTGCTTTCCCAGCAAAGTTATCCGCTGCAGGTGATCGAGTTCCACGAGAAGCTGATCGCTCCTTTGCGCGAGAGAACCAAGAATGCCCGGACGTCCCTCGGCTGGACCGTCCGTGAACTCGGTCGGCGGGGATGGTACGTCCGTGACCCGGCTTCGATGCCCCTTCAAGTGCCCGATGACGGTTCTCGCTCCTGGAAGATGGGTGCCAGATGGTGGGGAGCGAGAAAGATCCCCGTTGCCGTTGGAGAGGTCGGCGGCATCTACGGACACTACATGTTCAAGAAATAAACACAGGAAGCTACGGTTTGTGTTGTCCCATCTGTTATGGGATGAAATGACTATACCCTTCTCTATTACTATTTTTACTTTTGTTGGAGGCGCGCTTTGTTCACTGATTTCCTCTCCTATCATGGGCGCTTCTTGATAGCTATATCCGGGCAAATTGTACAGGGAAGCATGAGCGATCAAAAGTCGGTGGATTCGATGTTATGCCTCATGGTTAGCTTTTGCTTGAGTTGTCTGCATAGCGGGAGCGATTTTCTTCTGAGCGTTCGGATTTTGTCTGAGTGTGGTCTTGTGTTTGCGTATTTTCCGGTGTTGCGATATCCCCATTCTTCTGGCTGCGTTTGGGTATAACCTGTTTTGTTATTAGCTTTTTTTTTTTTTTTGTTTGTTTGGCAAGGCGAAGGACGGCTCTTTTTGATATTACTGTATTCTGACCGTGTCAGTTTATAATGCATTCTGGTTCTAATTAGTAATATCCTGTTGAGATCTGTGAGAGTAGTAACATATCTCCTTAAGTGTAGGGGGGAGTAAATTCCAAGTTGCGTCGAGGGAGAAGTTAGGGTTAGCGGAAGGCGGACAAGTGTCACGTGTCGATGCGGTCATGCGCCAGGCTTAACTGCACTTGGTGCGGAGCTTCAATTTCTCCGTATGGCCTCTAGACTTCTCTTTTTTTTTTTTTTTTATCTCGTTTCCCACTCCCAACGTTGCCCCCTGTTTTTGAAGGCCTTTGACCTTCCGCTCTCGGATTCTCCATTGGGACTTCTTCCTCCCGATGGGTGGATCCCGATACGCCGCCCTGGACAGTGGACGCTGTCGAGTTCGAAGACGATGGCACCTCCGAGCGGGTCAGCGGCATACAAGAAGAAAGATGGCACCCTGACCATGTCCCAGGATTGCCAGTCGATCTCTTGGATCCCGGCAGCTGGTGGTGCGACGGGAACGATCACGCTGCCTGTTGCTCAGATCACGAGTGCGTAACCAACTCACCCTACCCTTGCCTCCGCGATTTAAACATCGGAGGCAGTCTCAATCCACTCCGACAGCTTTTTCTGAGATGCTGACTGGCCCTTGGATAGATCTACAACAGACTCCAGCGAGTAACCCCAAAGTCATGTTGAAAATCTTTGTCCTTCCCCCAAATGCGCCAGAGAATTCTCCCGAGCAATATGTCTTCAACTTTACCGCTGGAACTAACGCGCGCACGGAAGCGGACGCCATTAAAGATGCACTCAGTGCGGCCATTCAGGCAGCAAAAACGGCTCAAGCTGCGCCCACACCGCCTCCTGCCCCTGCCACGGGCGAAGGTATGTCAACGGCCATGGCGTTTGCTAGCGCTGTCTCATCGAAGAGCACGTGGGACGACGACAAGAGGCTAAAGGGGGATGTGGAGCTACAGCAATCATTACTCAAGTCCGATCCGAATCTGCAGCGCATGTTCATGGAGTCGCTGCATACCAAGCCGGATACCTTGACCGCCGGCCAGTTCATGTCGCAGTTCTGGTCAACCCGAATTCATCTTCTGCGCGCTCATGCCATTGAGCGGTCGCAGACGAGAGGTTCTTACAATGTGCTGTCGACGCTGAAGCCGCGCGTGGAAGATAATGTGACCAAGTTAAATATCAGCAAAGAGCAGATCCAGTTGATTTTCAACCAGCACCCTCTCGTTAGGCGTGTATATGATGAGAACGTACCCAAGTTGAGCGAAGCACAGTTTTGGTCCCGGTTCTTCCAGAGTCGGTTGTTCAAGAAATTGCGCGGGGAGCGGCTTTCAGAGACCGATGCCACCGATGCCATTCTGGACAAATACCTGCAGGCGGACGAGCACGGCAATCTCCCCCGAGATGCACATGTTCCGAATTTTCTTGACCTGGAGGGAAATGAGGTGAATAACAGTCAGCGCCGGGGAAATCGACCTGATCTCGACATGAGGTGGTCTGCACCCGACAAGGTGCCCATCATCCGAACCTTAAACAGTTTGAGCGAGAAGATCATGGCGAATGTCGCAGCAGCAGATGGTGACCCACATGCACCAGCCGGCATGGATGAAGATACGTATAACGAGATCCAACTACGCGATCTGCTAGGGGATGAGGAAGCGAATCTCGTGCCATTAAATATCCGAGACCAAAGCCGGTTTTTCTCCGCCCAAACTAAGGACTCTGAAGACGAACAAAACAGGCTGTTCGCCCAGCAAGATCCGGAAAAGATTCTTAGCGACCTCCGCAGAGAAATTGATCAGAACCTACCGGATGATGGCACCGCGCCACTAGGCAGGCTCGTCGAGCCGGATGAATTTGGTGACGACGAGAAGAAAAACAACCAACAGCCTGGGTCTAGAGCCAGTCTACAGAAATCTTCGGGTCAGATCTTGGACGCAATTCGGGATCGTCGAGCCCAGACAGATGTGTCTTCCACTACTGGTACATACGGTCTCTCGAGCAGTCTCTACGACCGCTTAACCTTAACGCATGCAACTACGACGGAGTTCCTCCACCAGTTTTGGCAGGCATTCCTGTCAGGCAACCCTGATCGTGCGGGAGAATTATCATCATTAGTCGACTCATTGCATCGGGCCATGGAACGAATCAAGGCAGTCACACAGGATGCAGAGGCAGAGCGACAGGTAGAGGTAGATCGGCGAAAGCGGCATGCACGAGAGGTCCTGGAGGCTACGGGCAAGAAACCTCGACTCAATTTAACGAGCATACAGGGTGGTGAAAAAGCGGTCCACCAACTGATGGGACCCACTATTCAAGCACTAGAAACAGCGCAGGCGAAGTATAAGGCCGCCTTGGCAGAAGAGATGAAGGAAGCATCCGGCCAATGATGTATAATAGAACCCTTAGATGAATAAGCAGTATCTGTGAAGTAATTCAAGCCACATGCGGAGCCTTTGGCAATCAGATCGACCCCGTCACTGCAGCAGAAATCCCTAGTAGAAGGAGGGGGAGGTTAGTCCTGCACATCATGCATTCATAGCTCTAAACATACAATTAGAGTTGCACCCCGGCATGCCGAACAACCCCACAGAACCCGCAGCCTCGGCCCGGCTTTGGCAACGTGTAACTTCACCTTTCGCCCCAAACTCCAACCATTGCAATTCAACACCACCACCACTACTCCCCTCCCACTAATTCAAGAGGGGGTTCCACAAACTCCAATGCACCGAACCCGTCAATAACACGCTCGCACCGACATCCAAATAACAAAACAAAAAGAGAAAAAAACAACAACCAAAAGCTTCCACATCTATCCAACCCTATCCTCACTAAAACCTCCCCAACCTATTACAAAGAAACAAAAGAATACCACCCCCCCCCCCAAAAAAAGGAAGGAAGGAAAAATGCAAACCTCCGGCCTAACCAACACCCCGATCACAAAAACCCTCCTAATCTACACCATCGCGTCATCCATCGCGCTCTCCATCCTCGACATCAAACACCTCGCTGCGATCCAAGTCTCCCCGCATTTCTGGCCCTACGGTCAATTCTGGCGCGCTCTGCTATGGCAAGTTGCCGGGTTCACGAATTCCACTGAGGCGTTGTTCGCGGCTATGCTCGTGTATCATTTACGGGTTGTTGAGCGCGCGTGGGGACCGAGGAAGTTGGCTGTATGTTGTTGTGGATTCTTATTTTTCTCTATCCCTATATTCACTCATTCTACCGAAATGGAATATTTTTTATTAAAAAAAAAAAAAAAAAAAAAAAAAGAAAGAAAGAAAAAGAAAACTAAAAAAAAAAATTTTTCACCCGATTAATACAGTACATGTATCTTTCCTAATTTTTATTACCGACAAACAAAAAAAAAAGGATGACAAAAGCTAATGAAATGAATGAATGATAATATAGACCTTCCTCCTAACCACATTCCCCTATACGACTCTGCTCCCACCACTGCTTTTAACGATACTGATCCGTCCACTATCAATGTCGAAACTAAATTACCTACCGTCGGGCCCGACGGCGACCATCTTCGCCTTACTAGCGCAGTACCATGTGTCGATCCCGCATACGTTCCGCTACCGGATCTCGACGTCCAGCGCCAAGCCGGCCGGGGACGACGCGACGGAACCGTCGGCGGCGGGGAAGTCCCTGACGTTGCTGTTCTCGGATAAGTCGACAACGTATCTGGTAGCGGCGCAGTTGGCGCTGTCGCAGTTTCCCGGGACACTGTTGCCAGTGGTGGTTGGGTGGTTTGTGGGGCTGGCGTGGCGGATGGAGATGTTGCCGGGCGTGGGTGCGCGGTGGAGGGTGCCGGCTTGGGTTGTGGGTGAGAAAGAGAGGACGAGGCGGGTGGTTGGGCCGTCGGGTGGGGAGGAGCGGTATGAGGATTTGAGGCGCAGGCTGGAGGGCGAGGCGGCAGCGGCTGAGGCAAGTGGTTCGTCTTCTTCGGCGGGCCAGGGTTCGGGGGTTGGGTTAAGACAAGGGAGGCGGGTTTGAAAGAGGAGAGAGAAAGAGAATTCATTGCATGTAGGCTGGCTGAGGTTGAGACTATTCAAATTTGGCTTCAATTCCATTCTATATATCCCTTTCTGTTACTCATACGCCTATACAAAACAAGTCGTCCGAACTCCGTGAACATAATGCTTTTCGGTTTCTTTTTAGGTTACCGGCCACTTCGACTTCGTCGCATATTATCCTTGCACTCGTTACAATACCATTTGACTGCGAGGGGTTAGCAAAACCGACAGGATACCGGAGGAGGCCACACTCACCATTCTTGCCTGGTGGTTTTGTCAAGCCCACACACGACAAGTGGAACCATTCGCGGGGGCAGGCGTCGTTGTCACAGGCCACCATCTCGCCAAAACTGATTTCGTTACAGTAGCAGTATCGCGGCTCTCCCTCTTCATCTTCGTCGTCTCCCTCATGGTAGGATTCTTCCTCTTCAGAAACTGCCCTTTGCTGCACCACTGCCACACTACCATTCTTCTTGTGCGATCGCTTGGCCGGTACAGTGTCCGTACTCCGTGTTGGTCGGACCCGCGGCGTGGGCTCGGAGAAGGGAGCCAGGACTGGAGTCGATGTCTTGGATGATCTACCCTTCGGTGCGGGTGGGTTTGGCGCTGGAGGAACTGGAGTTTCACCAGGCTCAATTGATTGGGCGGGCTTTCCATCCGTATCTTCGCGTTTGGTGTTGGCAGGTACTGATACCTTAGATGCAGCTGCTTCTGTAATCTCGTTTGCCATTTCCCGATGTGTGTCCTGGTTCGCCATGGTGACTGTCTCCATCTTCGGTGTATCCTTAGGCGTCGTTCTGGTTTCAGTGGTTTTGTCTGCATCGCACATGTTAGTATGATGAGGCTAGGAAACGTTGAAAGCAAAGGATATGGAAGTGAATGTCGGCGAACATACTATTATTAGCCACGCGGTTTGATGCCGAAGACGATGGTCTCTGGCGCCCATTTATTGTTTGGGTGGAATTTTGTTGAGCGCGAGAAGACTGCGGTCTGGTCACCGCGTTGGGCCCAGGGCTTGCCGCTCCCCGCGGAATGGTGGTGGTAGCTCCAACTAGAGGGGATGGTGCCAAAACAGGAGAGTTTGCGGCAGACGCAACAGTGTTGTTCCTAGGTGGTGGTCTAGTCAGCCCGTTGAACGCTCCGGAAAGCATTGAACAACGTCATATGGGGCATACCTCTTTCGTGCACCAGCGGTGTTCGCATTAGGTGCCCGGGACCTTTTCTTGGTAGCATCAACGGCATCCTTTGACCCAGCACGACCAGGAGCACCGGCGCCACTTGCAGACCGTTCCATCGCTGCCCCAGTATCCACGGTTGGCGGCCGCTCAACTTTACGTCGCTTCGTCTGGCCCGATGCACCAGCCTGACCAACTGCAGAGGCATCATTCGCAGCACCGCCCCGTGCCTTGCCTGATTGTCCCTTACGACCGCTGACCCGCGCATCGTCGAAATCAGAATCGGCATGGGTCCGACGCTGCTTACGTGCCAGAACAGCTTCACGTCTCGCTTCACTCCGAGAAGCAACTTCCGCTTCGTGAAGAGCGTGGGCTAGATCCTTATTGGCTGCAGCTTCCCGGCGAGGGCGCTCGTTGGTATTGGTTTTAACCGCATTCCTGTTTGAATATGCCCAGTGTGTGAGGCTACCCAAGCGTGCCTCTTCGCTGATCTCACCGGCGATGAAGGGGAAAATGGTATCGAGACGAAGGAGCTGACGATCTAGCTCATCGTTCGCATTGGAAATGACGTGGTTCTTCTCGTCTGCCGTCATCATCAGGTCTTGGAGGGTTTGCCGTACTCGACTAAGCAGATAACGCCGGTTCGAGTTGTCTTGGGGCTCAGTCGCTTGCGAGGCACCCTGTACATTAGAGACACATCTTAGTATACAGTTTCTGTGCGTATCTGCTGTCCGCGAAAACTCTTGCACGGGGCTTACCGTAGCCAAATCCTCTTGCAACACACCCGCATTGGCAGGCGCTTGGTTCAAAGGGGGAGCTGCTTGAAGCTCCGATGAAGCCTTAAGTAGCTGCTGGAGGTTATCCTCAAGAGCCCACGCTTTAGCATCGACCTCTTTCAACAGGGAATTGTGACGGCGAAACTCTCGCGGGAGGGCGATGATGGCATCAGTAAAATGTGTGAGGGCGGGATAGAAACCATGGGCAACAGGCGGGGTAGGAGGCGTGTCAGTCAATGAGCCATGGCCATATGCAAAGGAGGATCGTCCAAGGGTCTTCGAAGTTCTTGATGGGTTTGTTCGTGTCTGGCGCACCGACTGCCGGGAATTGGCAGCCGATGATGAGACGGCGGAAGACATTGTGATGGCGTGTAACGGACACAGCCCCGAAGACCCAAATCAGTCAGGAAATAGGCAATCACCGATTACAACCTGCCGGCAACGCGATCGCTGGGGCATCGACAAGTGAGGGACGAAGCGACGAAGTCCTCCCAAGTGCGGAGAACGGCAGAATCGCTTTCCCTTTTGGGTCAGCGTCAGGTGATTGGTGGCCTGCGAATAACCTAAGGCCTCCAAACACTGCTGATTAACTAACTAGTTACCCTATGCTCTGACGTCATCAGCACCGCCCAGCCTCGTACTCATAAACAAACATCTTACACCAATAATGCGAAATCAGCACTGATACAAAAGAAAAGTAGATTGTATATCAATTCTTTAATTTACATGCACACACACCCACCCACAAAAGACACTTGCTAGGTATAAACCGGCCGGGCTATGTAACGTGTCAGAAACCAGAAGTCTACCGTTGCGATACAAGCACGACTGTAAATTAGGACGTTGTCAACAAATGAAATCGTACACAAAGGAGACGAAAGCAAGTGTTCGCTGCCTCATTTCTTTGAAGACAAGGCACCTAGTACAAGCTATTATATCCCTTGCTCTAAACTACCCCAGGCTTACTCGCCCTTCAACCGCTCCTGGTGAACGGAGAAGGCCTCCTCAAGGAATTCCTGCTCTTCCTTGAGATGGACGCTCTTGAGACCAGTGGCCACAGATGCACTGGGGGAACGACCAGCGTAGAGAACGTGACGACGGTTGTGGTGCTCAGTCTCGTTCAGCAGAGTCTCAATGCGAGGCTGAGTATAGCTCCAGGCACCTGCATTGAGAGGCTCTTCCTGCGCCCAGACAATGTTGCGGGCGTTGGGGTAGCTGTCGAGGTTCTCCTTGAGCTGTGCCCATGGGAAGGGGTGAAGCTGCTCGATACGAGTAATGGCAGTGTTGCGGATGCCATTGGCCTCACGGTGCTTCAACAGAGAAGCATAAACCTGTCCAGAGCACAGGATAACACGTTCAATCTTCTCAGGCTCATCGATGGCAGAGCCGTGAGCAGAGTCAGGGATGATACACTGGAAGTGGGAATCGCCCTTGAATTCCTCAATGTCAGAGCGAGCAATGGGATGACGGAGGAGGGCCTTCGAGAAGAAAATCACAAGGGCTAAGAATGAGAGTTAGTGCAGTCCATCTAAAACAGCGGGAAGTTGCTTACGCTTGCGGAACTGGCGGTGGATTTGACGACGCAGGATGTGGAACAGGTTGGCAGGGCTGGTCATGTACGCAATCTGCATGTTGCAGTCTTGGTGTTGGCGGTCAAGCTTGTCCTGAGAGGGGAAGATACGAGGTTCTTCGTTACAGAGCTGCAGCCAGCGCTCCATTCTACCAGAGGAGTGCTCTGGACCCTGTCCATCATAACCGTGGGGCAGAGAGACGACAAGACCGGAGCGTTGCAACCACTTGGATTCGCCCGAGGCAATGAACTGATCAATAATGCACTGAGCGTTGTTGGCGAAGTCACCAAACTGTGCTTCCCACATAACAAGGGCGTTAGGGGAGGTCAGGGAGTAACCGTATTCGAATCCAAGGGCTCCGAACTCGCTGAGAGAGGAGTTAGAGATGGCGAAACTACCCTGGTCCTCAGAGATGTGCTGCAGGGCGGTATAGGTGTTCTCGTTCTCTTGGTCATGCACAACGGCATGGCGCTGGGAGAAAGTACCACGCTCAACATCCTGGCCGGAAACACGGACATGGTAGCCTTCCGAAACGAGGGAGCCGAAAGCAAGAGCTTCAGCAGTAGCCCAGTCGATGTTCTTGCCCTCATCCACGGTCTTCTTGCGGTTGGCCAAGATACGCTTGAGGTTACGGTGCAGGGTAAAGCCCTCGGGAGCACCGCTAACCTTGTCAGCAACGTGCTTCAGAAGAGAATCTTCAACACCGGTGGGGAGGTGAGGCAGAACCTCGGTGGCCAGCTCCTTAGGGGTCTTGAATCCGTTCCAGGCGGAGGTCAGCCATTCCTTGCCGGTAGGCTGGTAGTCCTTGCTGCGGTCAAAGCTATCGTTGAGCATTCCCCAGACCCATTTCTTGTGCTCATCGATGTCCTCCTTGGTGAAGGTACCCTCAGTAATCAACTTCTCGACATACTTGTCAAGCTGGTTCTTCTGGGCGGCAATCCGCTTGTACATCAAAGGCTGGGTGAAAGAGGGCTGATCGGTTTCGTTGTGACCCTGCTTACGGTAGCAGACAATGTCAATGACGACATCGCTCTTGAACTCCGCACGCCAGTCTGCGGCGACCTGGCAAACATAGTTCACGGCCTCGACATCGTCACCGTTGACGTGGAAGACAGGGGCATCAATCGACTTGGCGATGTCCGAGCAGTAGGGGGTAGAACGGGAATAACGAGGATCAGTGGTGAAACCAATTTGGTTGTTCACGACGATGTGAACGGTACCGCCGGTGGAGTAGGCAGGCAGGGAGTGGAAGCCCATGGTCTCGTACACGACACCCTGGCCAGCAAATGCCGCATCACCATGCAGCAACACGCCCATAGCAGTGTCGAAATTCTTCTCGTCCTTGTTGTAGTGCTGGATGGAGCGGGTCTTTCCGAGCACGACGGGATCTTCGGCCTCCAAGTGGGATGGGTTGGCAACCAGAGACAGTTGAACACGCTTACCAGAAGGAGTAGGGCGCTCGAAGTTCATACCCAAGTGGTACTTAACATCACCAGAGCCTTCATCAGAGGGCTCAGCGGAGCCAGAGAACTCACTGAAAATGGACTCGTTTGGCTTGCGAACGACGTTGGACAGGACATTGAGACGGCCACGGTGAGGCATGCCGATAACGATGTCCTTGACACCGTAATCAACACTGCGGTCAATCAAGGCCTTCATACCAGGGACGAGCGATTCACAACCCTCAAGACCGAAACGCTTGTCGTTGGGGAACTTGGTGGCAAGGAAGGATTCGAAGCTGTGACTCCAAATGAGACGATCGAGAATGCGACGCTTGTCATCAACCGAGTACTTGTAAGGCTCGGGGATCTCGAAGCGGTCACGGATCCAGTCGCAAGGCTTGCGATCGGGGATATGGATGTACTCCACGCCGTAAGAGCCACAGTAGATATTCTCACAGGTGGCGATGATTTCGCGCAAGGTCATCTTCTTGCGGCTCTCGGTAGCGAAACGCGGCAGGATACCGGGGCCAAGGGTGAACTCCTCGTCCAGATCGCGCTCAGTAAATCCATAGTGATCAAGCTCGAGTTCCTTGGGCTTGTTATAGCCGAAGGCCTCCGCCTCGCCACGGATACCCAGAGGGTCGATCTTGGCCTTGTGGTGACCACGCGCCTGGTAGGCACGAACAAGGAGCTGAACCTTCAAGTGATTCGTGACATCGGTGCCGGCAGCCATAGAGAGGCCAGCACCAGGCATTGTTTGGGGAACACCACCGGTCGGGGTAGGGACAATTGTCGGGGGTGGTTGGAAGGCCTGTGATACAGGCATGTTACCATCCTCCATGTTTTTGAAGTAGGTCTGCCACGAGATGTGGACGCTTGACGGGTCATTCTTCCACGCCAGGTACATCTCGTCGATGTAGTTTGCAGTGTTGCCAGACAGGAAGGAATCATTGGAATCCTACGACAATCACGCGCGATTCGCGCCAAGCCGGTCAGTTGAAACCATTTTCACTTTGCAGCATATAAATCCAAAGACGTCCTGTAGCTTACCACGCCCGTACTTGTGCCCTCCGCAGAGGAAGCGTATGCTCTCCTGCTGTTGGACAACCGATCAACAACGGCGAGAGGTCGTCTCGTGGTCAAGCCAAATTTTGAGCTCTGGCGAGAAGAGGCATTTCTGGCAGCAGAAGCAAGAGAAATAGACCTCTTAGAGGCTGAAGAGGCAGCGCCGTGCAGCATGCCGCTGCCGGTGGCCTTGATGGCTGCTGTACGAAGCATTGCGGGATTTTTTTTTACAGCGTCAACAGAAACAGAGAATCACGGCGATAGAAGAATCGGAAGCGCTTCTATTACGAAGGCTCTAGAGTTAAGAAGATATAGTAATGCAAATCAAATGTAACCGACCTAATCAACCCGTTAGCATATTTTTTTTCTGGTTGACTATTCACTATTCCCAGAGCTGCCGAGAATTTCAGACGGGCCAAGGGAAAGGAAGACGCACGATGTGTCACAGAAAACAGGTGTCGACTAGAATTGCCGTAGCACCTGCACAAAAACGGGACTCATCAGAGAGCGCACGCACTCTGAATAGAAAAAGATGGTTTGGGGGAGGAGAGGAGAGCTAGGTTGCAAAAGAACCTCGTGTCGGGAGACAGGAGAGAACAAGGAAGCAGGATCCTAGGAGAGAGAGAGGGTTTGCCGAGATCTACGGCTATGACGGCCTGTGGCTGTGGCTGGCTGGTTTCATTCTGCAGAAGCCACGTCGATGACCTAGCCACACACCCCTGCCAAACGGACCGAAGTTACCGACACATCCGCCACACTTGGCCGGCCGGGTATGACCATTTCCCGGTGCGGGTTTTTGCGGACGTCGGCTGGCCAATCAGGCATACGTCATTAGGTGAGAGAAATACCCTTTGAGCCGGCCCTACGTAGCAAGTAATAGGAGCCCTGGTAGCTACTAAGTCCCTCATGGATAGGTAGCATAACCAAGATCAATATAACATTGAAATAGCTTCAAGCTGATCCGTCCGACAAGTTCATGGTAAGCAAAAGTGGATACAGTAAAATAGACACACATGAGGCAATTAATCATCTTATCATTAAAATTGTACAGATATTCGCTTTCCGAGTCACATCTCAAAACATTAAGGCCGGGATATAGGAGGCCAACCATCAGCGAGGCAGGGGCATTATGTAAATAATTCGAACTGGAGGAAACGCTATATATCTCGTCGCAACGGCATGTCTATTCAATTGGTTATAATTGTCATTCCGGGGCCCCATATGTGCACAGTCCCCGGTGGTCATTCACCGTCAACACTGTTTGGTTGCTGAGAGAGGCCATGCGACGGTCCCCACTTGTCAATTGGAGAATCTGTTGTGCCACCAAAGGCATCCGGGGGAGCATTGTAGACTGTTGGACTGACGTCGGAAAGACCAGTGAAACTTCCACGATTTGATGAAGGGAGCGGATGTGGAGGCGGGCTACTGCTGCGGAGGCTGCCATTGCTCCCGCCCCAGGCACCACGCCGGAGCCTCAATAACGCGCCGAGCGTCATTTCGTCCTCGATATTCCCCATGTCCACCAGTTGGGCCAGGCCAGGGCTCGACAGCGAGTTTGAGTGCGCCGCTCCGTGAGCGGCTAATGAGATGACCGAATTGCGAGTACTCCACTCGCTTCGTTCGGTGATGGGCGTTAAGCTCGGTTCCCTGAATTTACCACGGCTGCTGAAGCTGCGGGTAATGCCTTCAATCCCACGGGGTCCAAAATACCCACCATTTGTGAGCTCTGAGGTACAGTTTCCATATGCCTGCGCATAGAATCCGAATTCCTGGCCGTAGAACCCTTCGTCATCATTCTCCAATGCTTCTGCATTTGCAGCAGCAATGATAGGGTCATCATAAAGAGAAACATCATTGTCGTCGTAGTCGAAATCCTCAAATACAGACTCGACGCCTGCTAGGTCGGCCGGTTGGCTCAAACGACTGTCGTCTGACACTAACCCAGGATGAGAATCCACGGTCTGCGTCACACTTTCATGGCCCAGTGACTGTTCACTGACACTCATGCTTCGTCCAAACCTGTCATCGGGGGCTGAGTCATTGGCCGCTTTAGCCAAAGCATTGTGTAGTGCCTCGAGGTTGTGTTCAGACAGCACACCCCCATACGACTTGGCTGGTCCCACGTCGGGTATTACCTCCTCCTCGTGGCCATACCTTCTGGGAGCCACTTCTCGGTAGTCACTCGTCATACTTGGAACATGCTTAAGGCCACCATCATGGCCGGATAATCCATCATGTTCATTCAGAACATCTCCAGCGTTAGGGGTTAGCTCCTGCCGAACAGAAGTGGTTCGTTGAGCTGCCGGCTTTCGATCATAGAGATGACTAGTCTCGTCGTCGAAAATTGATTCGTCAAACTTTTCGCCATCAATATCAGTAGTGAGATCACCAAACTCTCCATCATCAAAGTACAAGTCATCGTCATCCTCATCAACAAAGGTATTCAGGTGAGTATCAGCCGTCATTTGTGGCGCCACCGACGATGATGACAATGCCGTTTGTGGTTGCATAAAGGCCGCCGCTTCACGGTTGGAGAAGGTGCCATCCGCGGAATCATATATAGAAGAGCCCTGACTCCTCTCGGGTCCGGGAGCCAACGTTTGGCCATCTTCAGCGTTTGAGAAAGGAGCCATGCTTGGGGGATTGGGACTACTTGGACTAGCAATTACCGGAGACAAGTCAGGGGCAAGCCACGATTTGTTTAAGATGTCCCCCGGCCCAGAAAAGTCGGCGAAGTTATATTCTTCATCTGCATCAACATTGACTCCTGGAATCTTTTCTTCAAGATCATCCATATCGTCTATAAGGTCATTATCGAAATCGTCATCTGCGTCGCTAAATTCTCCCTCAAGTCGGGCTTTGGCCCTTCGTGCAGCTTCCTTTTCTTTATGCTTTTCTTCCAAAAGCTTCTCCTGCGTTGAAGATTCCACGCCATTCATATCAAAGCTGAATCGAGATGCGTTACTCTTGAGATGTTTTGGTAGGCCCAGTGGTTGATGCGGTACTATCTCAACAGTATCTGCATCTAGCCGCGCACCGTCGTTTGCCGGTCCAACCTCTTGTTCTCTTGTAGGTGTATTGTTGTCGGTGGCAGGGGGTTCTCTATCAGGGTCTGGAAGGCTCGACGGTAGGTTCCGGGCAAAAACAGGAACAGATTTCGCATCATTCTCATGATGGGATGGGTTAGTTAACAGAGATGACTGTAAATAAGCCTTATTCTCAACCTGGAGTGCTCTCTGGTCTTCCTCGAAGTGTTCTCTAAAGACAGGGGAGTATTCACTATGTCTCTTTCTCTGGTCATTTACAGGAACTGTCAAATCGTCAGTACAATTCTGCATCCCGTTGACCGGCTGAGACGTTTCGTGCAAACTATGTCGGTTAGCGACGCCATGTAGAAGAACAGGTGCTGCGGACAAGTTGCGACGGGGTCGAGGAGCAGAGAAATCATGAACAATATTCCCACGGATTCTGGGGTCGTAGTCGTCCGGTATGGCTGGGATTACGTTACGGGCCCTGATATTCGCATCCTCGGCCCGCAGGCTCGTTATCTGGGATGAACGCCTTCTAGCCAAGAGAGACATGGGATTCAAGAGATGAAGCATTGCCTTCCCCGATTTGTGGGGAACAGGCTCTGCAGAAGCATCCCGATCCTCTTGTCGACGGCTAATGGTACTCTCCTGTTTGTGGTCCCTGCGCGGCGCTATTGTCCTCTCAGTGGCAGATTCATCGGGGGGCGCCTTGAAGCGGGAATAGTAGGATTGCATCATATCGGGGGTAGATGAACGCTTCAGGTGACTACCAGAAGACTGTGAATGGGAGTTCAACAATCCTTTTCCAAATGAGAGCCGGAAGGGTGAATTCGGCTTGGATGAGTCGCCCTCGACATGGTCCAGGCGCGAACCAGTGAAAGATGGCTGTGAGTGGTTCGATTGTGGTGTGAGGGATAAATCTCGTTCTGTTTCTTCGGGACTTGAATGGGGGCGGCCATCTCTATCAGAGGAGGAGGACGGGACCGTAAGGGTGGCGGAAGAGGACGACGGAACATTGATCGCCGCCGTAGATACGGCGATATGGTCTTTGCTCAAATCAACTTCTGCTTGACAGTCGCTCGATACCTGGACACCTGGTCCTTCCGAACTAAACGTAGTTGGTAGTGTCGTTGAATTAGGGATGACTGGGAGCTGCGGGACGTTACTGGTGCCGTTAACCCTCGCGGAAGAGACGGGGGAAGCACTGGACCGGCGGCGCCAGTATGAGAAGACGGTAGACGGCGGCATGATGAGAGTTGCGATCGAAGCTCATAAGCACCCAGCGTGCGTCTGGAAGAGCGCGCGCTCTGTTTAGAAACCACAAAATTCTTCCATGCCGCTTGCAAATCTTTCGTGCGCACACTCTGCAAAGTAGATTACCACCAAGTGCGTGGGGCAAATTAAATTGGACTGTCTCACACGGGCTCGGGCGGTGCAATGCAATCAATGGACACCACACAGCTCGGGCTTGTAACGGGAAAAGGTGAGGTTTTAAAAATAGTAGGTAGTGTAAGTGTAACTAAGACAAGAGTATGCGTGAGTATGTAATGTAGATCCGCGTTAACAAATGGTCAAATCAGTCAGAAGCTACGACAAAGGGGTTAAATTGAAAAAG
The DNA here is from genome assembly GCA_009193595.1 of Aspergillus bertholletiae. NCBI lineage: Eukaryota > Fungi > Ascomycota > Eurotiomycetes > Eurotiales > Aspergillaceae > Aspergillus > Aspergillus bertholletiae. The sequence continues at coordinate 17,448 of ML736218.1, forward strand.
AAAAGGTACGTCAGGGACGGGAACGCGCAATATCGTTGTGTCTTGCCGAATGCGGAACGATATTGGCCCTAGCCACTTTTCTTCCCTGAAAGAATGTCCCAATGGTACTTCCGTGGAATTCAACTGATGCTCGAATGCAAGGTGGGAGAAGAGAAAGTAAAAGAAAATGAAAAAGAAACAGTAAAGTAGCCAAACATTTCTCAAGGGGGAACCGAGAATGGCCTCGTTCTAAACAGGCCTGAATGAGCAGGCACTAAAAGCTTGGCATATTTTAAGATCCGATAAGGATCCCCGCATCGCGAAGCTCAGAAATACCAACATCCAAATCTGTCCGTCGCCTTGCTTACAGAAAAGTAACACAATGAGATACTATACATAGCTGCAATGCAATGCGTTCGCTAATCTACAAGACACCGCAATGACCCATGCTTCCAATCGTCATGAATAAACACACTGTGCGCTCAAGAGACCGATCCACCCCTTCAACCCAACGCAGAGAAAATTAAAGATGCAATAATGATAAATAAGGAAATAAGAAATAAAATAAGAGCCGCGCCTTATACTATGCTCTGCCTCCATCGATCAATCATCTCACGCTGGCCCGTCTCGGCGCCTGGTCGTACGGCCTTCTGTGGTGCAACATAGCTCAGATGATTCATTCCCAGTATAGCATCACTGTAGAATGTATTTGGGTGGGCTGTTCCGTACCCAAAGGATTCGGCTCTTACGGGTCCTTGATACTGAGAATATCTCGCTGGTACGGTTTGTCCCGGGTGCGCTGAGAGTTGGAGAGACATGCGACTATCGTAGGGAGGTTGGTAGGTCGAAGTACGATGTAGTGCAGCCTCCCTAGAAGCTGGTCGTCCTCCAGCAGCCGGACGTCGGGCATGAAGTAGGTCCGCCATACTCCTTCGATACCTAGGCACCTTTAGAGTCGAGTTTCGTGACTCCGCTTCCTTCTGAAGACGCGCTCGGCGTTGAGCCAAGGTTTCCTCTTCTGGGGCCTCCTCGTCTCCTTTCTCCTTGTCGTTACCATTCATGTGGTCAACCTCCGCGAGTATCTCGTCGGCAAACTCACTCCCTGTTGCAGATTTACGGCTGTCCTTACCCTTCAAGCGCTTCAAGCGTTCGGCTAGGGTCTCTCCTTCGTCACCACTATCATCTCCGGTGGGCTCCTGCGCATTCTGCGTGTACATCGTAGTCGGGCGGTTGTCAGGGCTACGTGGTGGTGGTGGAGGCGGTTCACCCCGCAGTCTTGCGCGGCGCCTGCTCAAGGGCTCGCTTTCTTCTAGTTCGCGTCTCTCCATAAGTCCCAAGGGCCTATTATCATCGGTAGCAGTAGCCTTCTCGGGGAAGAGCATCCCGAGGGGCACATCATCATCACCATCGTCGTCTGGCTTGTTAACATCGGGGCCTTCCCAGGCAAGGGTAACAGGCCGATGCCTCCTATGTTCACTCTGCTTCTGGGCAACAGCATCAAGCTGGAGGAGTGTCGAGTGCAGTCCTGCAGAGTTGGCAGCAGTCCGCTGTCGTTGCCGCAGCTCGTGTTTTCTCATGTCAAGCTCCGCTAACAAGGTAGAAGGAGGTCCTGTAAATGGAACCTCTTGTTCGTTGCCTTCTTCCCCGTCGTCTTGGGGATCGCGCTCGGCATCATCTCCATCGTCAGCGCCTTCACGTAATGACGTACCTTCATGCAAGTCTGCGGCATCGGCTTCTGTTTGGTGGTACAGGTTATGCGACGCGAGCGAGCTTGCTCTGACGTCCGAGTCAGAGGATGGTTGGTCGACTCTAGGGGTACTCCTTGACATATGCTTTTTCTTCTGCGCCGCTAAGTCTTTAGACGACGTCTTGTGTTTGGCGTAAACTTCTGAACCGACATGGCCAGCGTACGGATGGTCCGTAAAGGCAGAGACCGGGGCATTTGTCGATGCATCGAGAATGCTATCAAGTGTCGCAACTGCGGAAGCCTGTTTGACCTCTACGTCAAGTGATGTGGCAGGTTGCTCAAAGAAAACACTAGCACGAAGCTGCGGGGGCAGATCCGCAAGCTGTTTCTCATGTTTAGCCTCGTTCGCATCGCCTAGAGCCTGACCAGATAGCCAAGGAGCCGATTTTCGGTTCTCGGCGGTAACCGAACCAAGCAACTGTGTCCGGCGCTTTTCTCGGTCCGTGTTAGGCTTCTGTGATAGCCGGGGAGGTAAATTAAGCATCATAGGCACCGGAGCAGGATAATAAACCATGTTCTCCCCGGTCTGCGGCTGCTTGTATGTCTCCGGTCTGCTCGCCAAAGGCGGCCTTGTCAGGGATACCTGCCGTCCATACTCTTGGCCTTTATCGTGGGGAACATAATGTACACCATCAAAGTCAGTGAACAGAACCCTGGCCTGCTGAAACGTGTCTCCCGACGCAACGGAGGATGGCCGTTGAATTTCATCCGGGGCGTGACTATACTGATCATGGTAGGCAAAGTCGGGCTCTGTGAGAAGAGGAGGTTGTGAAGGAGGAAGGGTAGGGTCGTTAGAAATGTGAATCATCGGTTGAGCGTATCTTTCGCCGTGAATATGTTCGGAAACTTGGGCCAATCGAGATGCGGACATAATTGATCCTTGGCTGGATGGCACCGTTGCCTTCATAGGGTTGCTTTCACGCACGGAGTTAGAGACTGAACTGACCGAGCGCCTCTTCTGTTCACGATCCATCTTGCGAATTTCGCTGCCAATATCCGCCGAGCTCAAACTGAGTTGTTCAGCACTCCTTTCCAGCCTCTCTACATTATTCAGATAGGCACCTTGCAGCGATTGCAGATCCGGGGTAGGGTGGCTGAGAGGGATGGGGGTATCACTGATCGGGGATCGTAGGGGAGGTTCAGGGGAGTCAACGTGGGCAGCCCTAGTGTTTAGCGGCGCAACGCGACGGAGGCTATTAGACCTCCGATCTGTCGGAGGATCGGCGACATCGTAGTCATCTTCCTCAACCATGTCATAGCTAGTGGACGTCATGGACCGGATCAACGAACCTAACCGGCCGATGCTAGAATCCTCGGTAGTTTTGGCTGGCTGCAGATAAGTTCCTCCACCAATATGATCCACATCTAAAGGAAGCTGTTGGAAGGTCGATTTGTGCGGCGACGGGCTTCGGGAGACGTCAGAATCGGTCGCGTTGGAAGCCACCTCGTGGTCGGCTTGAGAAATGGCGTTGTACGCCATTATGAGCTGTGGTTGAGGGTGGCAGAGCGCAACCAAGGGCCATCAAGGGAAAAGCAGTATGTCGTGTGATCCACCAAAAATAAAATACAATAAATATCAAAAGAGGGGAAGGCCCTTCCGAGGGAGAGATAAGGCGGGAAACTCCTTCAAAGACAAAAGATCATCACAGTCAAATCGGACGTTAGGAATGTAAAGGAAGGGAAAGGGATGTTTTTTTAATCTTTGGAGGCGCAAGAGAAATTAAAAGAAGGAATGTGAGCAGGTTGTGAAGAGACTCGACCAAAAAAAAAAAAAAAAAAAAAAAAAAAAAAAAAAAAAAAAAAAAAAAAAAAAAAAAAAAAAAGGCAAGAAATAAGAGAAAAAAGAAAAAGAAAAAAAACCTGGAAAGTAGAAATAAAATGACGGATTCAGATTCACTGCCAAAGAACTGCAAAAACAGGGCTGAGAGTCGTCATCTCATACATACAATACCATACCTACCCTCTGTACTGTGAGATGGTGAACGAACGGGATTAGTTAAATTGAGGAAGTAAGACCTTCTGTACCGTGTGGATGGATGTACCTATTTTTGTTTGTGTACGGTGGAATGTATCCACTAACTGTCGGTCCCCCTATCAGACCCTGGAAGTAAGAATGGAGTAACAGTATCCATTTCTGCCGTTAGTCCCTTTCTCACTCGTTATTTGGATTTTTGATATTATTATTATATTATTATTTCCAGGCGAGCTAAATTTGGATCACGAGGGGAAACACAGACTAAAATATCCGCCGATTGTTCAAATTCAAACCAATTAAGGCCGATGACAGATATCTTTCACCTCCTACACTTTGAAATGCAAAAAGGACATTTATCTCCAATAGTAATACTGTTTTATAACCCTAGCACTATTGTTAACAATCTCATTCACACGTATTAAGCTGTCTCCTTTTTGCAGGGCCTTGCCTACTTGCAGATGATGAATATCAGTAAGATTTGATACATCCATCAGGTAGCAAACAACGGATAGAGCAATTATTCAACCCCAAATCGACCATAAAAACTGGGTCGATAATCGGCTCCTGGTTTTGAGGGTGCAGAATCTTATTAACACAACTATTAATTACTATTAATGGCCTTCTCCATATTACACTAAGGAGCTGCGCCTCCATCCCGCAGGACGATTAGTGGGAATGTTTAACTCGAAGTTGTTTCCTACCGGTTTTGCATAGTGAAAAACCATGGAAGCACCCAACAGATAAGACGCTTTCATGTATGTGAACTACAGTTGAGAGTATGAATGATATCGATGATACCCAACTAATTGCAGGTTATCTGAGTGCAGTCAACCGGACTCAATCCACTCAAGAGTAGCGGCTTGGCGCTAGTGATTTCTAGAAATTCCATGTTCTAGACCCTTTCGTACTTAAACTGGTGTATTACTTAGGTTGACTCCACTATGCTTGGTTTTCAACCGTTACAAGGGAGTGCTTTGAGATACTCTTATAGTATCATCAATTATGATGCAGGGCATACAGATGTGTACATCTGTCTAAAATAGGACTCTGTATTACTTACAAGGGCAATTAAAACCCTTACTGAAGTCTACTAGGGTTTTATTACACAGCCTGCAAGGGTCTCTTGTTTTCCACTTACAAGAACGGAGTACATCCCACGCTAAATGATCTGAATGCTACTTGCAGCATTAAGGTTCTTACCAAACTATACTTGCTTTTTACACTCGAAAACCACATCTATTCAAGAATGACCATTCTTCTGCAATATTCTGTACGTTGTATTGGACGGACAAGCAAAACGTTACCGATGGCCATTCTTGCAGAAGGCGTAGTGCAAAAGATCCGTCCTTAGTCGACTATGCCCGTCATAATAGGAATTCCATAGTGCTCAGACTCCTTGAATTGTACACCGGTCTGGGCTTGGCCGAAATAAATCCCCACTGCAATCTTACTGTATCGATTAGGAGTCATATCTCCCTTACCTGGGATAGTCAAGGTTGAATGGGACAATATATCAGGGGAACGTTCAGGTCGATATAATGGTGAACTCCAACAACGACAGATGAGAACCACTGAGTAGCACAAACGCTAAACAGCAAAGCCATTGGGACGCCATACGGTACAGAATCTCCCGTAGAATACCAGTTAACGTGTAGGGGTAATACACCTCCTCAGGTATTAGGTATTAAGAGAGTACACGGATTTAACCCCTATTGAGCTTTAGAAGTGGAGAAGTATATTAACACATATTATAAGCAGCTAGCTAGCTGGAGAGCCTATAAGGGCTTCACTATTCATCAATGATGTCAATACTTCAGTATGGTGTACTTACATTCAACCGTTCCGCAAATGGTGGGCTGTACTAAGAAATTAGTAGGTACCTACTCCGGTACTCCGTACCTAACTGACGTACTTCTTTTCTTGGCTTGGACATCTTCAGCCAGAATTTAGAGTGTGACAAGAGCATATTATACCCATATTTCGACCATATAAATGAGAGCAGGTGTGAGTGAACCTGCCTATGTAAGATAAAATATACGTTCTACAGTTACCATTGCTACCCATATGGAGTGGGTGTGAAACTTTAACTCGAGACCGGATAAGTCTCATCTATATAACTAAGGGACCAAGGTTAAGCATGACAGTGACGTCACCGGGATCAGCAATCTGCAGTCTTTCTCTATAGCCAAAAAAAAAACACTAGAAGTACCAATAAAATACAAGACTAGGTTGAATGCTCCTGAGGGCTCTTGTTAAGCTATGCGGTCCTTAAATTGTCTCTGAAAGACAAAAAGAAAAAGAAGAAAAGAAGAAAAAAAAATTAATTGGACACGTGACATCGTGAAGTGCGGGACGCGCCTCAAAGCAAAAGGCGACTTCAAGGCGTGATGAAATTCAAACTAAAATTAGGAAACAGTAGCCTCTTGTACAATCTAATTATTTCAAAATGTCATATTATGATATTGACTCTATCTTGACAGATGCGCAGGTTCGTCTCAAAAATTTACACGTCAGTTGAACGTGTTTCTAATGTTTCATGGTGATAGAAATTGCCCTGCACATTTGAACTCGAGGTTCCAGGGCTTGGCATTCTGGAGGGCAATCCAGGCGACAATGTGAGCTTATGATTTGGGTTACAATGAATGAGGTTGACAGAGGATTGACAATTCCAGATCAAAGCTGGTACTCGCATCGACCTCCCACTATGGCTAGGTGAAATGCTCTCTATCGGGTGAGATCCAACTATGAACCCCCAATCAGACAATATCTAACCCAGCATTGAGCAAAGAGCTCGGTTGGGCACTTCTCGTTTAGTCACACTAGATATCCCTTCAGCATTATCAGAACGGGTTATGAATGCCCTAAAAGCCGACCCTCGAACCGTCGATCTGCGAGCATTAGCACCGCATTTCTATAGCTTGAGCGAGCGAGTTTTGGAGCTTTTCGAGGAAGAAGAGATGGTTGATGTTCTTATTAATGTTTGTTTACCCCCCGGCACACGAAAATGTTTCATATATAAAGAAAGGCTTGACTAATAGCTCCTATAGACTTTCAAGAAGCGCGCTTCAGAAATTGCCGACCATGCCCACAACCCAATGGGTGCTCTTGGTGACGGCGTCGAGTTTTTGCGGGGGTTAGATGAAACAGAGAGGCAGTGTACGTGGGAAATAACCCTACGCCTTACAACTCTTAGGCTTGTTTCTAATCGCTTGGTCTAGTGTTCCGTGTGGCTCATGATAGTGCTAAGGAGACGCGTATATGGGCTGGGGAGGCTAAGAAGAGGTAATTCGAAAGAGAAATTATTACCATCCAAATTTAACCGACTGAGCTGTGCTCGTCATATGAGCTATGTCTATTGTTTTGCCCGGAACGCTAGTCATGGGCTTATGGCTTACTGTGTTGGTGGGGCTCTATGGGATTAATATCTGCATCAAAAGAAGCATGTGAGCTAGTTTTCTCTTGCGAAATTAGACTTGAATTTAACCAGCTTCCCCGTGACCATCGTAGCCCGCATATGTATAAGGATAATTAATCTACGAAGTAGCTCTGGGTGACGACGGAAAAGGCATGGTCGTGCGTGATGTTTGAATCAAAAACTGTGGCCTTTCCGCTCTGCTGTCGCCCGCGGTCGCCGCTGTACCAGTAGAGTCAGGTCGGGTTTGGCGCATACAACATAAGTCGAGATATGACATGGCGGTTTATGTCTTTTATCATGTCCCAACTTAAATTCTCATTCAGTGAACCCGTTGATATCCTCAGTTTTGTCATTCCCCACACCAAGTTGAAAAATCCATCTTGATGACTCGCTAAAGCAAAGCAAGCTCTTCCGTCAGGAAAACGCTTCAAGATCAGGTGTCTTTCTTCTTGGAAGGGGCATGCTCGGACAGAGGTATGTTCTCCTGACCACTGGGGATGTCTCCAGCTTCTCCAGGAAAGAGAGGATCGCCTCTGACTGGAAGGGGAAGAGAAGACTGAGGTCTCAAAAGCCATGCGAAATCGACATTTTTGTTTTCGCATATCAGATTCAACCCCGGAATCCCACAGATACGGAAGAAGGATAATGTACTAGCTTCGAAGATAAAGACCATGGAATTGGTAGCCTTAACATTCTCGAGCTTAAAAGTTGCACTTTTCACCTTGGGCATTGCCTGGATCCATTTAACCAGGTTCCTCAGCTCTTGCTTATTAAAAGTCTCCGAAACGTGCAGGGAAAATGTTGCTAAGAGGCCAGGTGACCGGGTCACCGGGACATAGGCGGGAGATATGGGCGACAAAGGCAGTGTAATTGAGCCCATTCCCAACTTTGCTGCGTAGCATGGCTTTTTTACCGGGGATGCTTGCTTGATTGTGTCCATCATCTCCGCAATCTCCACAAATTTGTCGCCTTTTTGAGCACGTGTGCGTATATTGACCAGGAGTTTTGCGGTGAAGGAAAGTCGGGCACCGGGACTGAATGCGATAGGGTCAGGTTTACCACCTGCGGTGAGGATCTCGACGATGCGTGACTCGCTGTTTGGCTGTCTTAATGATAAAAAACTGTAACAACAATCAAGGATAACGATTATATCAACAGAAGCATTCAGAGGCATATTAGTCTCGGTGGTGATGTCTGACAGAAATCTAGAAGCAGAGATCTTCTTTCCAGTCTGGCTCACCAATGTCAGTTCATTTAAATTATTTGGAATGCCATGTCCGGCGTAGTGGATCATCACGACACTGCGGCCAGTGGCCTCCATAGCCTGCGTGAGCAACTCTATGGTCTTCCCTGTCAGAAGAAAGCCAGGTGCAACATGGGATTTGGGGATCACAAGCACTTCTGGCTCTGGAAAACAAAGAAGCTTTGCGAGATCGCTGAAATTTTTCCCATCTCGCTCAGCATCGGTGTTATCGTCCTCCCAGCGGAACTGGAGTGCAAAGTAGTTTTTATATCGAGAATCCTTTTGGAAAACCGCTGCGTGGAGTGCGGCTTCCATTTCCTCCTTGGACACCGAGTCCATATCTGTAAGGGATATGGGATTCAAGAAGAAGAGGCCTTTGAAACCGAAAACCCCAGGAAATAGTAGTTTCAGAAACCATGAAAGGTAGCGGAGACGAGCGAGAGAAAGTACCAAGAAAAGAGAAGGAGAGATATTGAAGAGCACAAAGAACGAAGAAGAGGGAGCTCGTAGGGAAAGAAGGTTTTGTTTTTCTGTGGGATTTTGCCTGGCTAGCACAAGACAGCAGTGAGTGCAATCTTTGGTTCTGATAGGCAGCAAGCTGGGTCAAGCTTGGGTCATCCAAAAGGAGGTTGCTCGGTCATAACTACGTAGTTAGTTATTCTAAAACAATGAGGATGCTGATGTTAACAAGTTAATAGAGTGACAAGTAACTAATATATTGATAGTATAATAAGAGGGTGTAGATGTATCTAATTGCTAGAACAGCATTATTTTCTAGACGGTAGCGGCTTGAATAATATCTACGAAGGCAAAATATCGTCAACACCCCTGATGGCTAGGTAAGTCAGCCTTCTTGCAATAATCTTTTCTATTACCTTGCCTGATCAATGATGTAGTAAGGTCTAGTCCTTGTTCATATAGAATGAATTACTAATGTGATATGGCAAAGGAATGGGCCTGATCTCCGTTGCTAGTCACAAGGGTGCATCTGGAATGACCCGCAAGGTACGAAAGCACGCTCGATGGTGGTGCAGGCCCATGGTTTGATGTTCCGCACCACCATTTTCCTGTCGGTGAAAGAGGCAATTAACTGGGAGTTGTCGGGTGTAAACACCACCGCCGCAGTATATGCGGGAGCGCTGGGGAGGGTCTGCAGCAAGTCTGCTCTACTTTCTCCTCTATGAATATACTTGGATCTGTCGATCATCTCTGCCAGAGACGAGAAGTCCATCTGTGGAAAAGGCTATAGTCCTTGTGGTCTTTTGGACACGGTTGGTTCGGTGTCAGTTTTGGTCAAATCCCATAGATGGACAGTGGTGTCATCTGACGCCGATGCGATACACTTATTGCCTGGCACCAAAAATAGCGGCTCTCACCCAACCACTATGCTTGGGGAAATAATGCGTACAAGCTAGGGTGTCGTCCAATATCTCCCAAAGACGGATACAACCCCGTCGCGGGCGCCTATAACGAGATAGTCAAGGCAGCTGAGTCATGCTTTAGCTTGCACTTGAAGATCCCTTGGTCGCCGTCCCAAAGATAGTTGCAGACAACCGCAAACTAGCGATTCAGGCTACATATACGTCTCAAGGCAGGGGTGCATCTGCGTCCCAAAACTATATATGTATGAAGGGGGTGAAGTCTATAACTAGTCCCCACTATGAAAGTTTAACCTTATATGCTCGTGATTTATGTGAAATACTAGGTAATGTAGTTACTCCGTATAATCCATCGGGTACAAGGTTAAGAACCGACAGAGCAAGATTACGATTGTTTCTGGCGGTGTACCTTGAAGTGTCAGGTGGGCACCGTGGGCTGATCATCCATTTTGTGGGGCTTTGTTTACATAGCAACTTAGTAGCTTTTGGTTGTTGTGGCTGAAATGGAGTCTCGGACCGTTTTTAGTATTTTGAATGGGTTGTTTCGTGGAAAGCATTGTGATAAGAAGATATGAGAGGGCTATGAGACGTTGACTGTTATTGAGGGAGACTTTTATTTTATTTTATTTTTTTCCAATTGCTTCTCTCAAACAGCCTCCCTCCCAAATTTCAAATATGTATGATCGACTGAATGGGAAGAGTTAAGTCGGCGAGGCGTACGCGGTGGAAAGAAGGAAACCTTTCCATCATTGAACTAGTTGAGCCCAGCCCTTTCGACGGTTGGGGTAGTGCTTTTAATTAAATAGAATCTGCAATGCTCATTGGTGAGTAATGAAACAGCCGAGGGGAGGTGGCCTTCCGATTGGCGTTTTCTTAGAATTAACCCCCTTCCACAATACTGTGTTGAGTTAGCCAGAAAGGACGATCAACCGAAGGCGGGACTACTAACCGTAAGGTACCGACTGTAGTGGTTTTAGTGCTTGTTCTTTACCGGGGACCTATCATGCTTCCCGTCTGATTCTGGACTAACTAGGGACGTTGAGAGAACCTGACGTAGACTCATTCTTGGGCCAAGGCAGAGAAGAGCAGAAGGAATCATGGGGAAAGCAGCGAACCAACAATCAAGTGTTAGGGGCTGTCACAGCATTCAGTCCATCTCATATCAACCATTTCAATTGTCGTTGCATGGTAACCAGTCATTCCAAACTGCCGGGGGAAAAAAAATAAACGATATATCCCGTTCGCAGAAATAAGACTAACCAGAAGGAGAGTTATAATGGGATCGTGCAGTGTGGGGATTTTTTTTACCTCCTCTTCTCTGTCGCCCTCCTTTCTTGGCTCTGAAGATCGACTCGTCATAGGACTTTCCCGTCACATTTTAATCTTTCCTCCTCTCTCTCCCCTCACGTCCAAAGGTTGACGCACTTTCCTCTCCACCTTTTCTTATACGTGGTTCGTTCGTTGTATGGGTGGTGTTACCCTGCCAATTCCCTGCCGTTCCTGCGATTCACGAGAACCTACTTTCGACCTGTACCGCTGTTTCAAACTCCTCGCATCGCCACTCACCCAATTGTGAGGGTGAGCTTAGCCTTTTTTTTTTTTTTTCTCTCGCTCGACCTGTCGATTTAAATCTCCGCCTTTTAATGAAACGCGCGCATCAGGTGGACACAGCATACCGTTCTACTGCACTCCAAGCCGTGTCGTGCATCTTATCATATCAATTATGCGCGTTCGGTAGCCGGGTTCGCCATCTAGGGATCTCGAAGCCAGCATGGACAAAACACCCCAAAGGCGAAGCACCGCATCGGTGCACTCAACCACCCCTTCATCATTGCGACATTGTCTATACCCTTCCTCGGCCACGGCGCTCCGAACTGGTGATACGTCCCCGACGCACAGTCCGAAATTGAAGAGTTGGTAACCCAGCCCCTCCTCCCTTGAATCATCAAGGGATGTCAGAATTCACTACTAACTAACCACTTGTTTCTTCCAGGTAGCTCCGAATCGCCAAAACCTGTAGCGCTCACTCGGGTCAAGAGAAGGATCATGATGGACACTCCGTCACAAATGAATTCTGGTACGATTGGTGCAGGTCGTTCGACCTTCTAGTGATGTTAATGTGTCGTGCAGAAATGTCATGGCCACATGATCTATCATCGATGACTGGCTCGCCCAAGCCGAGCTCGCAAACCTCTAGATCCAGTATGTGTACAATATGGTTGTTGTGGAATCAACAAAATATCGGGAAGCTCCATGTCTATTATTTGATGTCTGGAAAGCTAACATGATGGCCCTCTGTAGGAACTCCCGAACCTGGGTCAGCATCGCTGGTGAACCCATCCTCCTCCCTGTTACAAGACCTGTTGAAAGAGCAACGGGCGACTCGGGGGTCACGAGGAACAGGCTCCGAAGACATGGAGGACAACGGACCCCGTACGCCTCGTACGCCCGGTCGTTCCCGTTCCAATTCTCTGGCCCAGTCGCAGGAAGAGCCAGGCTCTGATAGGCAGCGGAAGATCAATAATGCTCTCGCCGCGGGTCTAAAGCAACCACGGGAGATGGGGATGAGAGAAATGGATCAAGTGAGTGGCACTATGGTACCCTCTACCACGACCCTGGAGCGGCTAACAGAATGCCAGTATATCTCAAAAATGAATAAACAGAACTTTGACCTGAAACTCGAGATCTTTCATCGGGCACAACAAATGGCGGCGATGGAAAAAAAGCTAGAACGAATGTTGGAAATGGAAGAAGAGCTTCAACGCATGCGAGATTTAGAGGATGAGCTACAGGAGTTGCGGGCTGCCGAAGAAGACAATCAGAGGTTGCGGGAGTCCAACGAGCAATTGCGGCAAGAAATTGATAAACGAGACCAGGCTGTCACAGAAGCAGTAGAATTGATCTGTCAACTCGAAGCGAGGGTGGAGGAGCTGGAAGCAGCCGGGGACCATTCTAGGCCTTCTACCGCTAGACCTTCTACGCTCGATGGACCAGGTCCAGCTATTGAAATGCCCCAGTCTCCTACTCCGGTAGATATTCCAGAACGGACATCTTCAAAGAGAGGTGCAGCGTTTGGTGACCGCCGAAGGTCATCAGGCACACGCCACCTCAAAAGAGCACCGTCGTTTCTTCATAACGAGAACCAAAACACGGCGGTCCTACGAAGTGTCTACAACCCTGCTGATGACCAGTCTCGCTCTGAAATGAGCATACTCACGAATTCCGAAAGCATCCACTCCGTGAACGAGACCGCTGAACCCGATTCCCCAAGGCTTAGTGCACTAAGTGAATGCAGTGAACTACATATAGGGGACATTACGGGGTCGTGTAATGATTGGGATGAAATTGAAATACCTGTTCGCAAGAGAGCATCAACAATGCAGAGTTCCATGTTCTCACCTCTTACGAAAGAGCACCGGGAAAGAGATCAGTTACGTTTTAACTCATGGATGCCGCCGAAGCTAGAGATCGATCCAGAGGACACCCCGAGAATGAATATTCGACCTGTGCTGCATGCTTTTGGAGATACTGATAAGCCAAGCTTTGAAAGCGTCTCATGTGATAATAGCTCCAGCCAAAAGACACAGATTGATAGCGTTTTTGGCAGCTCCAGGCTTCCTCCTACGCCTGACACGATGAGTACTGTACGTGCATTTGGCACCAACAGGTCAAATGACAGCGCTACGGAGAAGAGCCAGACTGATCACATCACGGTTCTTAAGCGGGGACTCCGCCGTCCCCGTTCCGCAGATGAGCTTACAACTAGGCAAAGTTCCGGCAATAGCAGGCTGACCGAAGGTACCGATACTAATATCAGTGAGGTTATGCACCCGCCGCTTAGTCCCAACCAAGGAGACGAAGCGCCTGCTATATTTCCCTTGAATAGTGTGTCATCGAGGAACGGCTACATGCAAGGCCAGAGGCCAGTCCATAAGTCCAACTATAGCTACTATGGAAACGGAGTGCTGTTCAATCAAGATGACCTGGAACATGTTCTCTCGAAGATAGACAACAACTATTATGTATCACCTAGGCGCGATGAGGCTGAAGGACCTTCTTTGGGAACTCCATCTACATCACCGCCCCTGACCCCTCAAGATTGGATGGAAGCAGCGAAATCTGGTAACCACGCTGGAAAGAAGCATGCTCTCGCCCCGGCTATTGGTCCTGTTCCTACCAAGCCTCGACTAGGTGGCACTAGAGCTCCAAGCCAATCCTCATTCCTTGGGCGTCGCCATAGCGTCGACTCGACTGCGCCGGACCTTCCGATTATACCCACACTCGATTTAGGCGCATTGAAACCTGTTCGGCAGCCCGAGCCAGACCCAGAGCCTCGACGAAAAATCAGCTTTCGGCCTCGATTTTTTGGACGCTCCACAGCGACCCGCCGTCTCCAACCATCACCCATCCCTGACGGCACGAATGAACATGATGGGGCTCCCTCCCCAATCATCCCCAAGGTTAGACAAATGGGACCTTCGAAGCCGGCTAGTGCAAATCAAACCGATGCTTCGCCCAAATCATACGACAACGCCTGTTCGTCTGCCCTTACATATGCTGATGCGAAGGGTGACGATATGCGTAGAACCCTTCCTCATTCATTTACAGATTCCAACATGCTGTCACACAGCTCCACGAGCAGACCACCCTCGTCGCATGGTAAAGGGCACAAAAGACGGAGCTCACTTGGCATTTTCGGCTGGATGAAAGGGGCCAGCGGTTTTGGGTCGTCCAATAAGAAATCCGAATCTGATTCCTCTGCCATGTCCACGCGGTCCAATGCGTCGGTCAAGGACAGGACCCCCTCCCGTTTGGCCTATGAGCTTCCGGTTGCGAGCAACGAGGCCAGGGATGCTCATTTAGCTTCCATGCACGTTGCAGTTGAAGACTTCGCGTCCAGTACGAAACGGATCTCTTGGGTAGAAGAAGAGACTGCCCGACGAACTAGACATGTGGACCGTCGCCGCCGATTTTAACGAGACCTCGAGAGTCCCATATGCAAGAAGAAAAGTAAACCGGAAAAAATTAGTCTCTATTATGTTTTCACTACTATACGGTCTATTCTAGTTCATTTGTTTTTAATGCGTCACGATACCCCACGAGTTATAGCCTAACAGATGGCATGGATTGTCCTGGTATATGCATAGCATACGTGCCTGAGAAGTTAGGAGTCATTGTCTGGATTTCTTTTGTTTTTGGTGTCTGGTTGATACAAGCTATTGTTGTCTACTCTTACTTGCTTTCTTATATATTGTTTTCTCTCTCTGTCTCTCGCTCTCTCTTTTTATCTTCCACTCACCCCAGTCGCTCTCTACCAACTTTCCTTTTGGTCATATTTCCTATAACGATTTGCATATTAAAGTGAATGTTGAATCGCAATGACTGATGTTCAGTTACGTTTGCATCTTGGGAGGTCCATTCGTTAGCATCTTTTTTTTTTTTTTTTTTTATAATTGTTATTTCATTTGTTATTTATTATTATCCTTTCTTCTTTTTGTTGTTTCCCTTCTCTATGAGCGTTTGGCCATGTATCTAGTGCAGGAAAGTCTTCTATCTTATGAAGTTATGTTATGAGTTTCAAGTTCACCGTTTCTCTAGTTGCACATATATTATCAGGGTAGAAGTAAAATTAAATTGGGTTATGAGTCGGCCATTGAATCCAATCTATATAAATCCGTATTTGAACCTGTCCAACCAACCTCGTCGAATCCGAACTCCAGTACTCGACTAAAGTACAATGTTAGAAAATTAACCCCAAATAACTTATGACTCCTCTCGCTTTTCAGTACCACCTGTAACGCCCAAAGTAGAGTATATAAACGAAGAACCTCAATACCAATCATCCCCTTCCTCGCCCTGCTTCTTCCCCTTAGGATTCATCGACAGAATCCTCTGTCCAGGCAAAGTATCATCCGTAATAGCCGACTCAAAAATACCCGAAATACTCCTCTTTCCTATCCGCGCAAAAGAATCATACCTCTCGGCCACCTCGCTCCCAGTAATCGCCGCCCACTCCTTGGACAGCCGTGGCGACCGCCCATCACCCAAATCAGTCCACCGCGTCACCACGATGGCATGCCGGAACAAGTTGCGATTCGAACCAGTCCGGTCCTCAGTGAGCTTGATCTCAACCAGATACTCGGAGGGACATTCGGGACAACGACGCATGGGCCGACACTTGCCGCAGAGCGTGGCGAGGGCGTTGGGGTTGTGGGTTTGACCGTGGTACATGTCTTTTGCGCGGTGTTCAAGGCCCTGCAGGCCAGCCGTGGTGCGGGGGACGGGGATGTGGCCGAGGGCGCATTTGCAGATGTTCATGAGCTCGCCGTCGCGCCAGTGCGCGCAGACGGAGAAATACGGCCAGTAGTCGTCCCGCGAGTAGAGTAGAAGCCGTTGTTGGCTGACACTGAGGCCTGGGTCGGCGAAGCAGGTGCTCACGACCCGCATGAGCAGTCGGCCATGGTGGATGTGGTATCGGGTTTGGTGGGACCAGCCGTCTCGGCGCCAGCGACGGCATAGGGCGTCGGGTGACAAGCCATAGTGGGGTCCGAATCGATGTGCGCGCATGACGAGCTGGTAGAAGGTGAAGTAGAGGACTCGGCCGTGGGTGATGCGGTGACGGGGCGCGGGGCGGGTGTTGTTGCGGGCGTTGGGGCATTCGAAGAGTGGGTTGACTACGTCGGCCGGTTGAAGCTTTTCGTAGCCCTCTTGTGTGCGGCGGTGGTATTTGCCACAGGGAAAACAGAGGAGATGGTGAGGGAGTAGTTTGTCTTGGGAGACGAGAAAGTCCGCCTTGTAGTTGTGGTTTTCTGGGAGGTTTATCGCTATCCACGGTTCACGGCCCAGACGAGTGTATAGTGTTCTGCTAGAGAAGGCAAGACTGGCTCTCTCGGCAGGATTTAGATATTCGGTGACCTTGGCCCAGAGGTCTGCTGTTAAGCTGGCAACCACGGGCTCGCCTGGTGGTCGATTGTCGACTTCGTACAGCGGCACGTTTGGGTCGGAAGAGTCGAGCTCTCCAACACCAATTGAATGCAGCATTGCGGTATGATCGCGGGTTTCGCCCAGCTGCGTATCTTTCCCAAGATTTGCCTCTCGGTATTTGAGTCGGTGGGCCTCCCATGGGGTAAGGGAAGGCACTTCTGGGACGTCATCTTTGTTGGGTAGACCTTCTCTGAGATTCGGGGTCGATGCTTTCCGAAGGACCTGACGGGATTTCTTGGGTCGCAGGGCGCCAGCGAAGAACGCCCGAAACCCACCGCGCTTTTCCCCAGGGCTCTCCGCGGACATGTCGAGAGAATTGGCGACTGAGAGGTGAGATGAGAAAGAAGTTCCGGAGAGGACGGAACGGGTTTAATACTAAAGAGACTAAACAAAATAAGCATCCCGGAAACTGCGGGAATGCGACGGGGCATGTGATCCAGCCACTGTGGCTGGTGCGGCCCGGAGCACAACACAATACCGTACAGAGTATTTACATCAATCGTAGGATAGTACGACTAATATCTATATACACGAGGCATATCCAATTGCATTAAGGCTACAAGTACAGCCGGATCAGACATCACATAGCATCACTCGGGACACAACAGAAACACAGCGCTCCTCGAGCTTGTGCTACATCACCACTTGTACACGCTTACGAGAAGCGCTTCTCAACGGCCTTCCAGTTGATGACCTCCCAGATGGCACTGAAGTACTCGGCCTTGCGGTTCTGGTATTGGAGGCTAACATGCCATTAGTTGCAGCTCAAGAGGGATCCAACGAAGGAAAGAAAACTTACTAGTAGGCATGCTCCCAAGCATCAATGCCGAGAAGAGGTTGGAATTGGCCAACAACAGGGTCCTGGTTCTAGTCGGGAGTTAGCTACCTGTATCCTTCGACGCTCTCAAGAAGGAACTTACGGCATAGGTCTTGATGCCGATGTTTCCGGTCTGCTTGTCCTTGACGAGCCAAGCCCATCCGCTTCCCTGAATGCCGGCGAGAGCGGCGTTCATCTTGCCCTGGAACTCTCCCAAGCTGCCGAAGCTGTCGTCAATGGCTTTGGCCAAAGCTCCAGATGGGGGCTCACCACCGCCCTGGTTCTTGGGAGCAAGGTTCTCCCAGAAAAGAGTGTGGTTGATGTGACCACCACCGTGGAAGTTGATCAGAGGCTTGAGGTTGACCTGGGCGGCGACATCCTCCTTGGCGACAGCCTCCTGGAACTGTTCGATGGCAGTGTTGTAGCTGTTGACATAAGTCTGGTGGTGGTTCTTGTGGTGAAGCTCCATGATCTTTCCGGAGATAGAGGGCTCAAGGGCGCCATAGTCATCTGTTATCCAGTCAACCAACCATTGTATTATGTGCTTCCGGGTGCAATGAGCCACCCAAAAAAAACAAAAGAAAGAAAAAACAAAAAACAAAACGTAGCACATCTACTCAGGCGCATTGCAAACAAAATCGCCGAGAGAGAAGACCAAAACGGAGTATAATACAACCAATGGACAAATTGATACCATCAAGGGAAAGGGAGAGCCATACAAGCCAGATCAGGCAGAGTGGCCTTGCCACGGGCGAAGGTCAAACCCGCAACACCCGCAGCTTTGGGAGTAGCCGAAGCTCCAGCGCGAAGAGCGGTACGGGCAGAGGTACGGAGAAGAGAGGTAGCCATGGTTGATATGGAATTTTTAGATATGAGTGGAATTGGATTCCGTCACTGAGAGTAGGGATGGCACGCAAAGAGAGGAGAGGATAGAGAAAGGAAGAAAGAGAGAAGAGGAAGCGGAGGAAAGGTAAAAATAACCGGAAGGGAGAGTCGATGCCATGAACGTCATTGTTGCTCGGTCCATCGGCCTTGGATTTTCCCCGCCCCGAAATCTCCGATAGTTCACTCAACTTTCTTGTTATCGCGCATAATCTCATCCGATAGCGCCTGTTGTCAAACGTGTCCTTGGGCCGTTTCATTGCCGCCCTCACCTTCTCGACGACTCTGAATTATCATACACTACCTTACGCTAACATCTGCGACTGGTCATGGATTCAGATTCTCCCCCGGCCTCTCCACCCGCTGGCCAAAAGCGTAAAATTGCCGATATGAGCTCTGACGAAGAAGATTTTCGCCCTACGATGGGCTTTCGCGGGTTCGCTAGAGCAGCGTCACGATCAGAGTCACCCCCGTCCTTTGGTGGCTTAGGAAATGCTCGTCGCAAGCCCTGGGGCACCAACACGCAGCCAGCCACTCCCAGAGGCGGCGCTAGCAATGCCGGCAACGGGTCGAAAGGAGGAAACTCCTTCGCTGCGCGTATGATGGCCAAGATGGGTTATGTTGAAGGCCAAGGTCTCGGTTCGACTGGTCAAGGTATCGTCAATCCGATTGAAGCCCAGGCCCGGCCACAGGGTGCTGGGTTGGGCGCTGTTCGAGAAAAGACGAAACAAGCCCGAGAAGAGGAAAAAAGGGCGGCGGCCTTACGTGGTGAAGTGGCGGAGGACAGTTCAGATGAAGAAAGAAAGAGACGGCAGAAAAAGAAGGAGGCGCGCAAGCAAGGAAGTCGAAGCGGTACTGGAACGCCAGCACCGCGCGCAAAACCCCAATTCCGCACGGCCCGAGAGATTGAGGAAGACATGGCCGGCCTTGAAGTCCCAAATGTTTTGAAGTCATTGGTTGATGCGACAGGGAAGGAACAGCGAGTGTTGACCTCTACTGCCGGCTTGATGACCCCGTCCGAATTCGTTAAATCCGGCGAAGGTGAAGCTCTGAAGATTGCACAACGGGCGCGCCATGATCTGGAAGCTTTTGCGGATGAATGGAAAGGATTGACTGAAAGGAAGAAGTTTATCGATCTTGAGGAGGCGCAGCTGGTGGAGCAGATGGATACACAACAGCTCCGAATGGACCAACTAACAGAGCTGGTCGCTGCTATCGGGAGCTTGGAAATCTTCCAAGATGACAGTACGCGAGGACGCTTCGACGAGGTTACTGAAAAACTGGAATCCTTGGAGATCAAATATCGGAATGAAATCGATGAATACCGCCTCGCCGAGACAGCTGTTGCGGCCATTCATCCTCTGTTCCGCCAAGCGATGGAGGAGTGGGAGCCTCTTCAAGATCCGACGTACCTCGTGTCAAACCTTCGTCGCCTTCAGCCCCTTTTATCCCAGAAGGCAGACGATGAAAATGCACAGCGGCACTCCACTTCACCTTATGAAAGTATGATTTACACTTTGTGGCTACCTCGCGTGCGCTCGGCCCTGCTCAACGACTGGGACGTTTATGACCCGAGGCCAGCTACCTCTCTCGTTGTTGCGTGGAAAGAGATCATACCACACTTTGTTCTGGCGAACGTTCTTGACCAGCTCGTAGTCCCGAAGCTCGCCGATGCTTTGAAGGCATGGAAACCTAGAAGCAGCAGCAGCAAACGTCACACGTCCTCACATCATAATTCTCGCTTCCCATGGTGGCTATTCACATGGCTCCAGTATCTTGACGAGCGACACACAAACCCAAGACAGCCTACAGGTCTTCTCTCAGATGCAAAGAGAAAATTCCGCGTGGTCTTGGATTCCTGGGACCTCGGAAAAGGCTTGGTTGATGGCATTCAGCTGTGGCGCGATGCATTAGGTACGGAGTTTGATGTATGCCTACGAAACCACCTATTACCAAGACTGGGTCGGCATCTTCGTGAGGATTTTGAAGTGAACCCACAAGACCAAGATCTCTCAGCACTGGAAAACATCTTTAAATGGACAGATTTCTTTAAGCCTAATGTCTTCGGGCTATTGTTGGTTGCTGAATTTTTCCCTAAGTGGCACAATATTCTATATATCTGGCTCACCAATGATCCGAACTACGAAGAGGTCGGCGAGTGGTTCTCCTGGTGGCGGACCCAGATTCCCGAAGATATTAACGAACTGACAATCGTCGACAATGAGTGGAAGAAAGGTCTGCGGACCATGGATCTTGCATCTCGCTTGGGTGATCGCGCCGCTGCAGAGCTCCCGCCCCCATCATCCACCGCTGCAGAGCAAATCCCTGAGGAGAAGCCCCACGTACCAGCAGAAGCACCGTCCACGAAAGCCCCTCGCAAGCCCAAGGTCGTGGAAGAGATTGCCTTCAAAGACATCCTCGAAACATGGTGCACAGACCAAGGGCTCATCATGCTCCCGCTGCGAGAAGCTCACCCGCACAACGGCCAACCTCTCTTCAGAATCACAGCCAGCGCTACCGGAAAAGGCGGTGTTGTGGCGTTCGTCCAGGGCGATGTTGTCTGGGTGCAGAACAAAAAAGCAAAAGATATTTGGGAGCCGATGGGGCTCGAAGATCAACTTGTGGAGCGTGCAGAGAGCAGATGATATCCCTATATTTTGTTATATTAGCCAGGCCGACCGGTATTTTTTTTTTTTTTTAAATTTTTTTTTGGCTTGGTTTTCACGATACCTTTATATTTAGATATCCACCTATCAGGACTACGTTGACACACAAACACACATGTATAATTATAGAAGTGACCAAACAAACTTTCCAGCTAGTGAACACATCATCCAGTTGCATATACCGAAAAAAGGTGAATATATTATCAGAGCCAGAAACGATAAAAAGAGATATAAGACAACCATAGCTACACCCGAAGGTCGCGTAATCACGCCCGGTCCAGCAATAAATCCCACGTACAGCAGTCCTGGATAAGGAGGAAAGACATGTGTAGTAGTAATGCCATAAAAGAAAGCTATGGGTAACTAACTAACTAACCGCCAACGTCGGACACTGCGCGAATGTATTGCGGCTTTGGAGGATTAGGGCTGTCCTCCGACTTCATTTTTAGGCTTTTGTTTATAAAGCACTTATTATAATCTTTACTCAACAATTACTCCGATGTGGTGTAATGGCTAACATCGCTGTCTCTCACACAGCAGCTCGGGGTTCGATTCCCCGCATCGGAATTACTTTTTTCTTATTTTTTTTTTAATCTTTATCTGTCTTTCCTTCCGATAGACTGACTGACTCGGTTAGCTTCTTTTCTTTTGTTATCTCTAACGGTTCATACTTTTCACAATATGATGTGTGAAAATGTTCGAGTGGCTGTATTTGGTACAGTCCATCGGGCCTCTATCAAGTATGCACTCAATACTCTCCTGTATATTAAAATAAGAATAGTGGGAAGGGTTGCAAAAACCCAACGCATATGATAGATATATTTACATACATTGAAAATGAGCCGGGAATATAAAAAGAAGCAAAAAGGCCTTAATCATCACCAATTAATCACTTTTTTGCAATCAATAGAATCATAACCATTGAAAGCCTTGATATCCATCAAGCATAAAGCCATCTGTTGGTTCTCTTTTAGCCTCATTCTGATCTTTTACCGTAACATCGTTATGAAGGACATAAGCCGAACACCTCTATCTAAGCCTTGTTGTACTTCTCGTTGAATGCGTTTACAGCTAACACAGAGAACGTTAAAACTGCCCGGGAAGAGAGTTATTATGTAAGGAGAGTTGTCACTTACCAATGGCAATCTGGCGGTACAGCCAGTTCCTTGAACTCTCATCCTGCACGGGGATAAACGGACCATTGGCACCCCCCTTGAGCGTAATGCTCATGCCAGTGCGCTCCTTAGAGATTGTTTGGATGTCGGTCAAGCGTATATCCCACTCAGTCTGAAGCTTCTTCGTACGCACAAGCATTATCCGGTCGTATGTCAACATGACCAGCATGTCTCTGCCGGGAAGTTCTAGGTGCGCAATATAATCCTCGACGAAGTACTTGCCGTCGTCCGCTGTTTTGAGCCAGAATTGACCCAGTGACTCTCGCTGTGAATATGGTCGCACAATGCCGTCCGTTGCAATGAAGCGCGTGAGACGAACACGGTCCAGGCCCTCTGCATCAAAAACAGTGGTGGTGTTTCGTACACCTTCAGCAAGATCTATGAAATCGTAAGCAACTGAGATGATTGAATTGCATGAGTATACATACTTGAGGCAAGATCAAAGGCGCCAATGGCCGGCTTCGTAGCAAGACCTAAGACACCCTTCCCAACGCCTTTAAAGAACCCCTGGATACCCTCCTTTTCAGCACCTTGCAGAGGGTGCCGTGCGAGTCCTCCGATACCGCTTGCTAGGCTAGTTGCGAATGCATTACCGCCGGCCGTGATACCATACAGTGCATGTTTCGGCCGGTTTCGAGATTTAGACATCCGTCGCTGGTCCTGGAACTCCTTGTCTAAGGTGGCAGCAGCAAGGCCTTTAGACATGCTGCCGGTAAGTTTGGCCATGCTATCGGAGAATCCGAAAACGGACTTTTTAACAAAACTTGTAGCTCCCTTTGCAATGCCGTAACCAAGTTCATGTGGCCTATCGGTCATAACCAGTCCTTGATATGGCTCGTAGAAGATTGCGGCAACGCCAGAGCTGATGTTGTTGAACAAGCCAACAGGGTTTCCGAGGAAATCTGCAGATCCAAGGACGACATGCACTTGTCGGAGGAATTCCTGAGTATAATGGCTCTGAATGTTCCCAATAAGAACTCCAAGCGATACACGAGCATTTTCTAGCATTAGCGCATTTAGTCGAACAGGTGCATCATTGATGTTGCCCATCGACATGGTCATGACATTGACAAAAAACATCAAAGGACTTGATGGTTGCATAGTGTCCTCCGCATTCACTCGCTCTGTCCGCATGAAAGAGATGTCAAGTTGCATAGGCTGCAGATGAAGAAGCTCGAAGTACACATCCTGCCCAGCACCTTCACTTTGAGGCTCTGGGATCTTTAGATCTTCATCGCAAAGCGTTCCTTCTTGTTCTTCAGACCACGAGGCACCAGGGACTTTCACGAAGTCCAGCATTGCGAATACAAAATCCTCATCAAGCTCTAGTGTCATTTGCTGCAGAAGCACGGTGGCATACTTAATGTAGAGTACGCCATATGAATCGTCTTTCACGCGTGTAACCATGGCGTTGAAAATTGGATGTGCCTCCATTTCCTTTCCAGTCTTTGGAACAACGCTGGGATACAACAAGATGGGGAAAATACCCCCATAAAGCTGATTATCAATTTGGATCCACTTGATTGTGGTATTCAGCGTTTGATAAATCATGGATTCCCTGTACCTGATATCAATCTCGCGGAAGGTCAAGTACAACAGCTCCCTCATGTTCTGGTTGACCAAGGAGATGCCTATACCACCAAGACGGAGCTGGGCTTTGAAGTTAACGTCCGAATCCAACTCCTTGACCTCGAACCCGATGCTCAGACTGCTCTGAGAGGTCTGCTCTCTTTGCTGTCTGTACATGCTCTTGGATGCCTTGAAATTCGATAAAACTAGAGTCTGGGTGGGGCCATCGGCCACGATATTGATATCGATAATCTTTTGGTGTTCACCCGGCTGCGCTGGCGGTATCCTCATTGGTATCAGATTACCAATCTCGGCAAGCTTGATATGCCTTTCCTTGCCATTACACGTCAGAACGAGAGATTTGTTTTTCGAAGCTGGATAATCCCAGGCGTATGGCATGATACTTCGAGGTGGCAGGCGGTAGCGGATCGGCCGCCAGCCATTTGTCCTGTCATCCTCGTAATCTTCTACGTTTGGATTCTGAGAGGAAAGGTTAGGTTAGCAAATGTGATCTTCTCTCGACTCGCCCGGATACTTACGGCCTGATAAAATATGAACTCTGTGTCACTCTCGTTCCGCATGGAATACGGCCAGTTTCGTGTTTCAAGGTTGAAATGTAGGAAGAGGGTTGCGTTCTCCATGATAACGTCCACCTTGATAAGTTTCTGGCGTTGGTTCGCCTTGGCCAGCTTGACATGCACCGTACCAATGTCTGCAATGTTGAAAGGTGACGACCATTGGTTGTTGACTCCGGGGAAGCACAGACAAAGTTGTTTCTCGGCAACCTGGCGCAAGAAATGTAGAGGTACAAGATCACCACTCTTGATATTGAGAACATTGGAAGAGCCGGGTTCTCGAACCAAGATATCCTCATTAATCTTGTTATTTAAAACGAAGCGAGGCGCAATAGTGACAACCTTGGTCATCTTGTATTTGCCTTCACCCTCAGCCACAGTTACACCGGAATGGAACTCAGATCTGCCATGTCTATCAGGAAGGACAACTTCGAATGTACTCCCAATGGCTTCGAAACTTTGAGGCTTACTCCACGCAGAATCGCCTATCTTCAGTATGGATCGATTCTTCTGATCCTCACTATGATAGGAGTACATGTAAGGGAGCGCTCGTCCACCATTCCTTGGATCAGCCCTCAGTCCTTGTCCAGCTGCTGATCGAGCCGATTGCAAGAAGCCCTTGCTTTGTATTTCCATCGAGAGGCCTGTCTTGTTTAAGACCAGATATGGACTGTAGATCGATACCTTGAATGCGCCTCCACTATCGGGCACATTGAAATAGTGAAGCTTCAACCTCAGTTGGATGCCTCTTTCATCCTTCAATGGTAGTATATGCTCTCTCCTAAAATCTTGTGCGTTGCCGTTGATTATGGCAAAGTCACTTTGTCTGAAGTCAGTATCCTCCAAGTCGATACTCAGAAGTAGCAGGTGGGATAGTTCAACGACGTGAACTGGGCTTACGCCCCCTTTCCGCAAGAAATTAGTCCAATCTTTTTTCGTATTCTTGTCATAGATGCGGTATTTGAAATCATAAGGGAGGAGATTCTGTATTTCCACGGGAGCGAATATCCGAACGCGCATGTAAGGATATGTGCTCGTCAGAGAGTCTCGTGAATTGAACGTAGCATTCATTTGGAAGTAGAATGGCGGCGCTTGCTGCCCGCTCTCACTGATGCACTTGATTGTCCGAGTTGGTCGTCGCATAAGGTCTTTCCAATGTAGCTGCTCGTTCGACCACTCATACCCAAAGCCTTGATCAGGCCGAATAAGAAGGGAATGCATGTATGCAGCTCCCACAGGTGCAGGCCGAGAGTCTCCAGGAAGGATCTTCTCTATCTTCAAAAGATGGCCGTCACGAGAATCGAAAATGCCTAATTCCACTGGTATCTGGGTGTTGTTCTCCACAACCAAGGGAGAGCGGAAAGTGATGTACTTGACGTTGTCAGTGCCCAATTTAACCTCAACAAGAAGTCGATGAAGAACACCATCTTTCTTTGGCTTTAGACTGTACAGAGTCTCTCCTTCCCGAACAACCGGGATACGGCTCACGCTCTCAAAGCCACTTCCTTCAAGCTTGATACCGACAAGGCCGGCGTGACCTTCGGGTGCGAGTGTTTCACGCATAGCAACTGAATCTTCAAACCTCCAAGGATATTCCTCACCATCAGCCAATTTGGCCGCCGGCCCTTCTTCATCCGCACTAACGTCAGCCCAAACATGAAGGTCAAAGCCAGTGTGATTACGGATTCGGTACGGAGCGTCAGCTCCTCGTGGCTTTGAGAGGACGTCTTCATCAGTAGTGAGGAACTGAAACGACTTCGACGCCAGTGCAATTGTGGCAGAGGTGAGGGTAAGCTCCATCGTCTTATGAGAATAGGCGTCTATCGAGAGAACATCAGGATTGACTTCCTTTGCCATATGGAAGCCTAACTGCCATGGTTCGATAAGGGGCTCCCAAGCTGACTTAGAGAAGTTATACACGTTAAGGAATGTATCGAAGCTAGTGTCAGCTTTCAGTGTCGATGACCAATCACGAACGTCCACAGTAAATTTCTTGACGCTCCAGTCGAGCAATGGCAGGTCGTGTAGGTCTCCTATAAGGATTACCCTTACACCATCAATTTGGGCATTCATTTCTTCTTTCTTGAGGATAGCCGAGCGAGGCGATATAAGTTCTTGTTCTATCGCATCAACTACCCCGCTGGAGTTGCGATGTGACCTTGGTGCGGGTGCAGTCGAGGTCGGCCTGCTGACCGACCTCCTTCTCGAGGACTTCGTACTAGTGCCTTTCCCATCTGATATTCTCTTCACCTCAGCGGCTTCCCCTTCGTTGGGTTTCTGAGCTCTCATCTCAGATGCCTTATTGACAATTTGGATCGCCATTAAGATGTCACGGAGAGAAAGACGGAGGACAAGGGGCTCAAGATGAACATTAATAGAGGTCAAAGCAGAGCCTTTATCCTGAGGACGGCTGTCCATGGACATTTCCAGAGTGAAGTCATCTAATATGCGAAGCCTACTGGTTTCGAACTTGTCCATACGGCACAAGAACATACCAACCTTGGATATTTGAAGGGCTGAAACATTCTGATGAGAGAAAAGCAATTGCTTCGTTCCCAGCACAATTGCCTCAGTATGGGTTATAGCGGGATTCGCAATCATGATCACCTGGGCATCGACGAGGTTCAGTCGGAACGACACAGTCATCTGTTCAGAAGGAGGAGCCGGAGTGTTCCCACGGGAAGGTGTAACGACAGAATCATCAGTATCATCTGCGGTACTAGATCTAGGTTCTGACCCTTCCGGCGTGTCGTCGCTTTCTTCTTCTTCCACTGGCTCTTCCGTCGCAAATGCGGAATTGGCAAATGACTGCAAAGCGGACAGATAATCTAAAGCGACTATTATTCGTGGACTATCGATGGTCAGCATCGCTATTAGGTGCTTGGCCGGTCCAGGAGACATCGAAACGCTGGCCATGAATTGCTGCTGAACATCATTGTTGATCAAGGACATTATTTTCCTGAACTTGTTTGTGTCTTTAGTGCGACTATCACGAATTGAGAGAGAGTGGATTAAAAGTTCCGATTCCAAAGAGCCATCCGTCAACATGCGCAACTTCACCTTTGTATCATTGAGGGAGAACTTTGAGAGACTCGAATCTTCTAGACGGCCGACCGGCTCGTCGTCTTTTGAGAGGATGAGCTCCAGCCCAACACCATCTACCTTAAAGACCATATCAAGTCGGACCCAAGTTTCGTCCGTCTTTGTGCCCGGTACTAGATTAGCCGGGTCGTTTCTGCTTTGGACTGCCTCGGATTCTGCCTCCCTTTTTGGCTCCGTCACCGAAGAAGGAAGTGCTTGCATGGCTTCAAGCTCTTGCTGTTCTGTATCAGGTGCAAAAGCCCCGGGCACTGTTTTAGAGAGTGCCAATAAAAACTTAAGCTGTCTCTGCGATATCCGAAGATTAATAGGAGACATTGATCCTTCCACTTCCATATCAGGCCGTGAATTTCCCGGTTGATGTTCCAGATAACATATGCTGAAATCAAGATTGACTTTCTGTATCATCTCAAGCTCTTCAACTGCACCTCCCTCGAAATGGAACTTGGATGTCAGCCGGATGTTACGGATCCCAGTAGATATTAGATTGACGGCGGGGCTCTCTTTCTCATCTTCCAAAGAAACGAAATCATTCTTGGCATATATTTCACCAAGATGGGCTGTCACTGTATCACGGGGACGATCTTCCTTCACGACTCCAGGGAAGACCAAAATCGGAGTCATGACGACGATGTCGAACCTCATTCTGGATGCATTTTCTTGAAGCTGATTTGCTTGATTCGCCGCAGCTTGGCGGGCAGCATTGAAGATCGCCTGCATCTTGCCAAACTTGACCAAGAAATTGATGATTTTACGGTACGGTTCTTCTAAGAAGTTGATCTTCATTGAACCTGACCTTAAGAAAACCTCCGAGTCATAGCCAGGGTAATTTGCACTGTCCGGGTCGAATGTCTCATACTTGAAATCAGCAAAGTTATCTCCTTCGATTGTTAAGAGCCTTCGAAGATCAGAACTCTCCGGAGCACCGGTGTTGACATCATCTATCAAGGTCAAGCTTCCAATACGAGATTGGATAAGCATCGATCGGCCCACCAGGAATATGCCAACATCGGCAGTGTTGAGGCTGAGGGTAGCAAGCCTCACACCATCATTGTTCAAAATGAGCGCGATACTCTTTAAGTCGGCTTTGATCCGGATTTTCCCAGCCTGTTGGGATTCTTGGTTGGTGGCGCTTGTGCTCGGGATGGTCTGGCCGGACTGAAGGTCTTGATTGCCTGGCTGTTCTGGATTGGTGAATGTGAGAAGAATAAAGTCCAGAAGTGTGAGGAGTGTTTTCCTGGTGACAACAAGATTGATAGTTGAGACGGACACATCAAGGTTCATTGCTATTCCTTCATAGGTGGACTGAAATTCCGGGGATTCAGGTTTCACACGAACAAACTTGAGATGAAACAGGTCTTTATCTTCATCTGCGTCGAAGCCTGTGGAAGAAACTATTCTTTTAAATTCAGGTGCAGGGTTCTCCTCAATATAGTCATCCACACTCAAGGACTTCAGAACTATTTCGGCAACCATATCAAACGGACGCATATAGTAGTCCAACGCAAACCCTTCGGCAACCAGTTCAACTAGCAGGTGATCATGGAGCTGATCGTTCGGGTCAGAGCGAAACAATGACCCACGAAGGCGGCCAACGGTAAATTTGAATTCGAAATCACGACGATGGAGATTTGTCGGACCCTCAACACTCTTGCTCATATTCTCGTCGTCAAATTCATCGTCGGAGTCTTCGTCTACAGCGGGGAGTTCTCTCATAATTGACGGCTCAAAAGACGAAGATCTTGCTCTTGTTCCAGGAACAGATGATTCTTCTGCACTTTTACCAGACCCGTTGGATTTCTGACTGTCCTCGTCGAAGCTGGGAATAGCAATATCAATTAGTTTCATTAAGCCCTTGTACTTAGTATCAGAGATGGATGCATGCAGTTCTGGGAGATGTCCAGAGATTCGAGTTCTTGTAAGCTCAGTGACCTTCGGAACTATGCATAGCTCGAGTACGAAATCCACATTTATGCGGTCGATAATATGCAGGTTATTCGAGGAGACGTCGGAGCTAAGTTGGGACTTGGTGATATCAATTCCAGGGCCGATAAGGACTTGGGTGGAGTCCAGTTTGAGCAAGAACCTGTCGTACAACAAATGCTCAAGTTCCTTATAATCACCCTCGTCGTATTGTCGTTTCTGCTTCGACTGGAGGTCTCTCATGGTCTGCCTATCAACTAGTTCACTATTGACGCTGATATGACCTGCATCGAGAATCAAGCAAAGTGAACTCTCGTGGGTTATACTCTCAGGGACGATTATGAGAGGTGCATGTATATCGAACTGCGCATCGACTTTCTTATGCTCCTGCAGAGCGAATTCTAAGCCAGCTCGAGTTTGCTGTCGAATTCCCTTTACTGTAGCTCCTGCTGTATCCATAAGAGCGCCAATCGACTCCATATGCCGCTCTGGGGGTTCAAAAAACTTGACAACCTCCACAAGGAACCTGGGATTATAGAGAACTTCAATACTCTTCAACTTGACCTTGACTACCGAATCTGCATCACTTTCCAGAGGGTTCTTCTCGAGTTGTAGATGAAACAGGCCATCATCATCCTCTATGTCATCAACCGCGCTGTCAGAGTCTAGATCTTCATTCCCAGAGATCTGTGATAGACGGTTTTTTGGCACCGGGAGGGAATCTTTAACTTTGACAATCTGAGGGAACAGAGTCCCCTCCGTTGTCCCATCGTATACTCTAAGTCCCCCGAGATTCACGTCTATAAAGAAAGAGTCCGGGCGCTGCAAGGCCTTTGCTCTGAAATTATCAAATACCAGCTTCATAATTTCGTTTGCCTTTCCATGAGGATCGCGCTTCAGTGTGAAACTGCCGGCCCTAAGACTAGAGTTAATTTGGAGCTTTACCCACTCCCTAGGCTCATCGACGCTCTCCGCGATAGCTTTCTTTTCATCCCAGTCGATGGCATTGTACAGCTCCTGTCTTTGTTCTTCGGTCATTGTTTCTTCCTCGGATTCCTCCTTTGGAGCACCCCAGAACCATTCTGACCAAGATTGTTGTTGTGCAGGCTTCTTGACACCCACATTTTCTTTGCGCAACTGATTCCTTGCCAGTGATCTCCAAAATCGTATATCTTCATAGCTAAGTTTCTTCTGCAATCGGTTGAACTCATCCGCGTCTGGCCCCGATAATGCTCCTTCCCGCTTTTGCTTTTTAAACAAATCAATATAGGCTATCCGATCATCCCGTCGTTCTTTGATATAGTCCCAGGTCCAGCGCCTATTTCGTTCATGGATCTTGCTGAGGACGGCATTTCCAGCAAACTTAAACCAAGCTCGAGGGTCTTCTTTTGGGCGGCACTTCGGCTGGAATTTCTTATACTCTTGGTGACGAATAAAATAGTGGAAGAGGTCCACAAGCATTAATGCGTCTCGGTATTGGTCATCATCTAGAACGAAGCTCAGCTCATCAAACAACAAACGTGCCTTGATGGCTGCTCGATCGTGCTCTCCTGATTTATCTAATTCCAACCCAGCACGACCACTAACAGGACGTAACATGAATTGGTTGTTTTCCGCGTTATCAATACCAGACTTTAATCTTTCCATCAGTTCCGCTTGGTTTATGCCCTGTGCTTCTGCGCCCACATCGGAACCTCGACCCGTACCGAGGAGTTCTGCATCTGTGTTCCAGTAAACGGAAAGAGCACCCAAGACAGCTAGTTTGTGGGTCGTGCTTGAGGTAGACTGTATGAAGGTTGGGTTCCACTCAGAATCAGTGCTGACGGCACTTAGTTCTTTCAGTGTGAACCCAACAGCGAAAGGGTGGCCAGGAGAAGCGATCGAATCCTCGTAGCGGAAGTGGACGTTCTTGATGGAAATCTGGAGATTATCGACTACTGCAGTAACCAGGCTTTGGGTGAAGCTCTGATTTCGGCGTTGCTCTTCCTGGCTCATCCCTTCTGCGTTTCGCTCTTTGATAAGCTCCGCACTCTCAATCTTGTCCATTTTGAGAACATGCGCCCTCCTTTCCTCTTCCTCGGGATCATAATCGGCATCTTCCTTTGGGGCTGCTAGAAGAAACACATCTTCGATATCGACCTTGACAGGCTTCCCCCTCAAGTTCGACCAGGGGATCGACAGGGTGAGCTCACCAAGATGGCCTGAGACGACATTGAGGGGGAGGTGTAATTGGTCGAGCGCTTCGCGCCTGAGTTCTAGGTTGCGAAGCTTTACGTCACCGGACCAAATACCAATGTTAAGCTGTGTAGCATCGAAATTTTTAACGTAGATACCCAGGAAGCGATTGAGAAGGTTGGCCACCACGCCTTCCAACATGATGGCGAGGTGCGGCTATCGCTAAGGTGTGGGGGAAGGCAGTCTCTAGAGAAAAGGCCTTAAATATTGTCTATCCCCGTAACGCCGGCCTATTTGACAAAAGCGGGACAAGAAAGTCAGCCCGCAAGCGCTGGTGGGAGGTGGCAACAAGTGCAACGATACATACAGGCGCAATCTTTAGGTTCATACGCAGAGCGAATGGATCAGAGCCATCCAGGAGGGTTGATAGACGTGCACGCGACACTAACGAGAGGGTCGTAAAAAAGTGGCCAGGTGAAAAGAAGATCCCCTCTAAATATAGAACGGACTGAAAGAAAAGATGGATGGGGAGGGGAGAGGAAATGGCGATGACTTAGAGATGATATGATAGTGAAACTAGAAAAATAGTTAAGAAACCCTTTCGAGAATCAGGTGAGGAAGCTGGAGTTTGGGCACCAAGAATTAATGGTTCCTCCAATTGTTGTTCCGCTGGTCAAGGTCCCCGAAAAGGTACCTGGGGAAAACATGCGTTGGCTGATAGAAGGGTAAAGGGGGGCGGCGCTGCGTCAACCGCATTGACGCCGGGTCGGCATGGCCAAGCAGTGACGTCGGTTGTCCTTCCATGGCTGGACCCCAGCAGGTCTTCAGCTCTTGCCCTGTCGGTCGTAGTACGAGTACTAGGGTTACAGCCCTGCCTCGTGGTGACTTGGGCTGCCTGACTCCCCGGGTCCCGGTCCCGGCCGATATGGTGCCTGAGGCATCGCTATGACACCTGCGGGGTTGGTAGCTATGGCATCCCCGAGCAAGTCATTACCGCACCTCAAGCATAATATCACCTCAGTTATTCGCTGTCTCCAGGATCGTTGTCTCCTCGGCCTTTCATCTCCACTCCCACGAGTTCATCTCGACCACTTTCCGGGTGAATACCCTCATCTCCACTCTTCTACCTTTTTCTCTTTATTCTCTCGCCTCAATTGGGTTTGTATACCCCCCTGTACGTCTACCCGGGCCTTCCAGTCACCGTTGCTAACCCGGCATCGGAAAAAAAATCAGCTGCCTTAGTTGACAATGTTCTACCGTAACGTTGCTGCCCGCTCTGCTCTCAGGGCTTTCTCGAGCTCCAATGCCTCTGTGGCTCGCTCGGCCCTTGCGAACAATGTGTTCAAGGCCCCATTGACCTCTTCCGCTCGTTATCCCGCTCGCCCGACTACTTCTCCCAGCCTTGCTTTGGCTGCTCGCAAGCCTGTGACTACTGCTCTCATCCGCCATGCCTCTACCGCTCCCAAGGTGAGAAGGCTAGAACTCCTGACATGTTACTCGGTTAATTGCTGATCAATTCCGTACAGGAGGGCAAGGAAGGTGAGGAGGATGTTGATATGATGGCCGGTATCAAGAGTGAGGCGGTATGTGCCGAATCGAGTTTATGATGTGTACCACTCCGGCGCTTTCTCTGCGCCGGGATGAAGTATGTCGTAATTAACTAACTATGCCTCCGTAATTTCAGCAAGTGATCAAGGACACCTTCAGCCTGAGCGCCGTCCCCAAGGAAGCTCTCTACCTCGGCATGGCGGGTGTCATCCCCTACGTTGCTACTTCTCTTGAGACTGTCTATTTGTCCTATGAGATCAACCGTGCCGCTTCTCTCGGTGACGGTCTCCTCTTCTCTGGCCAGAGTGCCGAGATGATGCTTCACATGCTCGAGCCCATCCAGGTCGGCTACGGTGCTGTGGTTAGTACCCCCCAAATCTACAATTTCATTAAAGATGACCTGACGATGAATTGTTCTAGATCCTTTCCTTCCTCGGTGCCATTCACTGGGGTCTTGAATGGGCTGGATATGGTGGCAAGCTCGGCTACAAGCGCTACGCTGCCGGTGTTATCGCCCCTGCTGTTGCCTGGCCCACTCTGCTGTTCCCCGTCGAGTATGCCTTGATCAGCCAGTTCCTTGCTTTCACTTTCCTGTACTACAATGATGCTCGTGCTGCTGCTGCTGGCCGTGCTCCTGCCTGGTACGGCATGTACCGCTTCGTCCTGACCTTCATTGTCGGTGCCAGCATTGTCGCCAGCTTGATCGGTCGTGAGCAGATTGCCACTACTACCACTGAGCACAGCTTCAAGGACAAGATCAACGCTCTCCTCTTCCTGCAGAAGAAGGAGAAGGAGGAAGCCGAGGCCCGCCGCAAGGCCGAGCTCGGTGAAGAAGACTCTGAGTAAATGACGATTCCCCGGGAACCGCAGTGATTGTATAAGCGTACGAATAGTCTGTGCATAGTCGAGATGCTTGTCAGGTTGTGAAAGAAAAAAGTCTCATATACGGGGGACAGATGAAAAGAGATGCAGCTGTCCGTGGCAGCAAGGTGTGATAGTAGATGCATTATGCTTTGGCTTTTTTGTTTTTGGGTTGAGTTTTGTAGATTACAGGCGGAATCAAGAACCCAGCAGACGCTGGTACTTTTCCTTTGTTTAAATTTTGATATCATTTCTTCGGGAGGGTCAAAACGTGGCGCTCAGCAGAGGCTTATATCCCCCTCCTCCCCCCACCCACTATATCTTGTAGGGCACGGCCAGCCCATGTTTCTACCAAAGTATAAATAGAGCCTTGCCGAACTCGAATGTGGGGATATGAAGAGGAGGGAGAGAGAAGAGGGCTAGTACGATCATGGATCCAGAGATCTGGCGTTAGTTAGCCCAAGCAAACAAGAATAGAACCGAGGAAAGTCAAACCCCAGGAATAGCTAGCTAGCTATAGAAGGAACTTATGGAACCGGGGGGTCCCCGGGTAAGGCGAACGGGAGATTGGAAAAAGAGAGTTCAACTGCCTCGGGAGAGAGCTACGGTGTACCGTAGAGCAAGTAAGCAAGTAGGTAGCTAACTATAACTAGTTATAACTAATACTATCTCGCCAGTTAGTCAGAGGTCCCGTCGGGTCCATGGCTCCAACCATTGTTTGTCCTCCAAGTAACTTCTTAATCCCGTGCAGATCCGACGGTGGATGACGTTGGAAATTCGAAACAGGTTTTTTTTTTTTTGCTTCTGCTATCATTAGGTAGATCGGGTCAGATCCGCACCTGATACGTTAGGCATCAAGGTCTTTGTTAGCTTTTAAGTTATTTTTATTTTATTTTTATTTTTATTTTTCCATATCCTAGTTTTAGAAATGGAATATGATGAACCTCGGCTGTTAGCTCTGCCAGGACCTTTTTTTTTTTTATTATTATTGCTGTGTTGAAAGAACGTTGTAAAATATCAATTCAATTGGTCGGGCAGCTATACTGGGAAATATTATGGTCCAGGAACTGGGAACTCTCTCTCTTTACCTAGGATCTGCTTGTGCTGATCAACTAACTGTCTTGCATGATTTATATCTATCAAACCACCCAATTGGAACAACGGTCCCTGGCAGCGTTCATGCCCGAAGAGGAAAGTATCCCGTTGGAGACAAGAGGTCTATGGAGTATATTGCTTAATAGCGGTCTAGAGGCGACGATTCTCAAAAAAGGATAAAAAAAAAAGGAAAACAAGACAGAGAGAAAGAGATGGCGGGGAGAAAGCCACAGTAAATCCACGTAAATGGTTGAACGCAAGATGAAGAGAACCAAGTCTGGTCAACGACGTCACCATCCGCTCACAACTTGGTCGTGGCGACTCAGGTGCCCTGCTAGAGCGATTTGGATACAGAACAGTGGGATGTGATGTATCGGTATCGTGAATTGAACGGATTTCTGGGACAATTTGAGGTATCCTTCCTCCCAAAACACAGGGTGGAGAGATGCCGTACGCTTCATGTGTTGTTGTTGTTGTTATTGCGACTCGGTGGAATTGATCCCGTGGCCAAGGGTAGCACCGGAAAAACGCCGCTCAACTGGGCCCAAGCCGAACCGAGTATCCGGATTGCAAAATTTCTCCGTAAATCACAGGGCCGAACGGGGTCGATTGTTCTGGCTAGCGCATCCCTGCCTTACCTTTATGGGACTGGCAGATACGAGAGAGAGAGAGAGAGAGAATAAAAATTGCAATTAAAACAAGGAAGGTCAAAGGAATACAGTAGTTCGCCTGGCCTCTATTTCTCGACAATCATTTCTACATTCTCCTGAGTAGTGAATAATAACCCCAGAGATCTACCACTTAAAATCTGAAAGGACAAATAGCAGAGCTAAATTCTTTGAACAAATGCAGACCACCACTCGGCCAAGCACAAAACAAAAAAAAAATAAAAATAAAAAAAGAAAGAAAGAGAGAGACGAAGTAAAATAAAATAAAGTAAAATAAAAATAAAAATTAGCCATGAAATAAAATCAAAGAGACCCATGAAGATCTGCTCCGTAAGGCAACATACCCGAGCATGCTCCCAAAGAAATTTGATCCAGGGGTAAAAAGGACCTGGGTCTAGATCTATTGGAGGGGCGCAACAGTGTTAAACAGGAATGGTTGGAGAAAATTGAACACTGTCATGTGCTCGATCGGCAAGCGTCTAGTAGAAGAAAACACCACATAGCGGAGTCAGATGAAAAGCCGCAGGGCCCCTCTTCTCTCTGCGTGTTACTCTATCTATTGTCTCAATGATTTGGCAAGGATTTGGTGTTCAAAAGGAGAACGATGGCTGGGGGGGGGGGGGGGGACGCGAGTGCCAGGAGTTCCGACCTGGCCGAGGCGACACTGGAGGTGAGGTCCGCATGCTCTGGAGGGGCCCTTTCGACACTCAATTGGACCTCAAGATTAGTTCCCATGGCGTTTTGATATACAGCGAATCAACCCTGGTCTTCAATTATAAATTGAAACTTAGCGATAGCCGTCGCTAATCAATTTCCCGAGACAAAGAAATTGTTCCATCCAGATTGGACTCCTAATGGCTTATCGGGCATTGCAAGTCGACTGTTTGCGGGCGGTCTAGCCATCGAACTAGCTGATAATGTGGACAACAGAAATCCATGGAAATTCCCTTGCGATGGGTCCATGATCGATGGATGTCATGTGGAAGTTCTAGCGACTATTCTTAGTTTAGTTTCTGCGACTCGGCCTATCGAGACAGCCGGATGCCTTGCCGATGCATATGTACGTCCTCTCCTACATAGTGCTACTTGGTAGTCCCTGATAGTCTAGAAACACTTGCGTTCCCCCGTCGAAAGCTTGCCACTGTCACGGGACTCGGTCGAAATTCCATCGAAGAAATAAGGAAGGATACTCGAACCAAAGGTTAAAATAAGGATGAGAAGCTATTCTGGACCAGGAGGGGGCATGGAGGGGGCAAGAGGGCCAGCCTAAAAGGCATGTTTCCAACAACCTAGGATTCCCCAGGAGCGTAAGGGAGGGACAATGTCCGGACCAGGCCCAAGAAGGGAAAAGGATGTCGGTGCTGACGACGGGTGTGTGGTCGTCTGATCAGAAAAAAAAAAAAGGCGAGGAACTAGAAGAAACAGAAGGCGCAAGTAAAACAGTGCATCCTCCCCCACGCCCCCACTTCTCCGCCATGGGCGAACGGGGTCTTGGGTGGTAGGGAAGGAAGGAAGACCCAACCGGGAAGGGGATTCATGACTCCCGTTGGTAGTATACTGTACTACTACAGTACTCCTGCTCCTAGGTACCAGTAGTGCTGCTAGTAACAGGTACAGGGGACCGACCAGAGATCACGGGGAAGAAAATTAAAAATGGAGGGATAATCCCCAAGCTTATGCACACCTAATAGTCATCCTTAACCTCCACGCTGGGAATTGAAAAGATCCACCGTGCTGGATAAAGAGTCTCCGTTTTCCCTCTCGCCGTGTCTGGGAGTGATTCTATTACTACTATTCTTCGCCCTTCCTCTCTTCCTCCTCCTCCTCCTCCTCCTCTTCTTCTCCTCCAATTTGCTCTCTCCCTCGCCACTTCACTAAAGCGCACCCATTCAGTGACCTCATACCTCCGATCTTCCAATCCACTTCCCCCGTCTGCGACTTACCAAGACTGCTGCTTTTTTCTCTTTTTTTTTTTTTTCCCTTTTTTCTTCCTTCTATTTTTCGTCGTCTATCCGTCTCGCGCAGTCTTTCCAGATCGTCCTATTTCTTGACGCTGTTCTCCCTCCACCCGACTCCCGGTCACTTGTACGTCATTATTCGACTCTGGGCAATTTGGACTTGTATCATTATCAACCCCGCCGCGCATCCCCGACTTGCTTTCGTAGTCCAATTCCATCATTTCCCACCTCTTCCTTTTCCCCCTCCTCCGCTTTTTTAAGTACCGGATTAGGGACGTAAAAAACTCTCCCCTCAACCTCGAACCATTACGATTTTTGCACCAATCAATTGTCATCTTTTCCGCCCACCCCCGCCGCCGTCCCGTCCGATTTCTCTCTATTTTAGAGGCCAAAGAGAGAAGATAGATCTTTGCGCCACCTATCTGAAAATCCTAACACAAATTCAATCACAATGAGGAATCCTTTTGATATGTCCGACCTCGACTCTCTTGTCGACGAACAAGAGCAGCAACCCTATATTGACATTCACGCCTATCAAACACATGACGGCAATCGCTCTCTCCTGCAGCCAAATGAAAGCCGTCATGGCGACAGCCTGAAAGATCGCTTTATCGGTGCCATTGACACCGGCACCACGAGCTCCCGCTTTATTATCTTTGACTGCACTGGCGTCCCTGTCGCCAAGTATCAAATGGAATTCCGTCAGATCCACGAGCGTTCAGGGTAAGTGCCAACCTAGACTGACTGTACCATAACCCCCTCCCCTAACTTGAATTCCTTGGTGTAGATGGCACGAACAAGACCCTTTCGACTTGGTGGATTCGGTTTACACGTGCATTGAAGAGGCGATGAAGTCTTTTATGGCTCTTGGCCACTCGCCGTCAGAGATTGAGGCCATCGGTATCACCAGCCAACGGGAGACGACGCTGGTTTGGGATTGGGAGACTGGCGAGCCGTTGCATAACGCTATTGCCTGGCCCGACACCAGGACCAAAGGTCTAGTTCGGGAGCTGAAGGCCCAACCCGGAGCCGATGACCTGAAGAACATTTGCGGGTTTCCCCTCTCGACTTATCCCTCCTCCGTCACTTTAGTATGGATGCTTCGGAACCTACCGGAAGTCAAGAAGGCGTATGATGAGGGAAGGCTCGCTTTCGGTACTGTCGACACGTGGCTCCTGTATAACCTCAACGGTGGCCCTGAGGGAAACACCCTGGTGACCGATGTGACGAACGCATCGAGAACGATGTTCATGAACCTCAAGACGCTTGATTATGACGATAACCTGTTGAATTTCTTCGGCATTGACAGGAAGAAAATTAGACTTCCCAAGATTCT
Organism: Aspergillus bertholletiae; assembly: GCA_009193595.1. Taxonomy (NCBI): domain Eukaryota; kingdom Fungi; phylum Ascomycota; class Eurotiomycetes; order Eurotiales; family Aspergillaceae; genus Aspergillus; species Aspergillus bertholletiae. The sequence goes on from ML736218.1 coordinate 56,517, forward strand.
CCCATCATCCGATCCAGATGGATATGGATGGGTCAGAGGAGGACCGCTTGATGGGACCCCGATTACCAGCTGCCTTGGCGATCAGTCTGCGGCGTTAGTCGGGCATTGCGCCTTCACACCTGGATCAGCGAAGAACACCTATGGCACAGGGTGCTTCCTTCTTTACAACGTTGGTGAGGAGCCAGTCGTCTCCAAACATGGCCTGCTTAGTACAGTTGGATTCCAGCTGGGCAAGAATCGGAAAGCCGTTTATGCGCTGGAAGGTAGTGTAGCTGTGGCCGGAAGTGGTGTTTCCTTCCTGATGAACAACATGGGTTTCTTCCGTGATTCACGGAAAGTGAGTGAGGTTGCAGCAACGGTTCCAGATAGCGGAGGCTGCGTGTTCGTCACTGCGTTCAGTGGTCTGTTTGCGCCTTATTGGATTGATGATGCTAAGGGAACCATCTGTGAGTCAATATTGTGTCAGAAGCAGTGGTACAGAATCATGGTACTAATGCCGGTTTAGTTGGAATCACTCAGCACACGCAGCGTGGACACATTGCTCGTGCCACCATGGAGGCTGCCTGCTTCCAAACTAAGGCAATCCTCGATGCTATGGAGTTGGACAGCGGACATGCGTTGACGGAACTCGCTGTTGATGGTGGCATGAGTAATTCCGATATTTGCATGCAAGTGGGTCGCACTGCTATTACTTTCCAAATTATCAAGTAGAAAACTAATTTTCTTCTCTTAGACCCAAGCCGATATTATCCAGATCCCTGTTGAACGGCCGGCGATGCACGAAACCACCGCCCTGGGAGCTGCAATCGCGGCAGCATTCGCCATCGATATCTGGAAGGATTTCAGCGAGCTCAAGAACATGAACCGCGCCAACCGCACAACATTCCAGCCCAATATTTCCACCGCACAGAGCTCGAAGCTGTATAAGCGATGGAGCAAAGCAGTCGAGATGTCCCGAGGTTGGACGGACCCCGCCGAAGAGGCAGAGGAGGAATGATGGCATACACACATACACAAGCGACAAACGAGACCCACCTATATACATAATTCTGGGATGATATTTGCGATTTAGCGTTGTCTTCATGTTGATTTTGATTTTGATTTCCATGTCTTGGGGTTCTGGGTAGGGCCAACCCGGCGGTGGAGTGTCGTTTTGGATACCCGATCAATCATTTTTACCAGATAATTCTGGTAAATATTTAGAAATTCAATGCATATATAACCTAGCTAACGTTGTCCTCGTTGATAAAGTCAAGTCAGAATAGTTCCGGTGACTAACGACAAACTAGACAAACGTATTTTCTTCAATGGTGAAAACAACAGACAGGGGGCGGGGCTCAAGGAGTTTTATAACCGACGGTCTTGCGTATCATATGATCCTAGCACACAATTACCTGTACCTTATTAGAGACAACTAGAAGGCAAGGGTGGGGTAACCTGCAACTTAAGCCTGAACCTCCCCCGGATAGTGTTCTGCAGGTCTTGATAGGCCGGGCTGGAAGGAGTACTACTACCAAGTCCGTCCAGGTAAGCAGCGTTCCAATGCTCAACATTGCCCCATTAGCAAACAGGATGAGAGTGAGTCTGGTGGTCAAGCCACCTGTCAACGGCAGTTCCCATGTCTATACCGGCAACAAATATCATCCCACTTCTTCTTGCCTTCCTGATCTACGATTCCGTTACCCTCCCCGTACTTCCCTTTGATGCACGGTTTTCAAGAACAAGGCACTACTAGCCCGGGACTACAGTTACATTTGTACGATGATATAACCCAGAAGGAAACCCACCTATCCTGTCATCAGCATGACTGGGAGCGTCTTGCACAATGGGAAATGTGCATTGACTGCTCCAATTGCTGCCAGAAGAGGTCCAGCTCAGTGATGCTTACTTCCTCGGGTACACTGCTAACGCCGGTCACTCTTCGAGGAGTTTTTTACGCCCTCTTTACCAAACGCATGTGTTTGATTTTTATACTTACACAAGGTCTCGCCCGTTGGTTGTATGTCTTGGATGGAGTTTTATCAATGCTGTCCTTATTGTATCCTCCAATGCTATATCCATAGTAAGCCGGATTGAGCACACTAGGTTTGCAAGGTGAACTAGAGGAGAGGAAACCCCTTGTGGCCAAGCCAATCTCCAAGGAGACCTGTGAGGAAAAACTGACTTGATATGGCACCAGTGGATCTGATATGTCTGTAGTCGAGAGTAAAAGAAGCATCCAAGGATATGCAAGAGTCAACTCCATTGGAGGTAGTGATATGGTTTAGGTGCCACACTGGAGCCGGATTGTCAAGTAGCACACAAGGTGTGTATCGGTCCTATGAGTAACTACTCATTGAATCTAAATTTTTATTTATTTATTTATTTATTTATTTTCATTACTAAGTGAACATACCTAACTACCGGATACATAAAACACTAAGTAATCGCCCTGGTTCACCATGGCGCAACTCTAGCTACTACGCCGTCCATCAGCTGCCCGTAAATTAGAGGTATAGAGGTATCTTAGGTAGGAAGTAGGTAAGTAACATCACTAGCATAAGGCAGTACTGCTTGAATTATTGACATGGCAGCATAAGTTGAGAATTCTCTCAGTTAAGTCATTCTATGTGTATTTTTTTTCGTACCATACGCAGTTTTAAGTCACTCCACAAATTCCAGAGGACAAATAATCTACTGAACTATCTGTCAAATTAGTTTCCGGAATAAACGGAACGATAGAACGTCAGGTTAGCATACAGTTTCTCATTGATACCAGATGATGTATGTACACTACAATACAGCCAAATCATTCGCTTACCGTCGCTCACCTCCCAAACCCCATATGCCATATGCCATATGCATGGTTATTTAGTATTCCATCAAGGATAGATGCCAGGAACAGAGACGAATAGGAAGAAAAATGAAGAAAAAAAAAAAAAAACGCAGGATTTAACACCGGATACACTAAAAATATAACGGCCCAAGAAATTGGTCCATAAAAACAGCCAAGAAGGATCTTCATCCTTCAAACACGTTAACAATCAACAAACGGAGAGGAGTTATAGAGGAAGTGTAAAGAAAAGGGAAGCTGCCCGATAGGTTACAAGGGCAATGAATCGAAGAGCCGCTTAATTGACATCCGACGCAGTCGACGTCGGCGGCGCTTCAGCTGAGGTGGATGGGTTCAACCTAGCCGTCTGTAAAGCTTCCGGCAGCTTGAGTGGCGCCGATGCTTTCGACTCTAGCTTCTCGAGCTTCTCGCCCTTCAATACCTTCTCCATCTCCTCTTTGGTCAAAGTTTCATATTCGATCAATGCCTTGGTCAGCAATTCCAGCTCATGACGCTTTTCGGTCAGAATGTTCGTAGCGCGCATGCGGGCTTCCTCGACAAGGCGTCGAACTTCGCCTTCAATCTCCTGCTTAGTCTCAGAAGACAGGCTGTCATAGTTGGTGGAAAGATCAACATTTCCGAGTTTCTTGGAGTACCCAAACCGGGTTACCAGAGTGAAAGCTGTTTCTGTAGCTTGTTGAATATCCTACATAAGATTAGCAAAGAGTCCTAAACTATGATGACCATCAGAAGCTTACCGCTGAGATGCCGCTGGTGACCTTGTCAGGTCCAAATATAAGCTCCTCCGCTGCCTTTCCACCCATGGAAACGTCGATGTCAGAGAGATATTCGGTATAGTTCCTGGAAACTGTGTCCATCTCAGGCAGGAAATGAGTTATACCCAGAGCCATTCCGCGAGGGACAATGGTGATTTTGTAAAGTGGCGTGGAAGAGGGGGAAAAGTAGGCAACCAAGGCGTGACCAGCCTCGTGGTATGCGGTAAGAAGCTTGTCCTTATCCTGGATAACCCGGCTGCGAGCTTCTGCGCCCATCATGATCTTGTCCTTAGCCCAGTCAAAGTCCCTCGGGCCAACCTTTGCCTGTTTGTTCCTGCTTGCGAAGATGGCAGCCTGGTTGACGAGATTCTCCAGGTCGGCACCAGAAAAACCAGGGGTACCGCGTGCAATGACAGCAACATCAACATCCGTGCTGATTTGGACATCCTTCATGTGGTGTCTGAGGATATCCATACGGCCCCGCACATCAGGAAGATCAACAACGACCCGTCGATCAAATCGACCGGGTCGAGTCAATGCTTTGTCAAGCAACTGTGGGTAATTTGTGGCGGCAATAATGATCACTCCACTGGTTTGGGAAAATCCGTCCAGTTCCGTGAGAAGCTGGTTCAGCGTCTGCTTGACATAAGCCGCATCTCTCTCATTCCTCTTCGCACCTATAGCATCCAGCTCATCAATAAAGATGATAGCAGGTGACTTAGCTCGGGCTTGAGTAAACAGTTCACGGACACGCTTGGCACCGACACCAACATACACTTCATCAAACTCAGACCCAGACATGTAGAAGAAAGGCACACCGGCCTCTCCTGCTACGGCACGAGCCAGCAGCGTCTTTCCAGTACCAGGGGGGCCAACAAGAAGCACACCCTTCGGCAACTTACCACCAAGAGAGGAAAATCGTTCTGGGTTCAGCAAAAATTCAACCAGCTCCTGGAGTTCCTCCTTAGCTTCGTCGCAGCCATGCACATCGGTGAATCGGACGGTCTGTTGCTGAGGCTGAGCTTCGTTGTTCTGAGGGCCCTTGATATTCTTCAAGACACCAGTAGTTTCCACGAGGATAGTAACCAAGACGAGAGACATGTACGTGAAGAAGCCAAAATACAACAAGAACTTGACCCATCGGAATACAGCGCTGCCTAGCGACTCCTCCACAACGACATATAATGGAGCCTCTTTGGCACCGGTACCGTTTGCCTTTGTCGACACACCGACATTACCGCCGTGGTTCTGAGCCGCAACAGCCTGTCCGATAGCTTGGAGTTGTTCAGAGTTGAGATTCGAGTTACCAGAATGAGCCGAGGCCGCGGCCGACAATGCAGCGGCATCGGTTCCACCCACACGTTGTAAGGCCTTGAAGTAAATCGCTTCCGAAAGAGCATTGGTGGCAAAATGACCACTTTTGTACCGTTCAACAACAATCGCTGGCATATTTGCTCGAAGAAGAGCCTGGTAGAAAGCATTTTGGGCGTTTGCGCTATTGGGGTTGCTATTCGCAGTTTTCTCTTTCTGCGCCAACAACCCATGAGATGGTCCCCCAAATATAAAACGTTGCTGCTGTAGCCTTGAAAGCCCTATAACACCAGGCGCGTGGCGGAGACGGCCCCAGGATGTCAACGTAGAGTAGGAGCGAAACGACGGCGACGGGGGTTGACAAGAGACAAGAGATGGAGTAGTCCAAAGAGTAGATTCTGATAAAATGCCTAGAATGTTAAAGAAATTTATCGGGATGGGTATAAGGGAAGAATGAGGCTTACCTTTGGTGAAAGAACGTGCCCAGAGGTGATGTCCGGGCTTGCTACGTATACCCAGTCTCAGGGCTTCGGAGGGCACCGTGTTGAGGAATTCCGGTAGCGAAACATGGCGTAATCCCTACAATATCGTCAGTAAATTCCACATATAATCACGGTTGATCAGTCCTAAAAGGTATGCATTGGAACTCACTTCCTCAGCCGTGCGTTGAGAGAGACGCTGGGAGGCGGCGGGACCGGAGGTAGCAGGACTGCGCTCGACGTTCTTCCAAGGCGCATTGAGAAGCTTCGACATCGAAGGCCAGATATCCGATGTCGCAGCCGAGATATTCTAGTTAGTAGTCGAAGAGTTAGAGAAATGACTCCTACAGGCACAAAGATAGGCGGTGCTTACAGGCTTAGGAATCGGAAGTTGAAAGGCCATGGTAGACCGAAGGTGCGGCGCAGGGCCGCGGAGCAGGATCTACCCCTCGGAGATATAATAAATGAGAGAATGAAGACTAAGTGAGATGCGATTATCCCTTCGTGAACGTAAATGCCATCACTGGTTAAATCCGGAGCAGATGATGGCTAAGATAGGAGCGTTGGATGGATGGATGAACAATGACGATGATGGCATCTTCATCGGTGGATGCGGCGGCGAAATTCACCTGGAGGAACGTTGCCACTTCGGCCTGACTGCTCGGCCGTAGGGGGCACGGAACCACGTGGAAACTTTATGCCTCAGGCAAAAACTGATCTTGCAAAGCAACTCTAGCGCCATATGGCAACATAATATTATAGATCTTGTCCTTCTTACTAAAATCACTAATTTTGTCCCCGTGATTCAAATTCTATCACGCTTGCTGTTCATAGAAATCCGTGTTACAGTATCGTAAAATCAGGAAGGCCTGCTCGGCTGTAACCCATGGTTCAGATCGGTTCCTTCTGAACCACAGGGCGCCATAGACTGTCCCCGTCATCGCCAACTACTTTTAATGTTTCTTTATTACCACCCGAAATTTGCAGTGTTTTGATATAGAGTCAACACGTTGAACGCCTGCTCTTAATGTTTCCATCATTCATAAGCTGGAATCCATTCACATCTGGCGGGTTCGTCATCTACCGAAGCAAAGCACCGCCATTCGAGGTTTGAAGCTGGCTCGGCATAGCACATGCATAAACCCCATTCATTGATTGATGGCCATTTTTTGGTTAAATACCTTTAACCATGTCTAGAAAGAAGATTATTTTTCTCATGGGAGCCCCTACGTTGCGAAGCCTCCAGTGGAACGAAGATGAGCTTCTTACGGCACCCATCTCTCCATTTCATATTTCAGATGCTCACAATGATGATGATGATTGGCCTTTCACAGACTCTGGAACTGTAAAATGGAGGCTCTTGCAGGAGGGAAGATCTACGGGGGCACTTGGCGAAAACCTGGGGTTAAGTATCGATGGAGGCGCCCGCTTCTTTACTACTCAAGATCTTGTGACGCCTAGTGGCTCATCAACTACCTCAGAAGATTCTACTCTCTCCCAATTTTACGACCATTCTTTCACCGTCCATGAGATATCTGAGATTACTGCCCCGGGCGTACTTCTAGGGGATTCCATGAAAGAAAGTGAGATCTGGGCTGATAGCACAGGGACTTCTATCGCAACAGAAGAATCCCTTGGGTTGGAGTTGCCGATCCAAGGGGGTATTACAGATCTTCAAAGCATTCCAAGTGTGGCCTACCTAACTTCCATCGCGCCACAAACCATGACGGTGAATATCATCGTCGGGATTGTTACAATTCGACCACCGCGTCGTGTTGTGACGCGACAATGGAAAAACGAAGTAGACCTTATTGAAATGGTAGTGGGCGATGACACAAAAAGCGGATTCGGAGTTACATTTTGGCTTCCCCCCATGGAGGGAAGGATGGCCCCAGGTCAACATAACGAGAGTCATGAGCTTCGCCAAACGCTAGAGACTTTGCGGCCACGAGACATTGTTTTATTGCGCATGGTAGGATTGAGCTCCTTCCGGGAACGGGTTTACGGGCAGAGTCTCAGAAAAGGGATCACCAAAGTTGATCTACTCCATCGACAGCGGGTCGACGTAACAGATGCGAGTGGTATGTACAGTGCGAGGAGTCTCATGAACCAAGATACAACCGCCAAGAACAATGAACTCCTGTGGGTGAAGGCGAGAAAGGTGCGCGAGTGGGTCAGACATTTTGTGAGCACCACAACGGATCCAGCAGGCGGTGACGCAAGGAAGTCCACGAAACGTGGACCGACTTTACCCCCAGATACACAGGAGGATTCGTCGAGGTTATAATTAGAACAATTCGGGGGAAGAGAAAGAGGAGGTATGTATGGCGTATGTATTCAACATACCAGAAGGGAAGGTTACAGAAAGATCCTTTATGTAGAGCACATTTTTGGCTTGATTCTTAACAGCTGATCAGGAGATGCAGGGACTGGTTCCCGACTCCGAATACTCCGTGGTACAGCGTACTACTATTTACTACTATTCGCAGTGCTGAGTGCAACACCCGGGAAATTGTTGAAATAGTATAGGGGTTAAGATTGCAGGACATTAATAAAGTTTATTCGCATATGCAGCCACCCACTGTATAGATACTACAAAGTAGACGTTATGCTCTTCTCGTTTACGGAGATCACCGTACATTACACCGTACTTGCTGGAAAGATGGAAACCGCGGCCAATTCCCATCAGTGGAACTCGGGCATCTGGTATCTAATTTGAAAGCGTCTCCTTTTTGATTATGTTGGGTAAGAACTTGGCTCCTTACAGGATGTACTTAAATTTAGGGGGTGCGCCGGCCCCACGAAGCACCTGATCCGAGTTCCCAAAAGAGATCTGGGCCCAGAGGCTGTACCGGCAATACTGTACTGTAATTCGTCAAAGACGGTGCATATGTGGCGCTGGCTGCAAACGTGCAAAGGCGGACCTCTCTTTTTGGTGGTACCTGATACCTTACCATACCATCTCCGGCACCCCCTAGGACCATGTGCATCCAATACAGGTACATTGCCCATACATACATGCTGGGCCTCCAACCGCCAGGTGTTCACTGCTTGTTATAATTGATCTTTATTTTCCTCTCCTCCTCCTTTTCCTTTCTTCTTCTGGTTGACATCGTTCGATCTGTCAACGGCCGACCGATTGATTTCTGTCCCCATCTTCACAGTACAAACTATTATCGTTCTCTCCCTCGTGCGGGATTATATCCAATTTCTTCCCCCCCCCCCCCTGATTACCTGGTCACTCGTTCAAAACAACAACCATCGTCGCTACTTCCTTACCATATACCACCATATTAACGTTTCTCTTTCTTAACTTTCCTCCCCCTATATAATCATGAAGGGTATGTGCTTCTCTCAGTGCCATATTTAACTCCTCTTTGCTAACCTCGTTCTTAACAGCTCTCATTCTTGTCGGAGGGTTTGGTACCCGTCTCCGTCCATTGGTGAGCAACTCGTCCCCGCTGACGATCGTGACGTAGAACGTGTTGCCTCCCTACGAACTCAATGCTGACTGATAACGACCGCTCATATAGACATTGACCCTTCCCAAACCCCTGGTGGAATTTGGGAACCGTCCTATGATTCTGCACCAAGTTGAAAGCTTGGCTGCTGCTGGTGTCACGGATATTGTCCTGGCTGTTAACTACCGCCCAGATGTCATGGTTTCTGCCCTCAAGAAGGTTTGACTGCCCACAAATGCCAGTCCCCCATGCCGATGCTGACCACAACTAGTATGAGGAACAATACAATGTCAGAATCGAGTTCTCCGTCGAGTCCGAACCCCTCGGCACTGCCGGTCCCCTGAAGTTGGCGGAGAAGATTTTGGGCAAGGACGACTCTCCATTCTTCGTTCTAAACTCCGATGTCATCTGTGATTATCCTTTCAAGGAGCTTGCCGAGTTCCATAAGAAGCATGGTGATGAGGGTACCATTGTTGTTACTAAGGTCGATGAGCCCTCCAAGTATGGTGTCGTCGTTCACAAGCCCAACCACCCCTCGCGCATCGACCGCTTTGTCGAAAAGCCTGTCGAATTCGTTGGGAACCGTATCAACGCCGGTATCTATATTATGAACCCTAGCGTGCTGAATCGCATTGAGCTGCGCCCAACCTCTATTGAGCAGGAGACATTCCCCGCTATTTGCAAGGATGGACAGCTCCACTCCTTTGACCTGGAGGGTTTCTGGATGGACGTTGGCCAACCTAAGGACTTCCTCAGCGGCACCTGCCTATACCTGACTTCTCTCGCCAAGCGCAATTCCAAGCTTCTCGCACCCAATTCTGAACCCTACGTGTACGGTGGCAATGTTATGGTTGACCCCTCCGCCAAGATTGGCAAGAACTGCCGCATTGGTCCCAATGTGGTCATTGGCCCCAACGTTGTAGTCGGCGATGGAGTTCGTCTGCAGCGTTGTGTGCTTCTAGAGAACAGCAAGGTCAAGGATCACGCCTGGGTGAAGTCGACCATTGTTGGATGGAATAGCTCCGTAGGCAGATGGGCTCGTTTGGAGAATGTTACCGTGTTGGGTGACGACGTTACTATCGCAGACGAAGTCTATGTTAATGGTGGCTCCATCCTTCCTCATAAGAGCATCAAGCAGAACGTTGATGGTAAGTGGTCCCCCATCGCTTTTATAGCGCGTGTTGATTCTAATCTTTCTACCAGTTCCTGCCATTATTATGTAAACCCCCTATTCTCATGTCGACATGTCCTCAAATACTTTGCTTCCAGTCGCCTTCGCCTTAAAGCTGCCCGATGCATAGAATCGGAGTCGGTTTGTTTTTACCTCAATTGATTTCAAGCAGGCTTGAGCCTGTCAAAGTTTCTTGGTCACGACCAACTCTTGGAATACACGGCTGTCCTGATACCTTGCTATTTACCTTCCCCCTTCTTGCATAAATCTTTTTTTATTCCATTTTTCTATCCTGCTCCACCGTACGCAAACGCCGAATGCCTTGATGGTGAAAGCGCTACCCTCTACAGATTTTTAGTAATCATGCTTCTTATGCTTCCTTCGCTCTACGTGTTGCTGCGGACCCGTCGACTGCCTTGCGCCGAATATTTTCTTCTATGTTATATCTTCTTTTTTTGATACTGTTTTGAAACCATTCAATGTTGTGTTGCTTCATTTCAGTCTTTGCTCACACGTTCGTGCTTTCTTCGTTGCACCGTGTCTGCTTCCTCGGGGATGGTGGGCAATCGGGCTAATACTCTATCGGATTCTAATGATGTATGTGGACACGGGGTTTCAGGAATGTAAATATGGGAGGCAGAATCAAAGAAAAAAAAACGTACAAAGCAACTGTGCATTTTTTTTAATAGTATTTTGTTCTAAAAAGAAAACAAAAATAAATCGAGCTGCCTACTCCTTGTATTAGGAATGAATCATACATGCAAAGATTGACATAGTATCTATCGTACTCATAATATACAACCCAAGCCGAGATGTTGATGCGCAATTAGAATCCCAGACCAAAATCATCAGGGCTTACTTCGTCCAGATCAAGAATTTTATCCCACTCAATTCTCAACTCCTCCATTTTCTGCCAACACTTTCTCCCAAGCTCTTCAAACTCCTCCCTGTCTTCCGCTGTAGGGTCCACCGCGCCTCGTTTGCGCCGACGCAACCGATCCTCATCCACAATCGCGGGGCCAACAACACCACCATATCCCCACCCGTCAACCTCAGTGGATGCCACGGAATCCTTGCCGGCCCAGTTGGAGGAGGAACCCCATTTCGCTCTACCACCACCATTTTGCCGATATATCGACTCGGCCATATCCAAGACCGACTGAGTGGACAATGCCAGCCACACAGGAGCAGAGGCACCCAGATAGGTTGACACCGTATGCCAAGGGGACCCAAGAAGCCGGACAAAGTAGGTGACGGCAATCATTGAGTAGAAGAGTGGCCACCAGAGCGGGATGATACTCGTACCACAGATTCCAGGGTGGGAGAGGTACATATTCGGGGCGGAACTATCATCGTTGGCGATTCTCGGTTTACCGAAACCACTGTTATAAGTTCTGTTATCGTCGACAGAGTAGAAACTCTTCACGAAGGGCTTGGTACTGGGGAGATCGGCCGTCAAGGCCAAGACGTCAGTCAACGCCTTGGAAGATTCATAGGGAGTCGCAGTCCGGAGACCCTGGATATCGTCGATGTCGAAAACCTTCACAGTGGCTTCTACGCTCGAGACCCAGATGACACGGCCGGGGCCGTTGGGTTGTCCCGACCGTCGCAGCAGGGGCATGACATTGTGCGCTAGCATGTAGTGGCCGAAGACGTTTGCGCAAAAGACGGAGCCCAGGCGGGGCTCTTGAGTTGCTAGTGTTGTGGTCTGGTATTCTGTTACCACGCCGACGGGGGCGATCTTGTATGAGGGCCAGGTAGTTTCGTGGACAACGTCGGTGAGGATGCCCCAGACTGCTCGCGGCCAGTTCAGGTCTGTCCAGCCGCCGATGCCGGCGTTGAGCACGATGGCGTCGAGTTTGGGGTATTCATCGTTCAGGCGACGGGAGAGGGCGCGGACGGAGACGAGGTTATTTAGGTCTACGCTCTCCGGGACGAAAGTTACCCTTCGAGAGGGGGCGGGTGTTGCGGAGCTTTTGCGGAGATGATCCTGCAGGCGGAGAAGGGTGTCGTTTCCTTTTTTGGAGCTCCGGGTGGTAAAGATGACGGTTAAGGATTGGTTTGTGCGTTGAGGAGAGCCGAGGAATTCATCGACGAGACGGCAGCATATCGAGAGTCCGATACCACTGTCGATCGAGTCAGGGAAACTAGACGTGATATGGATAGGGGTTTATCGGTAGGGGGGATGAGACGGGAAATGAGGATATACGAGCGCGATACCTGTTTGTGCCAGTAACAAGGATATAGACCTTGTCCTGGAGATCCTGGTCCGTCGAGGAGCTGAACATGATGAGCCAACTGTGGGTTTTGGCGTCCGTGGAGAAGAAAATTGAAGAAGCCATTGAGACTACTCGAGGCGTTCATGGGGATGCGTTCCTGGGCGCTAGGCCTGACCGGGTTTAGTTCCCTAACCTTAAGCGTGCCTGGATTCCTGGTAGCTTAACCCGCAAAAGAGATTCCTGACAGCTCTTAGCAGTACAAGCTGAGTTTATACAGAATATATATATTGGATGCTGGAAGGTTGAATCAGCATATCGTAAGGTTTCTATTAAAGTATAAAGCACAGGAAAATCATGATGGGCACATCCAAGCTAGGGTAGTTTCTATCAAAGGAAAGATATCATCGCCGCCAACACCACCACTGTATGATGCATAAGTGTCCACAGTACTAGCGATCACTTCATCTAGGAGTTTTCAAGCACATTTTTCAACCAGGCCAAACGGGTAGTCCCCGCCTGCAAACTGATACGCGCATCTGGCACAAACGCATCGAAACCGTGCCAGCACCCAGGCCATACATGCAACTCTGTGGATACACCAGACTTCCACAAGTTCGCAGCATAAGCCACATCTTCATCACGGAATGCGTCCGCCTCACCAACGTCGATATATGTAGGCGGCAAGCTATGGAGGTCCGTTGCACGCGAAGGAACGGTATACATGTCGGCATGCTCGTGATTCTCGCCCAGTGCGTATCTCAGGGCGTCAATAGTATTCGACCTAGTCCACGGAACGAGGTGACCAAATTGCTGTACAGAATCTCCCTGGTTACTATCGTCGAGTAACGGATACATCAGAACTTGAGCGCAGATTTCAGGATCCGATCGGTCACGAGCCAATAACGTAACCCCAGCGGCGAGATTGCCGCCTGCTGAACCACCACATACAACCAGCTTATACGGGTTGAATCCGAGTGCTGTTGAGTGATTGCTCATCCACTTGAGTGCTGCATAACTGTCCTCTAGTGCTGCAGGCTGGGGATGCTCGGGAGCGAGGCGATATTCAGCAGTCACAATGATAGCACCGAGAGCCTCAACCCACTCCAACATGCCAACGACTCCCACAAAGCGATTCCCACTGACCAGCCCGCCGCCATGGATGCACAGAACTCCGGGTGTCTCCTCCATCCGCCGGGTCTGGTTCTTTGGGCGAAAAATTGTGACCCTCATCGGCCCGGCTGGTCCTGGGATGTCTCGCTCTTCGCAAGAGAGCGCATCCTCTCTGCCTCGGATCGCATCATCGAGTGAGAAGGACGATCCTAAAAATTGACGGTAGGATTCGAGCTCTTCCTTGGTGCTCATCCCAATTTTGGGGAGGGCTTGATGTACCTGGGCAAGCTCGGGATTGAGCGCAGGTCGCGGGATCTGAGAAGCCATATTTGGGTAGGTGTATAGGTAGAAATGGTCTTTATACTGCAAAAGCGTGCCTTGATTTAACTGTGAAGAGAATGGTAATGATTGATTCTGTGGTGCGTACGATGCGATGAGTTGAAAGGTCTGTCCGAATATTCCACTTTTCTCCCACGCTTTATGTAAGAACAATCCATGGTGACTGATTCAAGCAGAGATCCCATAGATACTCCGCAGCCCGAAAATGTATCCGCATAGTTAGTAGTTAGTAGTCTGATGGATTTGACCAAGCGAAGGGGAAAGTCTCCGTGGCTAGTACACTTTGGGTAAGACCACACAGGCACCAACTATCAGAGAACCATAATCAAGCCGACTCGGAGGTCTTCGAATATTCTGTTGCAATCCTTCCGCTGTTTATCATTGTAGGCGCTTACATATCGATATAATTTGTCCATCATTGTTATAAAAAAATATTATCACCATCGATCGTACGGATCGCATCTTCAACCCAAGTAGCGCCCCCAATTTACGTCGATTCACGCAGTAGTGTTGCAGCCGTTGAGGAAAAAGAAAAATGCTACATACAAATTAGTCATTAAACAAGCCGAGAAATCACTTTGAAGAAGAGACGACGATTAGGGTAGATGTTATACGTTTGAATTATCTGTATAGAACTTCGAAACCCCCCAACACACACACACACACACACACACACACACACACACACACACACACACACACACACACACACACACACACTCTCTCTCTCTCTCTCTCTCTCTCTCTCTCTCTCTCTCTCTCTCTCTCTCTCTCTCTCTCTCCCTCCCCTCTCTCTCTTTCAGATCCCACCGTGCTTCTAGCTCGTTGTCTCGTTCGAGAGTCTATGTAGGTTCCAGGCTGAGGATATTTGCTTACAATCTGATAAAACTCAGTGTGAACTTTTCTTTTGCCGAATAAGGACTGCAATCAGTCTCAAGTGCATCTTGGGTCGATAGTCGTTGTCTCTGGGGTAATTATTTGTCGCTTGAGGAATCTGCTTAACCACTGCAATGTCGGATACTCTGGTTCAGACACATCCAACTTCCCGTTCGGACCCGGCTCTGAATATGCTTGTCGATCTCCTGGAATGCTAGGGGATTCCTCAGAAAACCGGGCTGCAGCGTATAGGTAAAGGGGGCTTTTCGAATGCCGTCTCCAGCAAAGTTAAGAAGCTGAACCCAATGTCTCGATATTAGACTATGGCAATGACAAGAATCAATGTTCCCTCATCCAGGGTCGAATAAATCTCATGGATCAATATAACCTTGGTCCCTCTTGATACTCCAAGGGCAGATCTTGTGGCTTCTGGTTTTTTTTTTCTTTTTTTTTATGATCTTCACTTGGTTCATTTAGTAATGACACGGGCCTTTGTGGCGTTTTGCCCTTTGAGTGTGCCTGGGCAATTGAAATCTGGCTTTACCCTAATTGATCACAGGATCGACACGGACAGTGACCGTCACGGTTATTCTAGACTCACTAGAGGGTGTATAAATTAGCATTGGGACATGTAGATCAACTACTAGTCTTGGATATGTGTGTATGTATATACGTACCGCACGCCTCTTGGCGAGTAATTAGAGATGCACTAGGAGGCTTCTAGCTTGAGACAGAAACTGGAAATCCAGTGACTTCATTCCAAACAGCTCCCATAGTATCAGCTATATTAGTGGCAGGAGTAGGTTAGTATTCCCCAGGTAAGGATTCAGCTGTACATGACGATGGAAAGCTGTGCCCCCGGCGATTGGTGCCGGTGAGTATAAAATAAAAATTGAAGAATAGACCAAGCTTTAGGCGTCTCGCATATATGCTATACATAGATAGCCAACCATACCTCTAAACGATCAGTATCCAGGCGATTCCACCCTTATCGTTAGCTTGGGATGAGTGCCTATACTAACTCGTACGCTGGAAAATCTGCAGGCAAAAACGAAATGGGAAGGTTGGCCATCATACCGCCTTTTCCGTCCTGTTACACGAGAACGCCTGGTGGCTTCAACGGTGACCTGCGAGGAATCGAGCATTTACGGGCAGTATCCGGTCAACCGCTGCGTGCCGAGCATCAGCAGCAGTAATAGTAGTACTTATATGGGATTACTTTGTATGTATGTATATCGCCGTTTGAGTATCCAAGAGATAGCTATATATCGGATTTAGTAGTCCTGCGTACCCGGTATAAAGCGATGAAATTTCAACGGTGCGGTGTCTGATCAATAGTTATTCTCGCTATAATTAACTAGCTAAATTATATTGTATCTAATCTGGGGCGGGTTGTAGAGGCAAATATAACACACAGATAAAATCATTCTGTAGCTTGAATATCAGATCAACAAATGCCAGTCATATATCACTAATAGACCATCCGGGCAGGATTTATCTTTTCTATTGGTACCGAAGAAGTAAAATAAGGGCTAATTTGGCCACGAAGCTATAGCTCCTAATACTAAAGATATCAACATCCCTAACTAGGATCAGTACCCAAGGTATAATCAATGCAGTATAGAGTGAATGGAAATCATTGACGTGTGGTACAGTCCCAACTACCGGTATATCCCCACCGACAGTCGAAAAGGCCGAGGAACAAATAGACCTGTCGGTTAGAGATTTGCTAACCCCGAGCCTGGAGTCGGGAAATCATAGCCAAGCCACGTATAATTGTCGATATCAATGCCATACTAAACAAGGGTGGTAAGAAAGTACATCGGGGGTTGTGAGAAAAATCGACACGAGATACTACCACTACTACTACTACTACTACTTCTTCTTCTTCTTCTTCTTCTTCTTTTTCGGCCTCTCCTATTGCGGAAAAGAAATCTAGAGTTTTGTCGTAATGAACACCATGACCGGACAGGCATGGCCGGAATGGCGGTGGTATATAGCTCAATAACAGTGTTCTCAATATTGAACAAGGTAGTAAGTAACTCTTACTGCCGGGGCTCCGATGTGAAAAGAGAGAGAGGGAAAAAAAAAAAGGAAGCCGTCATCCCTGGATACTCTATACCTGGCTTCGAGATGATCGAAGATTCCACACGCTCTAAGCGCATCGATGGGTGGCCCATCCCTGCATGCATCTTGTCTCCCATCTGCAGCTGCGAACTGAAAGAGTTAGATTGCTCGTACTCGGGATCCCCCTTGCAATCCCAGGATGCTTAAACCATGTCCGATGGCTTCCCTCCCATGCTACCATGAAACAGGAGAGGCAAACATTTTTTTTTGCTACTGTGACATCTCATTCACCACATTATCAGGTGCCGGAGCCTAAAACTCGCTCCCAGCACGCCCACATGCAACTCTACCCCTAACAATAACTGATGCGTATATGTATAATATAAAAAACACAACGGCACAGTAGGATCGCATCCTCGGAGCAAGGGACTGGCAGGTTTGGGATAAGGGGGAGGAGGGGAGGGAACGAATGCTGGTTAATAATATCATATATTTATGTCTATCAGCAATCGCGCTTAACTACGAAGATCTCTGTGCACAAATCACTACCAGAGCTCCTCTCATGGATGTATCAAAAGAACATATCAGAGAAATATGAGGACAATATGAAGCAGTCCCTTACTATAGTGCTCTTCTCTACATCTCCTGGGGGGGTTGGGTTGGATCGCAGTAAGTAGTCTATAAACCTCGGTGTATTATTCCAAATAAACGCAACCGTGCAATCAATAAATCTGCCCAAGGGTTTAGGTTACATCTGATTGTTGAATGGTGTCTTGGGCTTGGACAAGGGCAAGAAGCCCTACGGACTACAGTCTTCCCTAAAAATCTCGTACATGACATAAAATCACATATCAGTAGAACCTCTCTCATCTACTCCGTATGGCACCACCCATAAGGTCCTCTCATAGAGTAAAACTAATCCCCCGAGTGACAAATATTATGAAGGACAGACGGAAAAGGGGGGAAAGAGAGGGTAAAAAAAAAAAAATAACAAAAATGAAACGAAACGAAATCAGAGAGGGACTACTCTTCTTGGAACCGCTGGTGGGCCATTCATTATCAAGGCCAAATCCGCCAAGATGCCTGACCAAGGTCATGGACGAGAACCCAAGGAAGGGCTGCGCGTATCGATCAGTAGGCGCCGTCAGCATCGCAGCGAGGCTATTGCTGAATGGAACACAGCCACTCCGAAGGAAGATCCATGTCAGCACGAGTTCGTGGCCTTTTGCTAAGAACCTAGTCGGCTTGGTCCAAACGGTCTGGTTTGGAGCTTTACTCTCTTTTACGAAGCTCGGTCATGGACGGGTATCAGCACTAAGAAACCCATCCGACCGACGGACAAGAAGTAAAAAGGCGATCAAAATTACAAATCCTGAGCCACGATTACTCAATTTGGAGCCTCAAATGCCTCAATTCAATTGCTAGTTACCGAGTGTTTCTCCGCGAAATCCCGTGAAATGTGAAATTTAGTCCGGCCGCAAGGGGGCCAAAAACGAGAAAGAAAGAAAGAAAGAAAGAAACTATACATATTATAAAAATAATAATCATAATCATAATCATAATAATAATAATAAAAACGGAGGAAAAAAGAAAAGAAAAGAAAAATAAAACCGTTACCATAATGCTGGAAAGTTGACCGAATCTTCAGCCCCCCACGCCCGACATGAATGGGTAACTGGGTATTATGATTACTCAACCATGAAATTTGAAGTCGTCAGAGAAAAGGAAAGAAGAAGAAGGTGAAAAGAAAGAGGGTGCCAGAGGGGAGAGCGACAGAAAGACAGAAGAAATGTACTCCTCCATGGGGACTCCGGACGCATCCGCCAGTTACTACTACTCACCGACAATTAATTCTTCGGTGGGATTCGGTGTTTGAGGTTGAATCTTTCATTCATGAACTAATTCAGGCAGATGATTAGGATGGGTTGTAGTGATTACGGCCACAAAGTACAGGATTCGATGGCGTGTGATTCCCCTCTTGGCTCCATAGAGCCATTTTCACGTCGTCCTGCCGTCCACTTTTATTTTATTTTTATTTTTTATTTTATTTCTATTTTCTCTTTTCTCTTTTCTCTTTTCTTTTCTTTTTTGGATCTATCGTATCATCATCCCATCGCTAATTAGGATAGTACAATCGTCCAACCCGCCCCTTCTTCGGCCCCTCACAAGCCCACCCCGGGCCGTTTGGACTAGAGTACCAACTAACTCATAACTGCTAAGTCCTCCGTAGTCCAGTGTAGGGTTGTCAATAACATGGAATGCGACGGAACACATCCATGCAAATCGGAGATTTTTCTTCCTGGGCGCCCGCCCTATTGAACGTTGCGTGGAGCACACGTATGTAAGTATGTATGTATGTATGTATGTATGTATGTCTTAAGTTTCAACACCGTCAAAGTATAAGGCGTACTTCTCCATTGCTTAGTTCCTCCCTCCACCCCCGGCCTTATGCACGATGAAGCAATAGGCTGGTTTCAAGGGCGGAGTAATCCTACGATCCGTGGCACTGCCGCGGCAAGTCTGGAATCCTAACTCATTCCAGTGCCAAGGGGCACATGATTCTGTGATTTGAAACCATTGATGCAGTAGTCGCAAGTGGAGAGACAGACAGAAAGAGAACAGGGTCCGCCGAATGCCTAGTCGGCGTGCGTAAAGTGCTGCGAGTCATATGCGCATCTGGGGATGAGCGAAATTGATTGCGCTGCTTCGTCGTCACTTCCCATTAGCTCGTAAGCTAGCTACATACTACTACTAGTAGTAGCGTCTCTAGTCCTACCTCCACCAAGAGAGGTGGTAAGGTACCTTGGAGGGGTTTCGAACTTTGATCGAGTGATGGGCTGCGGCACTCTATGAATGGATCGCTTCATTCCTTTCCGTTTCCGCGTGTGACAAGGGAAACCGAAGCCACCCCTCGTCTTATTTTGAACGACCGAATCCAAAATAAAAAAAAAAATAAAGAAAGAAAGAAAGAAAGAAAAAAGAAAAATAGAAATAGAAATAGAAATAAAAATAAATAAAAGCAATGCGGGGTATGGGAGGTTTAATTCACCTTGTGCCTATTACTTGGATATGCAAGCCAATGGTCCCAAGGAAGAGACGGGATAGAGAGGGAGCATGATAAGCGAGTCAAGAAGAGAGGATATTGTTTCCTTTTACTGATCGCTACAAATCAATCAGCATTTGACATCAGGACCCAGGGAATTCCTTCAGATCCTTTCCTATTCAAAACAAAAACATGAGAAAAAGGGCTGGGCTCGGGAACCAAGACCAAACCCACTAGTGTGATGGTTAGTACGTTGGTTAGTGAACTTGGCGACACTACTACTAAAGGTACATTTAGCTAGTAGTCGATAGGGAAGAAGAGCGAGAGAGAAAGAGAGAGAGCTGCTCTCCCTTCATGATTCACGTTTGATTGTTGGTTTCTGGTCTTGGGATTCTTGGGCCACGGGGCGTCTCCATATCCCGCAGCTCCGAATCCCCTCATACGATCGATCGATTACGAATCTCCCGTCGAACCCATGTCAGACTCGCTACCGAACTGTTGGAAAAAGTGTGTGGCATCCGCCAAACTCCTTCGACTGTGTTGATAGGTAGAACATGGAGTACATAGCGTTGGCAATCATGAAAAGTAATTTGATCAATACGAGGGGCAACAGACTTTCACGTCAGGGTTTTGGTTTGACACATGACCCTCCTCCGTCCCCCTCCTCAAAGCTATGCATGGCGAGAGAGAACCAATGACCAGGTCGTTGGGTTTAGCTTCCAAAGAGAAAAGCCGTACCAGTAGCAGCACAATGACGTCCTCGTCAGCCTAGCCGCATGGTATGGATTCCATCTGCGCACACCTGGTTTGTTTCTATCTTATTCTAGTTTCTTGTTTACAGACGACGGCGCCAGTTGGCAACTCCTCTAGGTGGAAGAGGGTAAATTGCCGGTACGAGGGAAGCACTAACGTGTTAGAACCATCCACCGCCTATGCCCAACGCCCAGATTTAGTTCTATCATAGGCGCGGTTGTCATGCCATTCGTATTTATTTATATACATCGACAATTTAATTCTCGTTTACAAGTCTCCAGTCGACTCCCTCTCGCGTTTCTAGATGTCTTGGTAGATAGTAGGTATTACCATAACACTACATAGGTAGTGGGGTGAGTACCAAGGGATGATAGTCAGTTCTTTCTTTTGAGAGGAGAAGGCTGTACTGGGAGTTCTAAACACACGCAAAGCTCATAGGGGGCAGCGTGACGCAACATAGGGTAATCGTGCATACAACTCATGGTCTACGTTGATCTGGAACGTGTAGAGATATGTGGAGAGCCGCGATAGTGTCATACAACGTACAGCGTCGGCGTATTATCTTAGATTAGTCTCACCTAGAGCTGCACACGGAGAGGAGCACAGTAACGTACCTACAGGAAGATTAGATAGCCTATCATAAGACATCATTTGAAAGGAGAGCCACAGGTGATCTTCCAAAGGCTAGGCTTAGGGTCATTGTGTACGAGCAGATTCTTTCTACTTAGGGCGGCCCCTGTGGGAACTTACACGTATCCACGAGAATTGTAGCTGTTTACGTTTGCGTTGAGGTACCTAGTTTTTTTTTTTTTCCAACACCTCGTATAGGGCTAAACTCTTGGTTCTTGGATTTTTATCCGAGGATGCCTATTATATCTACTGGAGCTGGTGGTTAAGCCAAGAAATGGGAAGAATGGTACGCTAGGAAGACGATCATCGGGGGGATCGCGTAGTATAAGCAGGTGCGCAAGGACTCGGTATATATATCCATCTAGATGCGAATATCCATGGGCGACCGTACACGGCGCTAGTCATCCGAGACCTATGAACAAGCGCGACGGAAAGAAAGAAAGAAAGAAAGAAAATGTACATAGGAAAAATATCCCGCGAACGAAATATTGTTCTCCGAGTGTCATTCATCTAGCTGGTAATGACTGGAATCTCGACGAGGCGAAAGTCTAATCCTCCAGGATGACTGATCTATCAATGAGGATCTCAACCCTTTTTAGTGGGGACACAATACAGCCCTTCATGTTCAAGATTCTACGATCCTGGTTCAACCCAACCATGGTCTCCTCCTTTCCTTCTCCAGTAGAAAGGTCGCTCGAAGCCGCTTGAGTACGATTCCCAGTCTCCACTGTCATGCATTTACTCCTTCCCACCCTTACGTACCCCATCGCTCATATTGAGATCTACAATCCCCCCCAGATAGGATTTAAAGCCTCATGGGTCTTTTTGTTTTTTTTTGGGGGGGGGGGGGGGGGGAAGGGAGGGGAACCTTACTAATCATTTCCGCGACTATCGGGAATAGCACGGGTATGGGTATGGGTCTGGATCGGGATATGGTACTAGAGTAACTAACGGACTGGTTACTGAACTATGTGGGTAGAATCGAAAGCGATGGGGATCGAGGAGATACGATGAAGGGTGGCTTCGGCGTCCAGCACGTTCACCGCAGCTGTAAACGCCATGCAGTGATCATCATCACTTTGATTGTCTTTTGAATCACAACCCCTCAGTAAGTGGACAGCCTTGACTCTAGATTGCACTTATCTTACCTCTCCCTCATCCCATAGTGACCATCTGATGGTGTCTTGAAACCAACCACGTGGAGGGTTGGAGCTAAGGAGCTGATGCATCTGATGCTACGACTACTAATAATAAGAATAATTGACTGAATGGCTTCATCACAATTCGCGCGGGATTTGAGTTTCAATTTGATTGCCAATTCCTGGGATCACACCATCATACGGAGGACAGAGTTCCTACGGGTATCACAATTGGATCTCCAGTGGATGTTGAAGCAGCCCTGAGATCTAGTACAAGGTAGCGAACGTTTCCAGTAGCGTACCAGTACCTATCTAGTACATGCATCCATCCATAGGTATGTACGTATCTGTACCTTCTAGCTTCTCGGCAATGACGGAAATAACCCAGTGGGACTATTTTGGAGGAGATGTCAATCTTACACCCTCCCCCAAGGATAATTCTTACTAGGCGGGAACCATGCAGTTACTTACTCAGTGGTATGTTTCCTTCAAGTACCATTTGTCCAGGCACATCCAATGAGGTCTGAACATTCGGATGCACTCCGTATTGCTCTCTCGCTATTAAAGTGTATCCCTTGCTTATGATTCTCCTTTCTGCATTCTTAACTCTGTTTCTCGGTATCTCCTCTTCTAATTTGCTCACCGTTCTGTTGACGCCCTCCTATGTACCGAGTTTTCGCCTAGTATAGGTATGTACCAGGGTCTGCCTCAGTCCGTCGCTTTCACTGGGCTCTGACAGGCGCTTGTCAACCGTCCTTACCCTAGTGGTGGCGATCGTAATCGTAATACGGAAAACTCTGGGTCTAAATTAGTTCCTGCTAGCTAGCCAGCCCGCAACCCAATCATACTTGAATTTTCCGTGGGTGGTACAACCGGAAGCTCCTAAAGAGAGGGTAGTACTGGGTAACTTAACCTTAGAGGAGAACACCGACGGGTAGTAACCTGGTACAGCCGAAGAATAGCCCCTGTAAAAGATGGGGCATTAGATTAGAATTTCCTTTTGAGTTAGGAGTGCCGAGGGCTCGTAGTCCTACTAACTACTAGTACTAAGGGAGGGGGGACCACAGCCCTTTTATAGCTCACGACCATAATTTATACCTACGGATATCGGTCGGTCGGCTCCGAAAGCTTTCCTGGTAAGGCGCCTATAATCATGACCTAGTATTATAATATTGAATGTGGAACCGTCTGTCAATACCTAGCCCGGGAGTATTTCCCTTCCACACGTATCATTATTAGAACTTCCCATGAGAACCAAGAAATCTGAGAGCGCGTATATAATACCGATTACTACTAGTAGTTCTGTCGCATCAACATTGTGGGATCCCACCATGCAGGATACTAAACCATCCATAGGCTAGCGGGATTTTTTCCAAGGAAAAGGCTGTACGCCCAGTCGGCAATGATTGGCCAAGCCTCTAATCTAGAGCCCAAGGCACAGGCAGCTGGAGTGGGGCTCTCCGTTCCCCTCTCCAAATAATCTTGAGCGGAAGAGTGTTCAGTCGGTGGGCAACAAACCTCAGACTAGTCCTTACCCCAGTTGTTATCGACAAGCCAGACCCAGAAAATTACCTGCCTGTCATTTTTTTTCCACTTTCTCTTTCTCTTTTCCTTGCCCTTTTTTTCCATTTGCATTTCTTTTTTTTTTTTTTTGAGAAGACATCTAAATCTGGTATGTAGCACTACTTTCAAAAGGTCTCCTGCTTTCTTAGCAGTCCCGCAGTGGTATGGTATCCTCATAGTATCAAGTAATAGCCATCGTATTTCAAGGGTATCTATAAAACATATTATATTGCTCCTCTGGCATAATTATTCTAGGTGGTAGTCTCGAACGATCGGATCAATCCTCCAGATCAGTGTATCGTACTCCGTACATACCTCTGTAAGCATGTATTGATGTTCTTACAAGGTGCCTACCTTGTTACTACTTCATCTGTTCTTAGTGCTTCGTAAAAGAAGCGCAAATTGATAAGTGAATGACCTGAAAAGGCCTTGGGCTCAATTCCATCGGATCATTCTCTCTCTGGCTTTCGAACCTTTTCATAGCCTGGAAAGCCGTATACCCGGACAGTATGAAGGATGTACATGAAGTGTAGGCAGGGACATGGATTCTCAAGGTACGTATTCATGTATGCGCCGTTTAAATTACAAACCGTACAAAATCTCAATCACGAGAGGGAAGGATGAGGCAAAAAAAAAAAAAAAAAAAAAAAAAAAAAAAAAAAAAAAAAAAAAAAAAAAAAAAAAAAAAAAAAAGAAAAAAAAAAAAGGAGAGGAGCCTAAGAATTTCCATGCTGTCAGCTCCTATTTTTTTTTTTTTCTCTTCTTTTTTACTTTTCATGGCCGAGTTATTGCCTTATTTTCCCTTTCTCATTTTGTATTTTAATTCCGTTTCATCGTCTTCTTTGGCCTCGTTATCGTGTTTGTTTTTCCTTCTTCCAGTCGACGTCTCCATACTGGACTAGAACGACACTGGGGCCGACGTTTGTCTGTATCACCGTCGCAGGACGACTCCACCGATCCCGACAGCTTATTATCGTGGCTGTTATTATTTTATCATTTTGTTCGATTTTCTAAATTTCCCTTTTTTTTTTCTCCCTTAGCATTTTTTTCTTCTTTTTCTAGTCTGTCCGATCTGTATCTCTGGTGTATCCCAGTCTATATTTTATTACAATCAGTATTATCGTGACCTCTTCTATATTCAGCCTTCAGGTACTTCTTCCTACCAGCCTTGATAATAGGTACAGGAAACCAAACCTACCAGTAGGTTGGTTCTAGTGCTACTTACTCCTAGGACTTCTTCCTATATTGCCGGAACTCCTTATAATAATACTAATAATAATTATAAATAATCAATTTATTATAATTATTATTAGTATTATAAGTATTATGCTCCAGCCTCAAATCAGCGACTGCGGTTGCTTTTCCCAATTCGATCCATCGGCCTTCCTGTGACTCGTTGGCCAGAACCTCCCCCAGTCATCGAAAAAGCTGCTGCATGCCTTCTCGGATTTAATTTCTGTGACAGTCTCTCCACTTAATCGAGATTTGACTCCTCTCCCAGTCTTTCTTTTTCTCTTTTACGCCCTCCCTTTCCGTCTCGCTTTTGGGATCCACTAATTTTCCTCTCCCGAGAAGCTGTTTTTATCTATTAACTCCATCGTCTCCATCTTCCTTTCCCCCCTCCTAAGTTGTTGTCTATGTAGTTATTCGTTTGGATTTCATTTCAACGCCTTCGATGCCTTGATCTCGTTTGATTTTCTTTTGGATTGTATTTCACACTTCCCCCTTTCCGCTTGACCCTCTTGTGTTATATATCCACCTTCAATTGTCTTGTCGTTGTCCACTTAGATCTATCGTTGTTTGTTCATCTTGTGGCCCGGTATCCCCACCGCTGTCCGCTCCCCGCTGTCCCTATCAGCGGTTGTCCCGCATTTCAAGATAGCCTTGAATATCCACGCCCTAGGCAGCTACAGCAATGGCGCCCGGCGGTGGACGAGACTTCAGCTGTACCTGGGAGCATTGTGGAAAGGTGAATTTATTTCCAGTTCTTCCCGTCCCTTCCCCTTTCAATCAATGACCCAATCGTACTGATAATCTAACTAGTCGTTCAATCGCAAGTCGGATCTTTGCCGACACTACCGCATACATACCAACGAACGGCCTTACCACTGTACAGTGAAAGATTGCAACAAAAGCTTCATTCAACGGAGTGCGTTGACAGTCCATTCGCGAACGCACACTGGGGAAAAGCCTCATGTTTGTGATCATGAAGGATGCCACAAAGCATTTTCCGACGTAGGCCTTACCTTTTGGCTCCTGTTTGACAATGACAAAAATGCTGACGCGGCGCAGTCCTCAAGTTTAGCCCGCCACCGGAGGATTCACACCGGAAAGCGGCCGTATATCTGTCAGGAACCAACATGCGAGCGAAGGTAAAATCGCGATTTGCACGTTCAAGTGGCACCAGCACTAATAGTTCCATCTAGCTTTTGTCGTAAAACGACCCTCACTAAGCACCAACACCGTTCACACCCTCCAGGCACAGTAACTCGTCCGCCATCTGAGGATGCGACTTCCGAACATTCCTACCAAACCCCCGTCCCCGCTTCAGTACCGAACGACCAATATCTCCTTGCTCAGCAACCCTACTATCCTCATGCGCAAACTCCATCCCATGATTTCTATCCACCACCAAGTCTCCCAATAACACCTGTTCCTATGCAAGATGCGCCGCCAATTGTAACTCAGGCTGTCGCGGTAACGTCACCCGTTGATGTACACCAAGCACAACAGCAATACATGCAACTCATGCAACAACGGTACGATCCAAGCCGCCAGGGGTACAGTATTCCCCCAGAATACCAGCAACCCTTTCCCAGTGTCCCCACTGTGGATGGCCACCCACTGATGGTCACCTACCCTCATAATTTCCAATATAAGCAACATCAAACTCGCATTCTTAACCAACCCGAGGGAACCGACTGGGGCTTCTTGGGAGTGGGTTAAATAGTACTATGTGCACTTCTCACACCACCAATGTAACCGCCAGTCTCTTTTGCGGCCATTGTGCTCGGCTTCTTGTGAGCATCGCTAGCATGAGGCCAGCAAACTTTTTTAACTGTACTTCGATAGTGTTCCAGACTGGGAACCATGATACTAACCGTATCGTGTGATGCCTATAACGACAGACTTACGAGCGTTTCCACTTGGGCAGGTTGTTCATTTCATATTCCCGTACACGAGCTGATTTTCTGTTATAATTTTTTGCGATGCAATGTTTTGTGACTGATGATATCATTACTCGTTATTGTTTCTATTTCTTGCAGCCTCTACGACTTTTTGGATTGATTCCCCCTGTTTAAAAGGCTAGGGTGAGGCGTTTGTGATACTTGATACCTAAGATGATTTCTTGGCAATCTTTGTGATACGTGTTAGTCTACATTGTCAATTTTGCTGTGAACTGAAGCTGCAATTCTCGCCCCCTTGTCCATGGAGATGGAGATGGGTCTGGTGTATTTACTGAGGTCTTAAACTAATTCGAGAACTCTCCCTCTTCTGGACGATATGTGCCTAAGGCAGCAATTGGGAACCCCACCATCGCCGGTG
Organism: Aspergillus bertholletiae; assembly: GCA_009193595.1. NCBI lineage: Eukaryota > Fungi > Ascomycota > Eurotiomycetes > Eurotiales > Aspergillaceae > Aspergillus > Aspergillus bertholletiae. The sequence continues at coordinate 83,812 of ML736218.1, forward strand.
GCCCAGGCCTTTTTTTTCACTCCCACCTCTTACTCTGTACTAGTCCCGACGACTGAGTGTCGACTACTAGTATACTGAGGCCCTGAAGCACAGTAGGGGAGTAGATGCCTACGAGTCAGTGGAGTTTTCATTTTATTAGGATGGCTGATGATAATCCCATACTCGTCTTAAGCGTCAACCAGTCTCATTTGCTGCCAACGTTTAGCCAAGGATCGACAGTCGGAACGGTCGGCGACTCCACTCAGATAGCGTGTGAAGGCAGGTCCATTCAGGTCTTTAGACATCTCGACATGTATCGAACTAACGCGAGCTAGTGCTCCTGAATGAAATGCTGTCAAACTTCCTGACCACCACACTATTTGGTGCCACCGCCACCTGCATGTCGAAAACGATCTTCCCTACATCACGGCACTGCCAACCGGTTTTTCTTTTGGTTAGGCCACAACTACAGGGGTATGTGTGTAAACCAAAAGAAGTGCAATCCCTGGAAGGCAAAGGGGGGGCAACCGACGGAAAGTGAGCAATCAGGTCATTATGGATAAAGATTCCGAGGGAAAGAGCCTTGGTTTGTGAGCAGCTATTCCACTCTCTTACTATTTTGGTCGGACCCCACCCATTCGACTAGGGGAGATGACTAATGGGGCCGAGTTTAGTTAGTTGGTCCCTGTGAAATTACCGAGGACGGTGAGGTCTCCATCTGCTCCAGCAGTTAGTACTGGAGTCAGGACCACTTAGCCCTCGGCACCAAGTCGCTGGTCCCGATATCCTCCTTTTAGTTAGGCGGTTAGTACCGAGATGAAGCAGCGAATACGTAGCACACTAGCTATCGGGGATTGCGCCGGGATCTCAAGGCCAGGACTGCATTGGACGATGATGATGACGATGACGACGACAGGAATCGCTGGTCACCAGAAGATAAATGTCTTTGTTCGGCCTCTGTATTCTCCCTTGGCGTCTCGATTGTGGGTTTTGATACGTCCACTCTTTCACCCTGCTTCTGATCAATCGCCGTGGATACAACATGATACGATACAGAGCTTCCAAGTAGATATGGGCGCAGTCTCTAGAGAATCTCTAGTTCAGATAGAGAACAAGGTGTCCTACAGCACTGCATAATTTAGGACTGATTAACTGGTCATAGAAACCATATTATATATTGAATACACCCCAACCAACCAACAGATGGACTGTGCCAACCCTTCAAGTTCACCGGAAGGAAATGAGAATTTATCCCCAGTCGTCCATGGAGCAACAGCATCAAGCCGCCTTCTCGCGAGGCGCTAGAATCCGGCGGTCAGGGGTAGTAGCTAAGTGAACAGAACGAGGGCCGCCAGTCATATCATATTTTTCATTCAAAGAGAAGAAATCGGGAGCTTGGACCAAGGAACCTGCCGTAGACACTAATACCACTGTTCCCAACTATCTAGGACGAGAGGACAGGGCAAACAGTGGCCGGTGCAGAATTGACTTCAAGGGAACCTTCGCATAATCCACACTGTTCCATGGTACCGACACCATCAGCTTCCTATTTTTGAATTTGACGTTCCCTACTGGAATGGTAAGGTTTCCCAACAGTTTGGGCGTCCGTAGAAATTCCCTAACTGCCTGCAGTTGCCTCCTTATTGGGACTGTCGCCCCATGGAATGCACGCTGCGGGTGATTCATGCCTGGTTGCCTCTTTTTGCCTCCCACGGTCTTCGCTTGCATGTATGGTACTGTGTACGGCGCGGTATCATACAGTCAGGGTTCACCGAGACAAGCATCCTGACGTGGAAGTCTATCAAAGCATGGCTATATATGACTATATCCGCCGACCCTTACAGTCGTCGTGTGCATGGTATCAATTCGCTCGGAATTGATCTCCTTGGACTCAGCGAGAATAACGACAATATCTTCAATCTCTCTCCCACTGAACAGTCTCAAAAGAACCAGATCATTTTCTCCTTTTGGTGTCACTAACGACGAGCATCCTAATGATCTCCCTATCTAGACCAGTCTATCCGACAGCGGAGCGCCAAATCCATCGATAGACGCGCGGGAAACCAGCCATAATGCTACCGGTCTATCACCCATCGGGGAATTAGTGGTCCATCCTATCCTCTCATCGGTGACATTTCTTTTGTCATGTGGGGAAGGACGGCTCATTTTAAATGTGGGGCCGGTGGCTCTCTGGGGTGAATTTGTGCGTGTGCTCCCTTCGCAGAGCGCATACACGTAACTCCTCCGTCCGTTGCGCTGACCGTGGGGTTTCCCAGTAGTATGCCGTGCCTATCTATATAAGGGAAGGGTGTAGGTAGGAGGCAGGTATTTGTGATATAGTTGTCAACTAATAGTCACCCAGATGCAACGAATACATCACAAATCAACCTCAACCTCCATACCCACAGAAGAACCCAATAAGGTTGACCGGAAGAAACTTTGTCCTGGGTTAAAGGCTTTCAATATGATACGGGAAAACAACTGTTGCCTTTCTCAGCCTAGTGGGAAACGATCATGAATAGTGATGGTCTCCATGCTAGGCGGACACTATCTGTGGGTAGTTATTGTCAGTCCTTGTTTCAATTTTCCCTTCGCTCTGTGAATTGGAAATGAAATGGAAGATCAATCCCAATAAAGTGGGTCAAGAACTCAACTCAACTCAACCAGTTCGTAACTCCCCGGCCAATAACCACTGGTCTGCAAAGGCAAAGTCTTTTGAAGGGTGGCTGTTTCTCCTGGTATCTCCGGAAGGGTGGATCCTTTACGTACGGCATACTGGTGCTGTATTCCAGCGTTTTTTCGGACTAATTTAGTAGTACTACCCAAGGTGAGTCTAGTTCGCAGTTCGACGACTTCTAATCTGCACTACACAGTGCACCCAGTGCCACACACGCACATGTCCATGTCCACACTATCTGGATTGGGGGTATTTCTTGGAGGGATTGACACCTGGTCTTAGGTAAGAACATGGGGGTGCCTAGCCAACCAGAAAGGAAGTATTAGTCACTTCTCTTGGTGCTCTCGTGTTCTTCATTTGGCTAATACTCTTCATCCTCGGCGGTTCTCCATCCCGATACGCCGGAATCACTGCCCCGAAGAGAAACACAAACCCCTTTCGATCAATATCCAAAACCCGCATATCCGTCCATTGGGGCCCGTCGTTTGTAGGCAAATGGCGATCTAACTAGTTACTAGCTTAAACTGATGTGCCAACAACATCGATTCAAAGACATACAACTATCACTATACTGCTTCGGGTAAATTTAAACGAAAAGCGTTCTATATTTTGGGGCGAATATAAATGGCAGGGCTGTGGATGATAGACTCAGTTACTAGTCTACGCCGCGTCGTATATATTATATGGACGATATGTTTTCCCAGTGACCATTTTCCTGATGTGGTAGGTAACTAAATCCTTAACGACCCTGGACGGGTAGAACTTGCATTTCTTACTATCATCTCGTCCAGAGAAAAAAAATTTAAAATTTTTTTTTTTTTCGTTTTCCCTTTTTTTTTCCTTTTTGTCTCTCTGAAAGGCGGATATACTTTGTGCCGGGCAATGGGTCACCTCTTTAGATCTCTAAAATCACTCAATGTGCTAACAACTTGGGTCCAGACTTCGATGGGTGCTCGCGAAGTTAACCAATCTCCATATATCCACCTCATTTCGCACGAACTTGTACGACACAAAGGTTCTGGAGTGGCCCATTACCTATCCCATGTCTCTCAATTGCATAGCCCTGGAACAGAGGAATTGCCAAGTAGATCAGTACGTGATAACCTCCCAAGGGAGAGGGCGATTCACGAGGAATGCATGATAGATACACACAGTACAATGACAAATTCCTATCAAATCAAGCAATACTTACCCCTAGAGATGGGTACCAGTGGCAACACGGCTGGCCTAGGAGATCCAGGCTTACGATTCACAAGACCCTGGGCATTGAACTAACTATCCTATTAGAAGGAGGGAGGCAAATGTCTGGGCTTCTATTCCAGCCCGCCTTGTCCCTATCCTCTGTCTGCTGGTGTCTTCTGCGCAGCTAGCTTTCTGTGGTGATTGCCGACGCTTTGCCTGGGATCTCTCTACTTATACCTCCCGGCAGAGATGATGTACGCCATCCGGGGCTGTATCCTCGTGAGATAAGGGATCTAACGACTTTTGTTATTGCACGAAACCGGAAACTTTCGGTATTGATTGCCTCAAGGTTTATTTTGCCCCATTGGTTTAAAAACTGTGACTGAAAGAGGGTTTGATTGTACCAGGCACAGGGGGGGCGGCGAGGCTTCTTTCAATTTTCATTATCACCCTTCAGTTCTGGATGATCAATCACTTTGGCGTGAATGATTCCTCGATCCTATTTACCTGACCTGGAATGCTAACGTTTGTTGTTGGTCTGACCTCGCACTAAAGTATATTCAGTGCAGGAAGTTTTATGACCTATCTGTCTCGATCATCGGGGTATACTAATATATATATAACACTGATTCGCAGACAGTTTACAGTATCTAGTTGTCGCATACGTCCGCTGAATGAATATATATCAATGAACCATGCATAACTCTATTCATATACCATGTTTATACCTATACCCATAACCCAAACCCAATGTATATATATGCACTGTATTAAAAACCAGCTCGACTACTACCAACTCATCACTCCCCGTTCCCGATCAAAGCCTCCCCTAATCTGTTCCGGCTTCACCACCTTCCCCTTCAACACCGTATACCGGACAATATTCTCACAGTCCTCCGGACGAACGCGCGCTAACCAGATACCCTGCGCCGCACCTTCGTCTCCCTCTGCTGTCATCGTCTCCTCTTTCCCGTCCTGCTTGCGATACCACTCGAGATCGCGACGACGGTACACGATCACGTTCGCAGAGTACTTGTGGCCTCCAACATGGCTGATAAAGTAGATACCAACACCGCCAGGTCGCTGGTCATCAAGATCGCGATACAATCCCAACGGGCGCAGATGGCGTTCGAATTCCTTGCGCAGGAGCGGCGCAGACTGTCCGCAGCGAGCGTCTCGCGTGCGCTGAGAACAGAGGAGAATGACCGCGGCGTGCGGACAAGGACGTGATCGGAGCGGTGTCAGTGACAGGAGGTCTGTCGGTGATGGGATCTGCTGCTGCTGCTGCTGTTGATCTTGTGTTTGGGGTTCTGAATCAGGACTGGAAACGGGGCTCGGGATAATAGTAGCAGCAGTCGTAGTAGTAGCGCCGAGTGGAGTCGTCGTTGTGGGGGCGGAGTTGACGATATATTTGATCAGGTCGGGGGCCAGGGCGGGCGTAACGTGGTCCACCATGGTGAAGCTGGGTAGGAGGAGGACGGTAGTCGGCTGTTTTCCTGAGTCGTGGTGGTGATATTCGTCCGGTACAGGCATGTTGGAGGCAGATAGTTTCAATTTCTGGGGAATATAATTAATTTTTAGGTCAACAATTGCAACATAGGAGTGGGGACTTGATAATGGCGGCAGTAGCAGCAGCAGTCGTAGTAGAAGTAGTAGAAGGAGAAGGAGAAGGCAACACAAAACCCACCCCATTACTTGGCTCCAGCGCCCCCTTCTCAATTGCCTCCATCACACTGCCCTCTTCATCAGCAACATCTCGGACCCAGTCTGTTTTCCCAGTCGCGACGAGCAGATGCGTAGCCCATCCGGTGACATTTCCGTACAGGGTATCTTCCTGGTCGACGTCGAACTTAGCCGGATACCGTACGGTACAGGATGCGCAATCGTGGAGGCATTCCTCTCCGTCGACGGCCGGGTCGACCTTGGTGAATAGCTTGTCGGGGCTTGAAGCGGTTCGGAAATCTTCGGCAGCTCCAGTGTCTTTGGGGGACCCAGATGGGGTGGAGAAGAGAGAGGTACCGCGTCTCCAGAGGGCCTGCATAGTGTGTGCGTGTGCGTGTATGTGTGCGGAGGGGGGCGGGGAGGGAGGAACAAAGAGGAGGGGGAGGGGAGAGGGGACTCTTTCTTTACACAGTCAGAATGGAAAAGTGACACAGTTACCATTTAGGAAAAAGCAAGATCTTATCAATCGCTAACGCCAAGAATGACGGAATCCTTTCCGATCGGTTCAGTAGCCCCGGACCTGATTGGTTGTCGATTATCAATCTGATCAGGTCATTTGCAATGGAATCCATGTCGATGGGGTATTAGTAACTGCATTATTCATAAAATCCAGAGAATGGGAGAGAATAAAACACCGGCGGGATACACTATACATTTTACTTATTCTCTCTCTCTCACTCTCTCGGAAGGAAAAGGAGTTTGACTACACGACTGCAATCCAATCAATAAATTAGGCTATCCTAAAGACTGTCACGTCCTATTAAAATTAATCGCGTAGGGCAAATCTGATGGCCCATGGGTATCTACCAAACGAATAACACTCCCTCCAGAGCTGCCCGATGCTCCTGACTGGACCCGCCTGAGTGATCGCATAGATGGCGTTCGAGGCGTCGCCAGCCGATGCTGGTCAACGGTCCTGGGCCAAACGGGCGACCTCTGGCCTTGATTGCCCGATGTAGTGTAAGTGGAGCGACCCTCCCACGTCGATGCATTTGAAGGCTGTAAACTGTGGCTCCGGCCCCGAGAGAACGCCTCACTGTCGTCGTGGAAATCCATCGTGTCGGTCTCCCCTTCCTCGTCTGAAGGCCCAATGATAGACTCGCTATCGCCGCCAGAGCTTTCAGCATATATATTATCAATCAGGTGCGTATCGAGCGACTTCATCCCTCTTAACAGCTCGGCAAATATGTGCATCAAATCCCGAAAGTCAGTCTCATACAGTTCGCGCGATGAGAAGCGCGCGCGTTCATATAGTGCGATGAATTCCGCCCCAATCTCAGGTGGTTGGATGACGTTCAGGCTAGTAAGGTGTTGCAAATATTCCCTCAGACCCATCGATACCGGTCGCCGTAAGATGTCTACCACCCGGGTGTCCGGGATTGATTGCTCGGCGTCAGGGGTCGAGGGATCATATGAGCGGGCCGCGGTCAGGAAGGGGTCAGGAGGAGCGAGAGAGACGGCTTTGGCTTCGATCAGGTTCGGGAGCTCTTGGATGACCGTTCGGTATGGCAGGTCGGGTAAATCGGGGGATGCAGGAGAGGACCATCCGGGGTGCTCGACTGGGCCCCACGGGAGGCAATCGCCGTCTACCAAGAGCATTGGGTAGTCGGCAAAAGTATCTCCATCCGCAGCTATATCCCTTGGTCTAGCTTGATACGCAACAATAGCACTGCGGGCAAGACCTTCCACCACCAGTCGTCTCACACTCTTTCCGACGTCTTCTTTCTCGACGGGGATCCATGCTTTGGGGATTCCAGCTAGGGCATTGCGATTGGTGTAGATCCGCGTGGCATAGATCAGCGCTGCTAATAGAAAAGTCGCAATGTAGCCACCACTGATGATAAAAATATTCGTAAGTCGTGAGGTTATGTAGCACTGGTAGATCGCGTCGGCTGGGGTCAACACTATAAGACAGAAGAGGAAAACAGAGAGGACGGTAAAGGACGTATAATTAAGGAAGGGATAGAAATTCCAGGCCATAATATCGAGCGCACCATATTGCGTATCGCTGCCTCAGCTCATCGCTACCTCCACTAACTATGATCATAACAGGCAGCATTTCGACTCGAGGTCGCTGGCGAGACGCCGACCGAGTAGGGGGTTGAGTCACGTGTTAGCCGGAGTCTAACCAAATTACGTCGAGTTCAGTTTCTATGACGTTTGGATCAAGAAAATCGTTTCTGAACCGGACAACCCCTGGTTAAACTGTACCACTTGGGCAGGGTTTGCTTGAGCTTGCTGGGGCAAGCATTCAGCGTATAGCCTCTAACTAGCCGGGGGGGGGGGGTTGTGTGCTTATATTAGGACTCTACGTTACATCCATAAAACATCCCCGTTCGATATGGGAGATAGACGAAGAAAAAGTGAACGGACAACAGGGGTTGTGTATTTACAATGGCCTTGGTTCATAAAATGCTAGCCATATATCCATAGGATCTATAGCTCTATATATATATGGATGGTGATCGCTTAGTCGTCAGCAATTGCTACCTCGTCCTCCCATTGCGCTTTGAAGGCTTCTCCACGAGCCCGGCGGATAACCCTCTCAATACCATCCAGACCCTTCTTCAGGACATCCATCTTAGGTCCGTAGCTCAGACGAACAAAGTGATGGCAGGGGCTGTCAAACAGGTCTCTTCTCTTGGCAGGGTTCAGGTCGAAGAAAATACCGGGCACCACAATAACCTTCTCTGTCAAAAGCGCGTTGAAGAAATTCAGACCGTCAGAGATGTTAGCCTCTGCAGGAAGAGGAGGTTCCAAGGCCGTCAGATCAAGCCAAATGTAGAAGGTGGCCTGAGGAATATCCTTGATACGGAATCCAATCTCAGTCAGACGCTTCACAACGAAGTCTCTCTTTTCACAGAAATGCTGCTGAAGAGCCTTCATCTCTGCGCGTACAAGGGACGGCTCGAGCATGGGAATAGCGGCTTCCTGGAATGGCACATTGGCACCTCCATCCAGGTAGGAGCCCGCAGAACCCAGAGCATCAACGAATTCCTTGGGGCCGACAATCCAGGCGATACGCCAACCAGGCAGACGGAAACGCTTGGTGAGACCGTCGATGAGCAGCACATCTGTCAGAGTTAGCATGAGAAAAAAAAAATAACCATCGATAGCTTCTGAGTGCTGGCCTACCGTCTTGGTTGACATCCACCACATTCGTAGCGCCACTGAGTGTCGTGCCGTCACAGTCAGTGGTGTAGTTATAGCCTCCATAGAATTCGTCCAAAATTAGTGTCGCGCGGTCCCTGCAGATATCTTGGATCTGAGACAACTCCTCGCTGGAAACGAAATGTCCGGTCGGGTTACGAGGATTCGACGTCAGGAGGACCTGAGTACCACGGGCAATTTCTTCGGCGATCTTGTCGGGGGAGATATGATAATGGTCGCTCTGGGAGAGGGGAATGGGGATAGGTGCGATCTAGAAGATGGTTTGTAAGCTATCGCAATGCAGATCAAAGGCTATGTTTGTTGTGCTTCTCAAACATCGCCTGGTGACCCCGCACGTACATTCTTGAACAAGCTAAGCATCTCCGAGTACGCAGAGTAGTCAGGGATGGGGAAGGAGAGATACGAATTGCCCAGAATGGCTGCAATTCGAATCAGACCCGCACGTCCACCGGGCACAATGCAGACATTCTCCCAAGTGTACTGGCTCTCTTTGCCCTGGCGGTAATGCTCATTGTACAACCGAGCAACAGCGGCGCGGAGGGGCTTGATACCGGCCGTGGGGCCGTATTCACGCGCAGCAGAGGTGATGGGAATGCTCGTAGGGCGAGGGAAACTGCCTTCGATCTCATCGTCGGCTTCGGGGGCACCTTGACCCAGGTTCGCCCATTCGGATGGATTCTCTGCGAAACCGTGCTCTGACGCACGTTCCGTACACCAGACAACACCGGTCGAGGCACGCGAGGCATCGAGGCCGGCGTGAGGACGGTGACCTTCGTGAGCGCTTCGGAATTGACGATGAGTTTCCGATCGGCGTTCTACATAAGAAGGAAGCTGTGTTAGTTCAAAGTGTGTTATGGTTGATGTGCTTCCTTTCCTCCTTCTCTTCTACTACTTCTTTTTTTTTTTAGCTTTTTATTTGTTGAACCCCTCATTCCGCAGGTTCGACAAGATCGCAACTCCAATCAAAAACTTGCATAAAAGAACAACGCACCATTCTCCGACAGTTCCTTGCCTAGAGAGAATCGCCTGTTAGAAGGACGCAAAATGCTCACGCGGCGGCCAGAGAACGACATGATTGCTACTGAGCAACAATATCAAAGTTGATACGGAGGATAAAAATAGTTCAGCAGGTTTCTTGGCTTTCTCGAGTATAAAATCAACGGTGCCAAGGCAGAGTGCGATCTATACGTCAGAGGGGAAAAAAAAGAAGTAGGGGGAAAAAGAAAAGAGACGTCAAAATAGGAGACAGTCTGCCAGGGTATCGACCGCGTCAAGCGCTTTTAAATATGACAAAAGAGAGAAAAAGAAAAAGAAAAGAAAAAAAGAAAGAAGGAGCACACGGCAGAGCTGAATGGTTTTTAAGGCTCTCTCCCTCTCTCAGGCATCACTCTCCCACGCTTGTTTGTCACCTCTCAATTTTGACTTTGGAGACTCAGCCCAATCCCAAAGTACCAGCATTCGAACCAATGATAGGAAAGGATGGATGAAATTATATCCCGCACTTGATAATCCCTCAATATAGAACATTAATATCGTCTCAAGGCCGTTGGGCCACTACGGAGGACTCTGAGGGGTCGATCACCGTCAGCACCGGACGCATCACGTAACAAACTACTGTAGCTAACTGCTACCTCCGTATAAAGGCTGGAAATACCTCATGAACGGTATCAACCCCTTAACCAGTGGGTACAGTGATCACTAGTACTACATAGCACTAGGACTAGGACTACTATTATTATTGATTCTCTCCTGACTTGTAGCCTGCGACGGAGGAGTTATCGGCACGCAAGCCCGTTTCGATCGGATCTGAAAAAGCGGTCGAGGTGCCGACGGTCTGGATTTGGGTTCTGACCAAGGGGGGTTTAAGAAGCCGGTGGGGCTCCTTCGGATTCCATCCGATGGGCGGCTTACGGAGTATAGCCCCTACTTATATACATCGAGTGCCATGTACGGAATCTACGGATTGAGCGGAGAGCGCTTGCATATATCACCTATCTTGGAATTTCTTTCCTATTAACTCATAGAATTAAACAATTCGCCTAGTCTATACCAACCCACCCAAACCGAGCCGAAACACAGAAGCCCAACACAAAATACCGCTCACACACTCGCGACCCAGTCTAACAGAAGAGCCAGCCTTGGGAATACAAGTTCACTATACATCTCATCTCTTATAACCTGGGAATTGGTCTGTTCGATGGAACAGCGGTATACGTACATCATGCAGTCATTGTCCGCGGATAGGGGCGGAGGGGGCCCGAACAAGAATAATCAAAGTCAGTCGTCATAAGCATCTCACCCGACAAAAGAGCTCCGGATAAAATGCACATGGTCAAGGTGAAGATAAACATAAATCGGCTTCCGGTAAAACATCCAAAGAGGTCCGAAGAAAAGAAGAAGAAAAAAATCGAAAACGAGAAACAAAGTATGAAGGAAAAACGAATCCAGTCCTTTCTCTTCCCCTTTGTTCATGGATGAAACAATGGCTCCTCAATAGTCTCAAGCCAATCCAGTTGGAAATGAGTTGTAGAGAACCCGATGACAACGCCGGCAACTTCTTAAATAGACGCCCCGTCTTTTCCTTCCATCTCCGTAGACAACTAGAGCGAAAGGGGGAATTTCAGACAGTAAAATAAAGGAGGGGGTAGGGGAAATAATAATAAAGTAAAGTAAAGCAGAAAAGAAGGGAAAGAAAAAAAGAGTATAGTAAAAACACGATAAAGGATAAAGAGCGCTCCACCTCAGTTATATTGCGTTTAGTTCTCGACTGCTTGGCAATACAGTTGGATCTCACCAACTTGGCCTCTGGATAGCATGTCACGATGTTGCTCTCGCCATTCCATAAATGCCAATTGGACGGCCTCGTCGCTATCAATGGTGACGAAGTCTCCATCCTCATCGCGGTAGCGTAGCCTGACCGACTTACTGCCTATGGATAGATTCGTGAACCGCGCCAATTTTGCATCCACTCGGTCTGTGAGGGAGCGGAACATGATGTTGCTGGCAATCACTAGAGTGACGTAGTTGTCATCGAAACTAACCTTCGCCTTGAGTTGGGTGGGCATGAGAGGCTCCTCCTCTGGTTCTTGACTCAGCGGAGAGGTGGGCTGATCGGATAACGGCTGATTCATTCGAGATTCAGAGTACTGAGGCTCATGGAAATGTGTGTGTTGTCCGTTGGGAACATTTCCATTTCGGCTGGGTAAATTGGTATTTGTTGGTGAATTAGCTTGACTTCTATTGACCGGCGCCTTCATGCTAGCCATGTGAGCAGGGATCGGTGGAACGGGCACGTTGTCGACCGTCTGCATTGTGTGCGCGCCCATATACCGACGTGACTCAGGGTTGTGGTGGTGTATATCTGGGCTACTCGCAGAACGCATCCGCTGCGCCATGCCATTAGAAGTGCCAGACATAGGAGGCAGTGAAGGACGCTGAGCGCTTCGCCCATTGGGTGTACCGCTAAAATAGGGATTTGGATTCGACCCATCTCTAGAAACGCCGCGAGATAAGGCAGGTGCGGTATACCGATTGGGCTCTTCAGTCGTCCATGTACTGCTCGGAGTTGGTTGACGGCCGTACGAAAAACCAGTTGACTGCGAGCTTGACCTTGTGGACGGAGTTTCGGCAACAGGCGAGAAGTAAGAGTTAGCGTGTCTCTCGGCTGGCGACATACTACCACCGGGGAACTGTGTATGAACAGAAAGGTTCGGGTCTGGCATAGGGAAGCGAAACTTATTCGACAGTGGGGGGCCAGAACCACCACTACCACCGGTTGCGGATCGCGTCCGGAGACTAGTGCTTGACGCATTCCGACTCATGGGAAATTCGGAGAAGAAGCCAGCCTCCTTAGTCGCTTGTTCATCGGCATCATGTTCAAGGTATGGATTGGGCATGTTTGCCATATTTCTCATGTATGTAAATTCTGTTTCGGATGTACCGGTGTTCCGTGCGCTGCGATTTTCTGCTTGAATTGATCGTTGGTTATCGATATCCCTGTACCATTTGCGCATAGCATCTTCATTTTGATAGCGGATAATAAAGTTGTCCACTACGCCCGGATCACCTTTCCAGAAGATTTGAATACGATAAGAACCTGTGAAACAGTGTTAACCCAGCGCAAATCTCCTTGAGAATCGAAACCAGTCCCATACCTGGCTTTTGATAGCAAGCTATGTCTGTCACGTTTGCCATGTAAATGCGGCCTTTCAGCTGCAAGCGTGGTTTTCCTTTCACGGTTGTAGCTGGTTTATCTTTGCTGACAATCAATTTCGTTTTCTGTTTGTTCGGATTGATATCTTTGCAGCAGAGAAGGATGCGCTCGAAAAGGTAGATGTGATACTAGACTCGGAGAAGGGGAAAAAGTCAGCAAGCAAATACTCTCTTTGCTCGCCATTTTATCGACCAGAAGAAGCCATGGGAGAACATCACGGTTGCAAGGCAAAAATAGTGCTTAGGAGGGAACAAACCTCTCTTTCTGAGTCCTTGCCATTATCTCCCTTCAGAACAGTGAATGTACCGAAGCGAAGCAAGTCACCAAACGATTCTATTTTAAGCGACTTCCAATCATCTACTCGCTCATCTAGCTCTGTGAATGCTGAAGCTAGGTGTTCTTTATCAATAGCATCGTTTGCAGAATCGAGTACAGACTGAATGGAATCGATGGCATGGGTGATGTCCAACTGCAAGTCTGGGTTTTCGGTCTGCTTGCGCAGTTCCTGGGAAATAGATTTAGTACATCGCGACGATAATTATGGGAATGGGTGACATCGAATACTCACGGAAAGCATCAAAGGATATTTGGTCAGTCGCTGGAAAGGCTTGACGAAAAACCCATTCAGTGTTGATGGTTGAGCTACCATCTGCTTCAAGTCAATAGTCCTCGGGGCTGTGTGAATTCTGTCCCATTCCTTCAAACAGACCTCGTCGCAACGCATTTGGTTGGCGATAAACGGTTCATACTGCCGAAAGGCATCTTCGTGTTGGATAAACAATTCGCCCCAGTTTTGCCTCTCTTCCGGCAAGGCGTAGTGTTGCTCAATACGAATTAAGAATCGCTGGGCGAAATCAAGGAGATTGTTCAAATTCAAAAAGATTTGATGGCTAGGGTCGCCGGTCAGAGCCCCAGTCTCTTCCAGCTCTTTCTTGAGTGCTTGTAGATTTTGAAGGTGGTGAACATAGTCGCGCTCGGTCTCCAACAACTCCTTGAGAATGTGCTCTCTCTTAGTAAGTTTTACAGTTCCTTTTTCGGGGGCGCGGGATGAGACATCGGATGTTCGCTTCAGCTGACCCTGCATTTCTAGAATGTCCAGCACACGGTTCACCATCTTGATCACTTTGATAAAACCGGTTGTGCTCTCACCATACAAGTCAGTGATCAGGAAGCAGTCTTGCTGAGGAAAGCCCAACTCTTTCAGAGACGCCTGGAGAAATTTGAAGGTGGCGGCCTTGGGGCGCTTTGCTTCGGCAACCTTTTCGGGATCGATCTCGAGGACCTCTTCGGGGCTGGAGGCATTATAGATAGTCAACAAGGGGTACCCTTCCCGGAGGCAATTCCATAGCGACGCCACAGGGTCGGTGTTTCCTTGTGCAAGATCCTCTTCCTCCATCTCTCGTAGGTGCGGTTCGAAGTTCGGGAGTTCCGCCAGGCGCTTTTTGAGATTGACGCAGCTTTGATAGATCGACTCACCGCCGCGGCGGTTGATGATGTTGTCCTCGGCGATGGGACCGCTTGTCATGACTGCGGTCTCCGCCATTTCGACTGCCGGTCGACTGGGACCGTGCGGGGAAACACCAACAGCTGAATAAAAAAAATAGTTTAAATCTGCGCAGCAGACCAATGAAGGGATCGAATGGACAGAGACGATATATGTGGTTGAACAAGAATAACGTCGAGCATGGATTACAGACTGCGAGCCGGTGGACCGATGCGGGATGGATGGCGCAAGCGAGCAGCTAAGGAGTGAGTGGAGATAGTGGTACGTTAACTATCCCTAAAGCTGAGTCAAATGACTGCTCCCTGTCTCGACCTTCCAGTAGATTTGGCTTTACTTTTTCTTTTTTCTTTTTTTTTTTTTGAAAAAAAAAAAGAAGAAGAAGAAGAAAAGAAGAAGAGCAAAGAGAAGAGACGAGGAGAAGTAAAGTGTATAAATACCCTGGCCAAGGGGAATAGAGCGATTGTCTGTTCTTTTCCAAATTTTTCTATTTCTTTTTCTTTTTTTTTAATTGCTTTTTTTGCTTTTTTACTTTTTTGACCTGTTTTTTCACCTCAAGGTCAAAACTTCTGGCCCTTGCTGGCGACAGCCTCCAAAGACCGAGGAAATTTGGGAGGGTTCAAAGATAGAAGGGGTGAGTGTGGGGTTTGCCGCTGCAGCCAGGCAAGCGCAATAGAAAACCAGAGGGAAAGGATCAAGAGCCGTCTTCCGGTGTAAGGCGTGTGTAGTCTAGGAAAATTGGAAAATGGTCAACAAGGAGTGCAGGACACAGAGGAGAAAGAGGCAAAAAAGAAAGAAAGAACCATCGAGATCGATCAGAGTGAGGGATGGCAAAAGAAAGGAGATACAAGAGGGAGGAAAGAAGAGCGAGCGAGTGAGAGCGAGAGGGAGAGAGAGAATGAGTGAGTGAGCGAGGGCGTGAGAGAGTCCAGGCCACCCACCAGTAAGGAAGTGAGGTGGTTCACTTGCCAAATCGGGGTAGCGCGCGTCTGGCACCTTCAGTTGGCTGGTGAATGTTCAATGGTTCAGTGGTTGAAAGGGGGCATCAGGGGAGAAGGAACAAGAGATGGTGGAGTGGAGGGGCCTCAGGGCAATGGGACTACGACTTTAGTTCCTTTACTACTTACTACTACGGAGTAGTTAGTCGTCTCTCTAGTACAGATGAGTCTACCAAGGCTAGTGCCCAAATTAGTTAGTGTGCTGTACGGCGGGAAGTATGTACAGGATGAAGTAGGTACAGGATGAAGTAGTAGTAAGTAGTACTACATAACTTCGCACATACTTCAACATCTTATTGACCAGTAGGAGATACCCTGATCCAGACGCTCCATACATGAAACAAACCAATAATAGTAGAACAGGGGGCGAAACTTGACCGTCAATTCTTACACCAACAATAATCTCATTCGAACGGTGGGTGAATTTCAAACTTAGGGCGGATGTAGGAAGCCGGCCATTCACTCGAAACCCACGCAAAACCCGGGGTTGGGTTGAAGATTCCTTGACTAAAAATTTCCCAGGTTGCCAAACGGCGGATAGGTAGGGGCTGGGGTATGAATACCAGATGCACATCAGGTTGCATGAAGACTCATCTCTTACATGAAGTGTTTGAGATTTTAACTAGTCTAAACTAGCGTGAGAAGTAGGCACGGGTCATATTATCAACTAGTATTTTGGGCTCATGTCTTATGAAGTGGGGGGAGGGTTTGGTCAGTAAACAAGACTTTTTACAGCCGCTGTCATCAAAAGTTCGTTCGATCCTTGTGTGATGAACAATATGATGGCGGGGAGTTTTTCTTTCTTTTCTTTTTCTTTTCTTTTTGTCTTCGTTTACCCCTGCAGAATGGGGCAAGGAGGGGGAGAGGGGCCGCCGGGGCGAGATGAAGAAATATAAATAGAATAAAATAAAATTAAAAGATTGTATACGGAGTATCTCGCTCAGCCCTAACCTATTGAAAATAATAATAATAATAATAATAATAATAATAAAAACTTCTCTTTCAAACCCAGCTCAAGGTTTCATGTGAACTATCAGACTTGGTTGTATTTGTACCTTTTTACAGTAGCTGACTCTAGATCCCAGAAAAGCTCAGTAACAAGACAGAATAAAAATAAAATTAAATTAAAAAAAACCCCCATAATAACATAGTAACAATAATAACAACTAGTATAATAATAATAAAACCGATCGTGCAACAGGAGAACCGTTGGGATATCTATCTATCTATTTCTCAAAAGTTTTCGAGCGCCATCAGACGCAGGACGCAGATATCTCCTTAGAAATTAAATTGATCTTCTCCACTTCTGACAGTGGCTGGCCTCTACAACAAGAGCAGCTCGTGGGTGACGTTTACCCCTATGAGACAATGGCAATCTATCCGACTCAGGCTACTCCGTATATGCATTCAGTGAGAAGACAGCAACCAGAATAACATAGTCCCTCATCCGCCAGATGTAAATCAGTAGAAAGCGGGATCTGAGGTTCATCGAAGCGATTGTTTACTCTTAAGATGACGCTGATTAAATTAATCAACATGTCTAGCCTTATAGGAACCTGTATACTTACTTTAGGCGGGGCAGGGTTGGACCTAAGGAGCAGTTGGACTACTACTATACAATGGCATATTATTATATTTATTATCATATACGGGCATCATCTGTAATCATGAATTGATTGTTCAAATCTTGCCCACTCGGCCCCATGTATCTTTTGAATTTCTCGGGATAATCCAGAGGGAACCCGGGGCAAGCATATCATAGACCGTTACCGGCTATATCTTTCTTGTTTTTGTCTACCGGGTATACGAGTGTGCCCTCTTTGTTCTCGTCAGCAACTCCAGAAACGGTATATATATACACTAGTCCCAGGGAACTTAGCTGTTTCAAGTAATGATAATCTATGGAGCTCTACTCCGTACGTCGGCTATGGATCAAGATGAGATTGCGCCATGGCTCTTACACCATCAATGCGCACAAGGTTATGTGGAACGGTGGAGAGAAAGAAGGTCGTCGAATCTAGATTTTTTGGAGTCGGCCAGGGCCGCCATGACAAGGCTCTCCTCTCTGTTCGTTAAATGTTCCTACCAGTTGACGGCGGGACCGAAGAAACCTAGACTATTGAGTTCTTGGCTCGAGTTGAACAAGCAATGGCCGACTAGTAAAAGGGCTGATCAAAAAGAGCAAGGAACGTTACATTTTTCAATATCAGGGACCTCACCGCTCTCTACGTATACTATATATATGTATAATATATATAAACGGCAAGCAAGTTAGATTTAGCACTGGATAATTGAACCCTTGGTCCGGTTTCTGAGAGGCTTAACTGTCACACATGTTCAGGTTCCTCAGTGTTGGAAAGGATATTGCGGCGCGTGACTGGGGTCAAAACTGAAGTAGTACCTAGACTGGGAGTATCTATTGGAATCAGGGATAATAACTGTTGAACTAGAGTAAGGTAACCTTGCCGTTCTAGATCCAATTACAGTGGTACCGAAAGTTCTAACTTACCTCGTAGTGGTACTACTCCAAGTAGTACCTGCTCCAGTTCCAAGTCCAAGTACAGTACCAGGGAATGTTTGCTTCCTGCCTCTCCTGGTAAATACCCCGTCGGTACGGAGTACCCAAGAAACTAAAAAATCTGACGTGACCCGTACCGTACTTGGAAGAAACAAACAACAAGCAAGCCGTAAGTCTGACTAAACCCGGTTGGGTATCGATAGTCCGTCACCTATCAATCCACCGCCAACGCTCACTGACGACAGTCTCTCTTCCAACTTCAAGATGGCGTTCAATCACCGTCTTTGAGGCCTTTCGATGCTACGTTACGATATGAATCTCGTTCATGCGTGTTCTTGAAACCGTGAAGCAGTCTACTTACAGGATCACAAGCAGTCCAACAATTCGCTTGTTTTCCTGCCAAGTAAGAAGACAAACAGCACCAGCTTAGCTGCGCGCCGATTGAGCAGAGGCTTAAGCCCTCGCTCCCCCAGTGTCAATTCAGTAACGAGGTGGATCCGACTGCTGCACCTTGACTCTCTTATTACAGTGACGAAAAGACTCATGGCTGGAGAGACTACCGCCACCAATTATTCCCCCGGCCTCACCCTCTCCTCTTTATCTGCACCTGACAGACTCGACGAGGGTTACTCGGACGAGACTAGAAGCCAAGTGGACAAGGAGCTTGCAGACCTGCCCTCGGATGATGTGATGCGTCTCCCGGACTGGCTTCTAGCTAATAGTGAAGAACATAGGGCTGGTGGGTTAACTTTCCCGCCGACCGGCGCCGTTCACGTGCCTGGGCGGGCCTTTTGTGGGCGTTGATGCTTACTCTTCTTCATCTATAGAGATTGCTTACAGTTTACTACGCACCCTACCCACTTCTACCGTGGCCGCGGTTGTTGACCGCCTTGCGCCTGTGTTGCACATGGATCCCGTTGTCAAACTCCCCCCCGAACTCACCTCCGAGGTCTTCTCCTACCTTGACCCTAAAACGCTCTTGACAGCTTCGTTGTCATCTCGCGCATGGCGGGACCATATAATTGACTCTGGTCTGTGGCGAGGAAAGTACATCGATGAAGGCTGGCGCGTCGATATTGATACAATCCGTTCGTTTGAGGAAAGGCAATCCAAACTTTCGTCCCCTTCTCTTCGTAAATCCCGTCTAAGGAATGCCGATACGGATGTGGGGGAACCGAAGAACAAGAAACGTGTACCGCCAAGCTGGTTAGACTCACGAACGACCAGATATGTGGGCAGTTACATAATTGGGCGGCAAGATGGGCAACAAACTTCTACAGAGGCCGACACTGAGGGCGATCATCTCATGTGCGATATTGCAAATGATCAGAACGGGTTAACTTCCTCGGGGCACCGGTTAGGCTCGAACAATGTTCGAGATTCCCAAACAGACCTCTCTCCGCCCATGCACGGAGCTGCGTCCTCTTCAGCTCACACATCCCCAAAGTCATCTATCCTACTACGGATGCCTAACGGTGGTGCCAGAATCAACTGGTTGCATCTCTATAAGCAACGTAGACGGTTGGAAGAGAATTGGAATAGAGGCCGGTTCACGAAATTCCAGATTCCCCACCCGGAACACTTGGAAGAGTGCCACAAAGAATGCATTTATTCCATCCAATTTTGGGGAAACTGGCTGGTGAGTGGTAGTCGAGATAGGACTGTCCGAGTATGGAACCTGGATACGCAGAGACTGCGTTACCGTCCCCTCGTGGGCCACGCTAGATCGGTGCTCTGTCTCCAATTCGACCCCCGACCTTCTGAAGACATTATCATGACTGGGAGTAGCGATAGGAGCGTCATTATGTGGCGATTTTCCACCGGTGAGAAGCTCAAGGAGATTTCACCGGCTCACCAAGACTCTGTGTTAAACCTCAGATTCGACGAACGTTATCTCGTCACATGTTCCAAAGATAGGCTGATAAAGGTTTGGAGTCGGCGTGAGCTTCTGCCCGGCGACAAAGACTATCCTGTGGTCCATCGTGGATCTGGGGCTATGTTTCCGGCGCACATCGTTGATACCAGCGAGCTTCCTTCCCCTATTACAGAAGCAGAGCTAGCCAAGCGCCACATCCGTAGCTTAGCTCCGTACTCTCTCTTGATGACAATCGCAGGGCATGGGGCTGCCGTTAACGCTATCCAGATAAGCGACGACGAGATAATTTCTGCTTCAGGGGACCGGTTAATTAAGATCTGGAACATCCGCAGCGGTATATGCAAGAAGACCCTTGTGGGCCACGAGAAAGGTATTGCATGCGTCCAGTTTGATGGCCGGCGTATCATCAGCGGAAGCAATGATGACTCGGTTCGCATTTTCGATCACAGCTCGGGGGCGGAGGTTGCTTGCTTAGATGGCCACGGCGACTTAGTGAGAACTGTCCAAGCTGGCTTTGGCGACCCACCAGGAGCCGAAGAGGCTATGAAGATGGAAGCTCTGGCGGTTGATAACGAGTTCCTCGACGCTCGACGCTCCGACGAAGCCGTAGACTACGGTCCAAGAGCACTCAGGCGTGCCGGTCACCACCAAAACACTACGGGTTCCAGAAACCCAAGGGACATCAAGGCTTTGGGTGCTCATATTCCACCTGGAGGAGGTGGAAGTAGATGGGCTAGAATTGTCTCCGGCTCGTATGACGAACTCGTGCTTGTGTGGAAGAAAGACAGAGATGGCGCCTGGGTCGTCGGTCAATCGTTGTCTCATGTGAAAACTTTGAAGCAAATCAACGGAGAGGATACGGATGATGAAGCTCCTCCTCGTGGCCCCCGGAACGTCTTTGCCCATCACGCTCAGAGAGTTCGACCTGCCAACCCGGGTGCTGGTCCAGCAATAAATTATCCTTTCATGCCTCAGCTTCAACAGCACCCGCCATTTCTGCCAGCTCCCCCAGTGGTGCACCGCCATCATCACCACCACCACCATCTGGCACGGATCCGTGGAAATAATAATAACAATAATAATAACAACCCCAACAATAACAACAACAACAACAACAATAACAATAACAATAACCCAAATAACCCCAACAATAACAACAACAACAATACTCCGCCATCCTCAAGAGTCTTTAAGGTTCAGTTCGACGCGCGGAAAATCATCTGTGCCACTCAGGACCCAAGGATCGTGGTATGGGACTTTGCAGACGACGATGAAGAGATAAAAGAAGCTTCCCAGTTTTTTACCGGGCTTTAATATACCACCAATGATATCTATCTCTTCTCTTCTCTTCTCCTCTCCTCTCCCCCACTTTTTTATTTTTTATTATGAAAACCTCTTTTTTTTTTTTTTTTTAGGAACTCCTGGATATGCCGTTTACCGAGACGGGCAGTCGGTCTTCAATGGGACTTTTCATTCTCCATTCCATTCTATATCAGCGTCGTACTTTTCCTCCTCCATCTTTGCCCCTCTTGCCTTTCTCCTTCTCCTGGACTTCTCAGTCTCTATTATTTGGCATAATTGAATATTGATGTCGATATTTTATTATTGCATGTGAATATTAAGGTCTCTCTATGATATGATCTGGGTTCATCAGGAGCGTCATATGGAATGTCTTTTTGAAGCTTATTGTTTCCTCTATATACAACGCCTATCATTTTCCAAGTATCGTTGCATTGAGGAGTAACGGAGTCTTTGCAATATCAGATGTGGGGAATTCGCATGACTGCTAGTCTTCATTCGCCCTGGGTCTCTTAATTGATAAAATATATATATACCAAGTAAAGAAGATGACCAAAAAGAGTCAAGTCTCTTCTCTTTCTGTCCTCGAATCAACACAGTTTATTCACACCTTTTTTATGCGTGACTTCAATGAAGAAGAGTAAACAATAATGATTTCTGATGAATACGGATCAGTAACTATGGGTACCCGATAATCCAATATCTGCATGTATCTTTTTTTTTTTCCCCAGTGAAAAAAAAAAAAAGACGGTTCCCGGGTGCCCCTCAAAGTGAGGCGAGTAAGTATTTTGATATCCAAAATCACACGACTCGGGTCCGCTGTTTAAAAAGGCTCCTGGGTCTGTTCTAACCATGAAGAGGATCCGTAGTTACGAGAGGTGATGAAAGCCCGAAACGATGTCCACATGTTCGAGCAGTAACACCCCAAGTCGTGTGCCGTGCCTTGCTTGCCCTGTGAGTTAGCGGCACTGTCGTCTAAGACGCGGCTCTGTGCCGTAGCATATGTGTCATTAGAGGCCGTGTTCACGGATATAATGGTGTCTTGCTCATTCCTGGCTTTTGAACAGCAGCGAAGATAAGAGTTGACAATCTTGGAGGTCCGGTGTTGGTGCTCGAGCATGACGCATCCTTCATGGATTGAAGGCTCTGTCATGGACCGTGTTTGCGTAAGAGAACAACCGGAGGAGGGTTCGGATGCGAGTACCGTAGGCATGTCCCCTATTAGAGTCCGTCTGGCTCCTTGCTCTAAGGCACGTCTATCCGCGGGGCTAGCAAAGGTTGTTGCTGATTGAAGGGCCATCAAATAGCTTGGCCCGGGTGAGATACTGTTTGAGAGAAATTGGGAACGAAAAGCAGGTTCGTGGTCTCCCGAGTGAACCGAGCTCTGCTGCTTGATACCGGAACGATGCTCCATGTCGGATGGTCCAGCCCGAACAGCGGCGCCGCCCTTGTCAATGCCATCACACTGAGCCACAGAGAGATTCCTTCGATGGAATGGGTGGTCATCTAATCTACCACTCGCACCGACTCCATGAGCACTGTGTCTATTGGGGAAGCACCCTTGGACCACGGTGCCATCACCTGGTCCTACCGCAACGCATGCTTGCCGCCTAGGCTGGATGGCAGAGGATGAAGAGATACCAAAGAATCTTCGCAACCATTCCCCGTAGGATTCGATCCTATTGCCGTCAGCAGAATTGCCGTCACAGCTATATTGCTGAGATTGCCCATTGTACGGTGCTGAGTGGGCAGGAAATTGCGCAGTAGAACGGACTGCCTCTACGGTGCCGAAAGAGGGAAGCCCCGGAGGTGTGGGCACCCTGACTGGTTGGGGGTACGTGGGTAGAATCGGACTCGCGGGGGATAATACACTTCCTAGCCATCTGGAAGCTCTCATGCTTGTATCTGCTGCATCATTGCCACTCGCTGTTTCGCGGTGTCCCCGTTGACCAAACCGGCTTACTTCAGGCAATCCCTCCGGAACGAATTCATTTACTCGTTGTCCGTCATCTTTTAATGACAGTATATGGCTCTCGGACGCATTTGGCTTTGGTGGATTACTTATCGTGTGCTTAGATGGGGAAGCGACGAACATGGCCATGTTTGCTGCCATTCCGCCATTCAGGGTGCTACCCGCCCTAGGCACAAGATCTTCCAAACCCGAGCTTGCCCTCGCGGCATTATATATCGAGCTTGCATCGCTCGGACTGGACCCCGATGACTCTCTGGTCAAGGCTGGGCGGGATATCGCTCTTTTCCGCCGTGAAGCAGGGCCCGAACTGTTTAAGGGGGAGCAAAATCGCAGATCCATTCTGAGGCAGGCCAGGTTTGAGAACCGGCATAGGACTAGTCAAAGTGTAGTGGTTCACGAAAGACACTGCTTGACTTGTTGAACATGGGATCCGAATGGGATCGTAAAAGCCAGTTGAGAAGGTGCAGCGCTAAAGTGGGAAAGAACTATCCAGAGTCCAGACATAGTACGCAAGTGGGTACCGAAGTTGGCCACTATGTCCATTTTGCGTCCTAACAGTAGAAATACATTTATCACATCCCCTTGGAATATAAACAACGCAAGGGATTCTAACCGAATCAATATATACTTAGGGAGAATAAACATTAATATGTACAATGAAGAGAATATCAGCAAGATGAAGTGGCCTCAACCGAAATGGGCGGGTTCAGGTTTAGCAAGAAGTTTGGGATATCATCATCGTCATAAAGCCGTGACGGTCTGATTCGGACCAGCTTTGCGGGCTTGCTCCTTTTTCAGATTCCTGAGCAAAGCCTCTAGCCTTCGGCGTTCTTCTTGCTCCGCCTATCCCTAAGTCAGCTTGGGGGCCCTAGCAACGGGCAAAGAAAGGGCAATGATATACTCACCTTCAGGATCTTCATATTTTCAGTCCGCGTGTCACGCATCATCTTCTTGAATTCATTCTTTAGCACCATGGTTGATGTGGTTTCATACGTGGTTCCGTCGCGTCCCATTGACGCTGAGTGCATGCCCATCCAGGTGATCCGCTCTTCATTCAATTGGGTTTCGAGCTGCTCACAGCGATCCCGAAGGGCGTCAATGAGGCCCTCGAATTTTTCGCGTTCTTTCTCAAATTCGATACTAGCCTTGGTCATGACTTCGTAATCGTCAATAGTCTCGCGCAGCTCCTTCTCCAATGTCTCTACCCGTCGCGTTGTGTCGCTGTTCGTAGGTCTACCTGCCTTGAAAGTAGCAAGCTCCTGCGCCATCTCGATATTACGCGTAGTCAACACCTCGAGCTCTTTTTGAAGGGCAGGATCAATTGCGGCTGCCCGTTGAGACCGGCTACCGTAAGCGCCATCGAGCTCAGCCTGGGCCATGGTCAGTTCCGTTCGAACTCTTACAACCTCACCTTCGAGTTCGGTTAATTCTGCCTGCAAGCGTGCCGCATTCTCTTCAGCGTCTGTCCGAGCCTTGGCTGCCTCGCTGAGCTGAGACTCCACGTCGGAGCGTATTTGTTCTATCAAGGTTTGCAGCCGAGTGATCTCATCCTCGGCCAGTGTGCGCGAGTCCGTTGCTTCCTTCAGCCGAGCATCCGTTTCAGTGCGGATCTGCTGAATACTCTCCTGCAGGCTCAAGATCTGCTTTTCTGATCGCTCACGCGATTCCGTGACCTCCTCTTCCTTTGCGTCAGCCTCATTACGCAGCTGATCGACTGTAGCTTTTAAGCGCATGATCTCCCCATCTGCCTCAGAGCGTACCGCGGACAGTTGCTCTGTGTGGCTGTTGGATTCGGATCGAATCTGTTCGAGCTGATCTTCTAGGCGGGCAACTTCGGTCTCGGCACGAATGCGTGCTTCATGGGCATCCGCTTGAGTCTCCTTTTCCTTTTGAAGTTCTTGCATGATAGCTTGCAGGCGGGTGATCTCGGCTTCCGCGCGAAGGCGTGCTTCGTGAGTCTCAGCGTGAACGTCTTTCTCGCTTTGGTGCTCTTGGATGACAGCCTGCAGGCGGGTGATCTCAGCTTCCGCGCGAAGGCGTTCTTCATGAGTCTCGGCGTGAACGTCTTTCTCGCTTCGGTG
This sequence comes from Aspergillus bertholletiae, assembly GCA_009193595.1. Taxonomy (NCBI): domain Eukaryota; kingdom Fungi; phylum Ascomycota; class Eurotiomycetes; order Eurotiales; family Aspergillaceae; genus Aspergillus; species Aspergillus bertholletiae. The sequence continues at coordinate 109,001 of ML736218.1, forward strand.
CTCTTGGATGACAGCCTGCAGGCGGGTGATCTCAGCTTCCGCGCGAAGGCGTGCTTCATGAGTCTCAGCGTGAGCATCTTTCTCGCGCTGGTGTTCTTGGATGGCAGGCTGTAGGCGAGCAACTTCAGCCTCCGCACGAAGGCGTGCTTCATGGGCTTCGGCATAGGCATCTTTGTCCTGCTGAAGTTCTTGCACGACGGTTTGCAAACGGGAAATTTCACCTTCTGCCTGACGATGTGCTTCCCGGGTATTATTGTGCTCATCTTTCTCGCGTTGGTGTTCGTGCACGACAGCTTGCAACTGTGTAATCTCAGTTTCAGCGCGAAGACGTGCTTCATGAGCTTCAGCAAGGGCATCTTTCTCGTGTTGGAGCGTTTTTACGACTGTTTGCAGACGAGACACATTGGCTTCCGCGCGTGCGCGAGCTTCTTTTTCAGATGCAATCGCCTCCGAATTGTCCTCAGGGATAGCCCGTTGCTGGTGATCTGACAGTTCCCGGCGTGCCGCTTCCAGCTGCTCCATCGTGTGGTCCAGCACACCTTTGGACTGTTCTCCTTCTCGTTCAGCCAAGTCGAGCTCCTTGCGCACACGAGCCAACTGCTCGACCAAGTCGGCGATGTGTGCATCCCGCTCCGCATCTGACTTGGAGTTCAGCTCCCGCTGTTGTTGAATTTGAGTGGTAAGGATACCCTTCTGCTCAAGGAGCCCCCCCAAGCGCTCATGGAGACCGTCAATCCCCTCATTCAGATATGAAATATGTTCCTCAAGACTCCCATCATATGTCGCTGGTGGCGGTGGTGGAAGGGTCCGCGAGCGCGGCAAGCCCGATTCGTTAACGATCTGATATAGTCGAGCGTTGATCTCCGCTAGCTGTTGGTCGCCCCCTTGGTCCAGGCTTCTAGTGCCGGTGCTGCCATTAGCGTGAGTCCCCAGTGCGCCGAGCCCGTTTTCAATATATGCCATGTAGGTTTCGATAGTTGCCATAGGGCTGAGCATGGATTCTTCCGCCGAGAGTTGTGGAACCGGGGCGAAGTCACTGCTGGGGTTGGATTGTAGGATCATGTCACGCATCTGCCCACTTAGAGTCTCCAGCCGTTTCTCGGTATTTTGGATCGTGTCGAGGTCGACTGCCGGTTGACCTGACTGAGCCAAAGGGCCAGGCCCGTACCCACTGAGTTCGTTAAGGTGATCTGACGTTTTGTACAAGCTCCTGTCGTCAAAGTCATCGATGCTGCCACGGGGGTTATGGCTAGAGAGGCTCTCAGGAGTATTCGGCACGTTGTTCTTCGGATATTTCTTTAACCCTTTATGTGTCATCTGTAGGACGCCGGCGGTATGCTCCAGCAGTCGTCTTTGAATCAGCTGAACTCTACTTTCCAGGTTCCAGATTTCCTGCGAAAGCTCCTCGCACTTTCGTGTGCTCACTGCCAACTCCCCGTCCGTTCTGTCGAGTGTACTTGAAGCGCCATTGCGACCAAATATGCTTCCGCGACTCTGGTTGGATGTAGGAGAACCGCCCACGTCATATTCCTCGCTCGACCTGGAGCTCTTCGAATTATATAATCGACTGAGGGACAAAGCTGCGTCACGAAGCTTCGTCTCCAAAGCCAGTTTCCGTTTTGTAGCTTCCAAACGGCCAGACAGGAACTTGGACTCTTTCTTCAGCCCTTCCACTTCCTCCAGGGACAGGACCTCACAGTGCGCACTGTCACCTATGGCGGTTTCAGTCAACAAATACATCGTCACTGGGTCATTGCCGCTGATTAAGGCCGAGCTTCTTGGGTGCGTTGTGTTTAACTATGGATATACGAAGGCGTCAGCAAAATGGCAGATTTGATAAGGGGCTGACGAAACTCCGTACTGGATTATAGCGTGGAGTTTCCACGGTTTTGACGTTGGGGGCGCCGTGGTATCCGTCCATGAGAACCTTTGTCGGGGCAGGTTGCGGAGCGCCAAAGGAGGCGCCGGAAAAGTGCCTTGGGTCGCCATAGGACGATTGACTGGATCGCAGGTCAAACCCACTCATTGTGTATACGAGTATGCAGAAAAATCGGAGAGAGAGAGATTGTGCGAGATGGACTAGTAGTGATAGAGAGTCGTCGCAAGATTACTACTAGACAGTATACATCCTGAAGAGGAGAGGGCCGCTCCGTGTTTATGGTTCCAGGAGGTGACCAGGGATATCGATAGAAGGCGTCGACGAAGGCGAAATGAAACAGAGTTTCTTGTTAAAGGAGGGATGAGAACAAGAATCGCAATAAGATGAGACGAACCGGCGGAGCAATAAAGGGAGGGAAGGAAAGAAGGTTGGGGGGAAACAAAGTTGAAAGCGAGGACGGAGTCAAGACGATCTGCAAACTACTACTAAGGAAGAGTGTCGATGCTAAGCCGCCCAGCCAGTGGTGGACACGAACCACTATGGGGATACTTTTTTGGCATCTTCAGCGCCACTAGTGGAGAAAAAGAAAAGACGAAGGAGAGGAGGAGGGAAAGAAAAAAAAAAAAGGCAATTTCGATAGATCCAATGTAATGTATGTCAGCATGGGAAATAGTTAGATAAACCATGAAGAAATTATTGGAGTTATAATATTTCCTTTTTTTTTTAAAAAAAAAATAAAATTCAGGTACCAACCAGAAAGTGACGGCTCAGGAGAGACACGGTGATGATGATGATGATGATGATCGCATTTCAACCATCAGAAATAGAAATAATTCATGCACTCATCAACCTTTGTTCTTCTATATATATATGTATATATATATATATATAGATATAGATATATATTTCATTAGAACATTCTGACCAAGTGTAACGGGGCGACCATATCCTGGGAGGGGAACGATGGAAAAGATGATGTTGATAATAGAGACCTTCTCCGAGCAATCAGATTGATCTTCGGTACCTTTCCTGCAGCCCTGATACCTAGAAAGTGATGTATAAGTCGTATAGGTTGAATTGGCTGCAGGTCTGTCAGTAGGAACCCTCGGGAAGGTTGTGATTCATTCATTCATCTCTGCGACCACTTTCTAGATGCAAAAGAAGACTTAGTTTAAAATTTCGTCGGGTTCGGGGAAGAATTAACACATTTAAAATCGTAGCTCCTCAGAGAATGAGCCATGGATTGTGAAACACTTGCATTGCAATTAATTCTGAGTCGCCAACATATGATTGGACAGACCACTGCAGATGGGAGATAACATCGGGGTGCCTGAGACACCAACCTGGAACCAAGAAACTTATACGTGGACGGAGTACGACTAAGGACTAGTACTTAGTAGTATAGCAAGTAGTAGTATGGAAGTTATAGATGTACTATTATTTAATTCATTGATTTATTTAATCCATTGCCAGCAACCCATGCTCCCCCATCATGTGATGCATGGGCAGCCTCACCTGACCCTCAAAAGAGAGTGACTGACAGAGTAAGAGTAAGAGTAAGAGTAAGAGTAAGAGTAAGAATAAGAGTAAGAGTAAGGGAGAGAGTAAGAGAAAGAGAGAGAGACAGAGAGAGAAATAAAGGTTACATTGAATGCTCGCTTATCAGTGATTCCTATTACTACATACTATACCTAGTAAGTAGCCTGACTACCGTATTGTTTTTCTGCGGAAGCTTAGGGACTTTCCTCTTCCGGAGCGGGACTAGCTCAGGGCCGCTTTTTGCTCAGTGATTGATCCCGGAGCGTGGGGCAAGACGATAGTGCGTGTGCTGAGCGCTCCCTGAGCATAAGTCAGAGCGCCGGAGCGATCCGGGATCAATTCCAGAGCAAATCCCATGATCGCTCAGCTAAAGCTGCCCACCAAGCTGACTATACTTCGAACGGCATGTTAACTAAAACTCATAGAGCCAAGCTCACCCGTCAATTATTTGAGGCCATAGAACATCACAAGGCCTCCGAATTTCCGATTGAGGTCCACTTCATGAGCAGTAAACAACGTAGAATTTCAGCTAATACAAAGTCCCTCACTAAATGGCTTCTATCCCGAAATTAATTAATTACTAAGATTCCTTTTCGTGTGGGTCCATCATCTAGAGGGTAAAATTTCTACAAGTTTGATCACTTTAGGCTATACACTTAGGGACCCTGCCGCTCCTTTGTAGACATTCTACATGGTGTGATGATTTGATACATATAGACCACTGTTATTGAAGTAGAAATCCAACAGCGATTGTATGTATAAATTGTTCTGAACTAACCCTTATAACGTGAGAATATGTATGGTCAACTATCCCTGGATTTTATTGTGGCATGTGATACCTAGTTCTCAGGTATTTTCCCCATTGGGCCCATCTAGAGCCAAACCTCGCTTATGATACGGCGTAGAGTCGTTAGTGCTCATATGGAAGGAACTTTGATAGACCTCTACGCAATGGGATTCGCAAAGCAAGAGAGACTTGCGGAACGCAAAGAGCTTTGAAGACATCAGACGTGTTTCGTTTTGGACCAGAGATGTTTCTAGGCAATTGGTGGTTTAATGTCTTAGAGAGGGACACTTTCGCTAGTCTTTACTATATGTCAACAGTATCTAGACATTCATCAGTCCAATCTTAACAGTGCCACATGTGAGAATCAAACCAAGTTAGAATACATACAGTATAAACCAACTTAGTTTAAAATTGTTTGCAGGACAGTGAGTCTCGGGGCCTAACTATTCAGTCTTTACTTCACATACTCTCGCACGGCAGTTTTCATGCCTGGTTCATTCCTCCGTGGTATGTACAACATTTCTTAAATTTATTGCTAGCGACTTATAATAAAAGCACACCAGCTCGTGTCGCCTTGTAAGCTAGAGCTCTACATTGAGAGGAGAAATATGGTGGCTGTATCAGGGGAATGACTGAGGGTATCTTCTTATGCAACGTCGAGAAACGGCCGCGGCACACGTACTGTAAATATAGCAACCCTACACGAGATAGATTCCTCTTCCTCGTCAGTACACTTGCCTCCAGAGTTACGGTGGACATGTAATAAAGCTTAAAGAAGTCAGTTGCCGCCTTTATGACGAAAGGACTGCTTAAGCAGTACCCCCCATAAGCACCGAGACATGTGGCATCGATACCAGCTACTGATAAAAGCTCTGCGAGCCAAAATCTAGATGCGGGCCTGTTCATAATCTGTGCCCTGAGTATTCGATTAGCATGTCTGAGGTCGCGATAATCGGCAAGTTTAATGACAACTGAAGATCTTCAATCGAGGGTTAGAGCTATATGTACGCATCTAAGCATAGAGTTCAGGATGGGCCAAGAGAGTAAGTATTAACAGTCGTGGCCCTGCAATGGATCTTTCGTGAGTAGCGGAAGTGTGTAGACTCCCAGAATCTTGAGTATGGGCGCGAGCTCAGACCATTAATAATACTTACACTTTATGTGAATAGAATCTAGGACCGAGGCAACTTGAGAAGAATCATATATATCCCTCTCAAAGTGAATGTTACCTGGATACACCGCACTTTTTGATAGGAAGGAGTTTATATAGGCAAATACCATCTGTCGATGTTCCTTACGCGCTTGGCCCTTTATGCCATTACAAATTACTAGAGGTTCGAGATACGCGTATTTTTTACTAACAACAGACGTTAGCACAGAGAGATGAAGATTCGCTACCACTACCTAAAAAGCAATTGGCGCACCATTTTATTCATCGCACACATGGCTATAGATGGCTACGCAGCACTTAGGACACAGTAGAGTTGGTATTCTGAGTGGTAAAAAGGTTAAATATCTAGGGCTATGGCATATCGGTCGGTAATCATCATGGAAGTCGTTATTCGGACTCAGAAATCGAATATTGGCGCTGAATAACCTGAGTATGAACAACAGGTCTGATACAAACGGTGTGTAATGACTCGTTATGCTCCATCATTGTATCGTGTTCTGTTTTGTAAAAGAAATCATTAAGCCACAACTGCGGCTGTGCAAAATTACATTTGCAAGCCTATGACAGGTAAATAACTGTATGCTAAGAAAGTAAGTGTAAAAAAAGGGATCAATACGATATATCGGTATATGGGTCCCTGTAATAAAGTATCATGGCCCACGATGAGGTTGGGACTAAGCCAGAAAAGCTAATTCTGAATATATTACGGTGGTATCTGACAAGCGGCTTCGAGTATTTGCTATAGGATAAAGAAAAGCGGGTGAGAAGAAATTTGGGGGGTAGATATAGAATCTTCGTCTACAATGGAAGGATGTCTAATGCAGGATGCCCTTACTAATGTAAGCTAAACCTACAAGAAAAAGCTGCCGTCTCATGTTCCTAGTGTATAGAGATGGAACGCGAATGTTTACAGATATTCTGTTGTATACATTCCTTCTTTCTCTTATGGCCCTACAGGATCTAAAAGCCGGCCTGTAGGCCTCACCTTTTTGAGACTGTTATTTAATGAGGGTTAACGGTGTGCTAAGATAATAGAGCCATGGCTTGAAGACCTATCAGCTACTATAGCAACCATCGCCTAGGTGATAATTATATATGAAGAGATAAATACAAAACGCTGCTTGTAGGTATATGCAAGCAGTAAATCAAAAGATTAAGTTAATAATTGAAGACTATTCTTGTTAGTAACCCGCTTCTTAGGGCGCCAAATATACCAGTTTCGTTGCCAGAGCGCGGGATTTTATGACTTATGGGTAAGATGAGGAAGTCGCTGTGTGTCGTCTTGCCCTATGTCTTTTCAGTTGCTAGCCTAATATGTCTTATACTCGTGGGTATTGGCTGTACCCACACATCGTCTCCTCAAAATGAACTGTATTTTATGAAAGTCAGTGCATAATACTCCGTTGAAAAGCGTGAAACTGAGCAATTGACTATGCAGGCCAACCTAACGGGGTTTGGATCAACTCTGGAGAAGAAATTAACGGGACTCATCTCACAACGGTCAGTCTTTGATGATTCCTTAGCCGCGGTAGCAGGGTCTACTTCAGATGTTTCGTCAACACTGCAGGATACAAGCAACTCTGCCCAGAATGCAGGCAACAGCGCCATTGATGGTGTGACGGGAGCGGTGGGAAGTGCGGTAGATGAAGCAAAATATCAGGCTCAGGATGTTTCTGATAAACTTGCTAAGATAGAATCTAATATAGAGGGGTACTACATCATCGGGCTTTGGGGATACTGCCAAGGTAGCTTCAATGAAACTGGTTCGACTGTCAGGAAATGTACACCTCCAAGCTCGTCCTTCTGGTTCAACTTTACTGAAGTACTCGGGCTGGAGAGCTCATGGGCAGAAAAGATATTTCCTAGCCAAGTCGAAAAGGTAGTGGGTGTGTATAAGGTGGCATCGAAGGGAATAAGCGCCACCTATATAACCGCACTTATCACAACTGTACTCACCCTAATTACGGGATTAACGGCCATGGTCTCCCGCTGGGGAAGCTGCTTGGTCAGTATATGCGCAATGGTATGTAGTTTCAGGCTCAAGAACGTGGATATTAAGCGCTAACCGTATCTAGATATCGATGGTTTCTAATATAGCAGGGTCAGCAACAGTTACGGGGGTGTATGTCTCGCTTGTCGGTGTCCTTAAATCTGTGTTCTATTCTGCTGGGATTAATGCAAGCTTGGGCCAGAAAATGTTAGCAACTAGCTGGCTGGCTTCTTCGTTCTCTGTGGTGGCTTGTATTCTCTGGTTGTTGAGTATCTGTTGCTGTTAGGAAATATGGTGGATGGTCCAAGAATGGGTAATCTATTGGCCTGGAACAATATAAAATGGAATGTGATTACGCTAGCCTCTAACCCTCAGGATGTAAGTGTACGCTGTAGCTTATGTATCGTCATACGTAGTCCATCGTATAGAGCCATGCACACATCCAATTCATTCCAAAGCCACGTTGTTATTTTCAACCTGGTTCTATCTGTTGTGAATTGAGGCTCGACCAGGTAAACTATAGTGCTTCAGATACGGACTAAATTCCGTATAATGAACAGATTGATTGGAAATCACTCCGATGTGTAACTTGTATATAAACCCTCAGGTTTATAGAAGTAATGAACAACAACCAATCTTCCTCTGAAATAAAACACTATCAGCTATGGCTCCGGAAGCTGTACGCACTGTGACAATTTGACTACTCCTTTCGCGAGGTTTACGTACACAATTGAAATTTTGATCGCTCTTCCTCTTCAGTTGGTCCCTTTCTCTTAATCTGTCATGAGTTGAGCCACCTACGGTATGTAGGGCGATTTGCGCGTCGACCAAATACCTCGTACTTGAATCTGAGGTTCGCCTGGGCCAATTTGCCTGTGGCTACTGCTAGTATTGTCATTTTCAATTTAGCTAGGCTAAAATCTCGTTAATGTGTGTTTAGATTTCCGTATTTTAGTGTTCGCGGACAAACATGAGACCGAGGCCGAGGCCGTTGCAACGCAATCAAAGCTCCGAGCGACGCATCATGTATAGGAGACTTGATACATCCAGATATGTATCTTATTTACATGCCTTTTCTCCTATTCCAGAGACCCTTTGGGCCTCGCTCCTCGCTCTTGTCAATGAATATACTGCAGACATAGGAACACTTCAGAAACACACCTCAATTTTTTCTCTCCAGATTCAGGATGGCTCTGCTGTCTAAGAGGGAAATCATTGAATCTAGGCCTATAGGCGACGGATTGAATGCATTTCGCGACGAGTTCGTATTTACTTGCAGAAGTTCGGGTCTTCCTTGCTCCATCCAATCCGTACACGAGCTTGATCATGATGGTATTTATTCTTTAAGGACAAATGACTGTACCTAACCGTGAATTAGCCCTTCAGAACCTATGCATCTGCCTAATACTGGCATTGCAAGCCCTTCCCGCTTCTCGCGCCCTGCCCCCTGTGGTTGGCGCCTACAAAAACCTATTTAATGATTTATCTAGGTTAAGCTCGAGTATCAACTCCGATGAATTCAACCTCGAGCGACTTCTGCCCTTATTAATCGCGGCATTCAACAGAGAATCTGATGAGGTCATTTGGGATAAAATCTACGCAGCCGCGGCGGAAACCACACCACCCCCCCCCAGGCCGCCACCATACGTCGAGCAAACGCCGTATTCCTGTTCTACAAGCATGATCTCGAATTCGCATGAACGCCGGGATGACATAGACCCTGTGCTGAAGGAGGAACTAGGCTCAATATACACGGATGTACCTGGATTTGAGGAGGCCTTCTTCGGAGAAGTGAAAGATCTGGAGAAAGCTGGCACTGCTGTCTTCCATAGATTCATTGAGGGGGATGATCCTCTATACAGGGAAGCAGCTGGCTGGCGTGACTGGCCTCAATCTGCAGAGGAAAAGCAGGTCCTGGATTGGCTGGTCGCAAAGGTTGAAAGGTTTTACGAAATTGCAACAGAAGATGTTTTTGCCCCGAAAAATCAGCGCAAGGTTTTAGGTTGGCCACATCAGCCACTTCAAGGGTCTACCGCTGCCCGGAAGCTGGATATTGGGTTTATTCATTCTCTAGAATCAGCCGATAAAAGCACCCTTTGGTCGCATATCCTAGTGATTGGTGAACTGAAGCGCAATCCCAAGATGGACACAGCATCTAGCACATGGCGAGATCTGGGACGTTATGCAAGGGAAGTCTTTGCTGCCCAAGACACGTCGTTATGTGTTGGGTTTTACTCTTTGTGGAACTGTTTTGCGACTATGGGAGTTTGATCGTATTGGAGCCATCGCGTCAACGCCTTTCGATGTCAACAAAGACCCTGTCCGATTCATTGTATCGATGCTGGGGTTCCTTCAGATGGACAGTGACCAATTGGGGTACGACCCTACTATTCTCACTTCTTCTGAGGGGTATCGATACATTCAGATTGTACGTGATGGACAGCCGGAGCGTCTTATTCTTGAGGAACGTATGATGCGTGCCTCGTGTGTTGTTGGTCGGGCTACAATATGCTGGAAAGCTTACCGTGAAGGAGATGAGTCAAAGACGCCCCTTGTCATCAAGGATTCGTGGCAATACCCAGTAAGAGAGGAAGAAGGCGCGCTTTTGCGGGATGTGACACAGAAAGGAGTGGTTAATGTGGCCAGGTATTACTACCACGGGACTTTGCAGGTGGACGGTAAGAATGACGATATTCAGGCTGCCGTACGTAGAGGACTTGATATGATGACACCCGTAAGGTTGCCCATTACGAGTTGCTATGAACTCTGCGACGTACCTTATCGAAGACGGATATAGTCGGTTCAAAGCTACCCCCACCCGACCTTTCTTTGAATCAGAGAATGATCATATGTTCCAGGAAGGCACGCACTGGTAGAAGTGAATGTCGGTGGTTTTCTGACTCGTAAATTGTGATGCAGGGTAGTCACGTTTTTGTCCCCTAGTATTACTTAAGCGCCGCTATATTAACTAACCTACTTAAGCTCAGAACTGTAAAGCGGGGTGCAACTTTCCAACTGACCACTTCGTCCTTTTATATCTGGCCGAAGTTATTAGGCGCTAATATGACTCTAAGACGCCAATTCGGTTTTCGAGGGAGCGATGTCGAATATATTGCTTTTCTCGAAAGTAAAGTCTTAGAGTCGTCTCGGATTATTGAAAGTTACGTGCTGTCGTCTAAACCGAACCAAAGCCGCGGCCTGTCTACGACCACAGTACCTCGAGCTTCTTTACAAAAGAATTCTTTTTCATCAAGCTCCGAAGATGAAGGGTATGAGTCTGGGAGCCTACAAATCATCGAATACACGCCTAATGTGCCTTCTCTGCCTCCAAATCAAAATGCAGCCTCAAGCACAAAGCCTCGATGGCTGAAGGAGCTTGATGAATTCCTTACACAGATTCCACAACTCGGCTCTTGGGATCGCGGACGATTAGAGTACACAGTTAACAATGATATTATACTGAAAATCATAGTTAGCTGTGAACCATTACCCTCCGGGTATTTCCTTGGTCTGCGCCCCTATTCTGTGCAGGCGCCGAACCAGAGAGGCATACTGTCTGTCCTACAAAAGTATTGCAAGTTCACACAAAACATCCAAACTCAGGTTAAAATGTGTGAAAGGGTAGCTCAGTTCCTAGAACTTGTGTTTGTGTCGCTCTGTGCCGTTGCACTGAAGGCAGTTGAAGATGTCGATCCGGTTTATAATATCATGAGAACGTACGTGTCTAACGCTAAAAGAAAACATTTGGACAACCTCATTCGCGGAGCTACCTGGGCAAACCACTGCGTGTCAGCACTTTACAAGACGCCATGGGGCTATAGAGGTCAAGAAGTATTCCTTATCGGTAAGCTACTATCTTGGGGCAGTAGAAAGAGATGCTAAGTCCTACTATTAGCTGGCCAACCAATCGCTTTCTACGCACGATATGCAGAAAATTGTAAAAGTCTACCTCATTTCATAAAGGAAATGAATAGAAAGGCGGAGGGGCGTCATATTTCAGGGCCTCGTACATCAGCTTCAATTCTTAGCATACCATTGATACTCGAGAAACTTATTGGAGGCGCTGTCTCGTGAGTATACCTTGTTTCGAAGATACAGAACAAGTAAAATTCTGACTAATGTACAGATTATCAGATATATGCGAATATCTCGGATACCAGTCAGATCATGTGTCATCATGTCGCCCACTCTTTGAACGATCATTGATGGCGTCGACATCAGCAACAAGTACCTTACAAGACTCGATCACCAGCCCAAGAATACCTCCGTCTTCAGTAAATTTTGAATCTCAGTTTATAAATTGCACATCATCGGTCAATCCTCGATGTGGAGCCACTTTGGATCAGGTCTTAGATCACGATCATTCAACTAACCATCATCAACACTGCTCTTCATCGCGAGGTAGTAAACGGCGTCGCTCAGAGTCTCCTTGCAACGTGTCCGATATTGATGCAGCAGAATATACTCCTAGCCACCATCAAATTAAGACTGCCGTTCCACTCAACGACGGACGGAGAATGCAAGACTCTGGAAATCTTCTGGCGAACCAATGTGCACATGTTGTCCTAGAAGATTCTTCTAGGAATAACGAAGGACCGGATCACAACTCGGACATTGGCCAACAAGAGTGTAATTATATTTCTACTAATGTGTCTCACGGTCCTCGCCCAGGTGAACCTGGGTGTTCGATTACCTGCGACAATCACGCCGTATTACTAGAAAACTCTTCTAATGCAGTTCCCTATGGCCCACACCCTAGCGATCCTGGATCCCTAGCTATTGACGTTTGTCTCGATGGGCTACACCCTAATACATCTCCATATGCCCCTTTACCCAATGACCCGGAGTCTTGGGCTGTCAACAACTACCCAATTCTACTACAAAGTTCTTCTAATGCAGTTCCCTGTGGACCACAGCTTAATGACCCTGGATCTTTAGCTGCTGAGGACTGCCTCAATGGGCTACTCTCTACTGCTTTCCCCTATGGCCCCCTTCCCAGCGATCCCGAATCATGGGCTGTCAACAACTACCCCATACTACTACAACGTTCTTCTAATGCAGTTCCCTATGGCCCACACCCTAGCGATTCTGGATCCCTAGCTATTGACGTTTGTCTCGATGGGCTACACCCTATTACATTTCCATATGGCCCATTGCCTAACGACCCTGGGGCTTTAGCTGTCCACATAAGTGCTCCGGTGCCCTTACAAGATTCTACTGCTACAGTTCCTTGTGGCTCACGACCCGAGGATCCTGAATCCTTAGGTACTGCTGACTCGCATAGCAACCAGCCCTTGAACATACCAAATACATTATTGTGGGAACAAAGGAACCACTAGGCGATGTTTTTACGTGCGATATGGGTGCTCAAAACGAACCAAGTTATTGTCTCCTAGCTCATGGCTCAAGTTAGTTGGGAATTTAGGTGAGCCTTGTAATCACTTAGTAACTAGTTCTCCAATCAGCTGCTCACCGGGATATCCTCGTATAGTACAACTGAATCGGCTTCAGCAGTCATAACAACCTTAGAAGAATAAATAAAGTTATCCCACCACTCCCGTCGCTCAATTCCATCGCTTCGTCACCATGCACAATGACATGTTCACCAGGCGACAGGGATTCTCTGCCGATCTTAGGAAGACCATTGTTCTTATCCATATAGTCCAATCCCAGTATCACTAATCGTTTCCCAAGGAACGGTGTCTGTTCAAGAGTTCCACTTATATCGGTCCAAACCACCGGATAATAGTCAAGGATATCGGATTTCGAGAATTCTGGATTTTCCTTTGTTTAATTAGTATATAATGATTCTTGTTAGCAAGCTTCCATACCTGGAGCCAGCATTCCACGACATCTTTGCAGTATTGTTTGCTATCTGGAGGATGAAGCCATGCGTATCTATCGTGCTTGGTACGTGAAATTTTGGACCTCACTTTTGACGCGGCTGAGGCTGCAGCTACTTCTATTGGGGATGTGTATGGCATTGCGTTGCGTGATTCTATATGCTCGAGAGACATAAAGTTAGCATTGCCGAGCTTCTTACTAACTTGAAACTAAAAGCATACTTGAATACACCACTCAGGCCTTTTCTTAGCGACGCCACCTGGATCCGGTTCCAAGTCAAATTTGGGTTGTATCTGCTTGCCAGAATCCGAGAAGTGAAGTTGGTCTAACCCCTCATTGACGAAACGGTGACGCTACAGAAATTTATGTAGCGGAAGTTGGCTGCAAAAATAAAGAGGTGGGGAAGTAGTAAGCAGTATGTCGAAGTAGAGTGATGATTATTATTTCATACTCAGAAGAGTTCAGCAATATATGAAAGCTCGTCGGGTTGCTTCATGGAAAAGAATTGAAGATTGGGACATTTACTGCTGCCCGAAACTAGGATCATGTGATGCAAACGCCCCTCATGTTATTATCACGTGATAATTGGTCCAAGTCCGTGTCGTAAATGCTATGAGTACAAGCTACGAAGAATGCTATTGGAGTGATAATATCCACTTATGCACACCAGATTCGAAGCATAGTTAACATCAACATCTCGCAGAGTTTATTTTGATGCGAGGAGATCTTAATGAGCTACCCTGGGAAACTATATATTGTATACTCATTTTCCTAAATTATAGTTGTCGACGAATGTTATGCAAAGTAATATCTAGAAAAGCCGATAGGATGGCATATGACAAATTTAAGATTGAGTATCATTCAAAGCGTGGTGGAGAGCTGCAGTCACTGTCATCCTTAAAAGGCCAGTTTTGCCAACACGCATCACGCTCACGTTCCTCGGATTGCCGCAAGAATTCCATCCTGAACTTCAAGTTTTCGCGACACGCCCTCTCAAAATTATCTGGTTCCGTTCCCCCTTCTGGGTCTATCCCTAGGTGATTTCTGATAGTAGATAACAACCTTTCAGACTCGTTCCATTCACTTGAGTCCTTCATAGCTGTCTCCCGTTCTCTATTGTTGAAAGATACTGGGCAAGGTAGAGATGAGATAGAACCCCAAACCTGAGGACTTGTGATACCGACAAGGGCAGCACGGAGATTGATAACATCTGCATCCCAAGGATATCCTGTTTGTTGAAATAGATATTGCCGCATACCAACGTGCGGGATTTTAAGAACATTGAGGTGGGCATCATTATGCAAACCAGTCGCTGCTGTATAGAATAGATTTGCTTCTTCTAAACGCAGTTTTGCTTTGGCTTGTAGTTGTTCCTCGGCACACATCTTGTCGAAGTTTTGAGGGAGCTTTGGAATCTGTAAACTTTGAGGCCTTGAAGAGTCATGTTCACAGAAAGCCGGATAGCCTGCTTGCATAAATAACGGAAAAATAACGGCATCCTGCCAGTCAATGATACCGGCAATCTTGCTTGATCCAGGTTCCAGTAGGATATTGCTAAGACTCAGGTCCGGGTGTCTCAGGGCGGGGGAATTGTGGGTAGGCGCAGGGGGAACTATGAGAGGCGCAACCTCTAGAAACTTTGAGAGGAGTGAAGTGTGCTGAGAGGGGTCGATATTGTGGTTTGTTGGAAGAAGAAATGTCCGCCGCGGTTGAGGCCTAGCGTAGCGCATAATATGAGATGTCTCTCGGCGTGCTGCGGACGTAAAACAATCTTCAGGCGAAAGCCCTGCAGCAAATATAAGCCTGGTCCTACAACAATCATTTCTAAGGGGAGCTCACATGGACCACGGTCGATATCCATCTGCCCCCTTTCACCATGCCAGAACTGCCGTGCAGCAACAGGACCAATACAGAAATCTTCCACTTCGATAGGTATTTGCGTTTCCCCTTCAATATCACGTTTGTGATATAAGCTCCCATATGCAGGAAATCGGAAAGAGAACATTTGCTGCTCCATATCTGCTAGTTGTTTCATGATGTCTTTTACCTCCTCAGTTTTTAGAGCTAGCCACCTTGATGCAAGACTTTCACCATGCACTCGCTCCATTATAATATATTCTGCACCAACTGGATTATTCGACGATGTCGAATAGGCAAGGATTTTTGGTACAGGAAGTCCGAGAATGATACGTAGAAAATTCAATGTCGCAACTTCACTCGCGGTGGCGTAACGAGGAGGGCCGGCAATTGGAGAAGGGATACGTGCAATAACTTCACGACCATCATTTGCTTTTAGAAGGAAAACTTTGTTAAAGCCACCTTCTGCAAATTTGACAATGGAAGGGTACTGGTCTTGCTGCATCGCTTTTCCTGCGACACGCTGAAGCTCAATTGGGTCGAATTTAACATATCTCTCTTTTAGTCGCTCAACTTCGTTATATCTAAAAGTGTTAGCATTCAGAGCGGAAGTATTCTCTAAACTACTTAAACTGACATCCATCGTCTTGATGTATTCTTAAACAACGCATCATGGTACGTCGAATTGGAGGACGACCGGGAGTGTGATGGAACCGACATGTAGGGGTTTCTGTCTCGTACCAAGGTTTTGATAAAGCCAGTACTTGTTGTATGACTCCTGATGACAGCTGAATGTTGGAAGTATTTGATCATTGTTCAAAGGGTACGAGACGATCATGCCTCAATTTTACGATGAGAGAACGGGAGATTTGATTCTTTAAGTAGCTGAGGGAGACATAAAGGCGCCAAGACATTTTCACCGCTCGAGGGCTATGATCAACATCCTTTCGCATCCTGGTCTTAGTATCTATTTACACGCCTAGTACCCACTGAATAATGCGAGCATTCCAGTAACTCTACCCATACATGACGATACGTCCTCGTGAAGGTATTAAACCGATATAGCTGTGCAGCATATATTTGCGTTGGGTTGTTTCAACGCCGTCAAAAACTTTAAAGACTTTTTGTGTCTACCCGGCACGGTCGGGCGGCATCTCACAAAGATGGCAGTGGTGTATACAAGTGGATCTCAAGTATTATTTGGTTTATTTGTCACTGATAGTTCTGTCTTCACCGTTCCGATATATATATATAGTCTAAAAAATCCAGATCAAACTGCAAAAAATGGAAGCATACTGCAGCCATTTCGTTACGTTGGTTCTATTGGCGGGCTGGATGATTGATGTTTGTGACGTTAATAGATAATATTGATGGACTAAACACGAATCAACGCCAATAAGCGGCATTGAGAGGAAGACCCCATAGCTATTTAGAGATTCTCGGCCGCCGTTCTCATGATCTCCTCAAACTCCTCCTTGGTGGCATCTTGTGGGACCTCAAAGGTGTGGATTACATTGTGAGACCCATTCTTCTTTACCCAATCTTTGATCGACTTCGACTCAGCTTGCGCAGCTGCCTGCCAATTAAACACGTTTGCCGTTCGGGTGTCGCCTGGCTTTGCCCCACTTCTGGTATCGGGAACTTGGCGGGTGTGATCGCTAAGATCGAAATGGAACCCAATATTCTTCAAATCGCGTTGTGAAGTAGGATAAGTGGGGTTTCCAGGGGCAACAGTTGGCCTTGTGAATTTTTGGAACGTAACGTCTATTTTCTGCGGGCCAAGCATAGCTTCAATAGCTTTTTTTCCGGATTTTTTTAGGCCAGACATTGCTGACTCGTTCGTTAGATCTGGAAACATTTTCTCCTCCACAGTGGAGCTCACCTCTTCAACGTTTTAGCAGTGCGATGACTAGACGGAAACTGGCACTGTATTGCCTCGGATTGTAGTGAACCCTCGTATGATTGAGAAAAATTAGATTCTTGTAATGGATTGAGCCCCTTTTATATACATCGCCCAGATTTTCGTAGCTCCTCATGTTTAATATTAGGTACATTGTAAAATGCTCTGACGACAACTCTAATTCCGCGAGATGCCCCGTGCGCGACTAAGCGGCTTTGGGAATCCTTCATGAAGGATATCGAATTAGGATTAGTGTTATCTGGTGGAACTTAAAATGGTGTTCCTTGTCGGCAATGGTTTGATTCTGCTAAGAGAAACTATACACCATTATGCATACTGCGCCCAGTTGATTATACCATTCCTTAGTTGGCAATCCCTTCCAACAAACTATTACCCCCCTTCCCTCACGACCACGCTAACCACCAAGCGGAATTGCATCTAGTGAGTCTATGGGCGGAAGTTTCTGGGCCGGGGTCAACCATGACGGAACTTGATAGCCTTAGAAGATATCAATAGCATACGTACAAGCTGTATACCTATCATGTAGTATATCAGGAGCCTGGCTCTTTGTGAACTAATCTATTATGGTGTCCATTGTGGAGAATGACGAGTTGTTTTTGGTAAGGATGGAGAAACATATCCCAATCATTGAAGGATGAATAAAAGAAGAAAATAATGAACATCTTACCAATTTATCCACTGGTAGCTTCGTTAATTACGCTACAACTGATAACCCTGTGCCATATTTTTAGTCTATAGTCTGAAATTGTCGAACTGTATCTCGTAGAATTAGTCGTCATCTAATTATAAAGTCCCAGCGCCATCGCCTGCATAATACATGTTCAGCTGGGCATTTCTATCCTGATGGTAACCCTCCTGAGCCAATTGTTTCGTTTTCGTTGCAGAATACCCTTCCGCAAAAACATATACATTTTCAGTTTGAAGCAATGGTCTGCGCAACGTTCTTTGGATGGATCGGGACTGTTATTTTACAGTTATCCCCAGAATTACGTCTATCCCAGGCCTGCGATACCTCTGGAATCGCCGGAAAAGAAGATGATCATGAATATGTGCCCCCCGAACGCATGCCAAGCGATATTTTCTCAAACCGTGAAGCCTCGCCCGATCAGTACGCCCCTGTACTCTGGCCAATCCGAACCAAACTTTTACGCGAGAATCGACCCCGAGTAAATGACTTACACAAACAAGGTATCGAATTGGATTTTTACATATCTGACAAAATACCAATCGATGGCGTTATCTACTACAACGTGAAGTGCCAGATAACACGCCGCATGACAAAGAACTCCACCGAAAGGCAGCAATTTGAATATATCGATTACCGGTACTCCGAAAAAGAGCTAGAAATGGACTATGCTGGGAAGGAATTAATGGGGAGTTATGCCAAAGTGGAGAGTTTGAGGACTGAGAAGAGTCCGGACCCCTTCCGATTTGAACCTCTTGTAGTTGATGGATAAAACCTTTTCTACCATGATACAGCTAGTGTGTCCTGTCATTTGCTCATGTTCGATGTTGAGATTTTTTTATACTTTTCATGGCCAAGCTCTCGCCCACTGGCTGAAGTTATAAGACACTGTCCTTCCAGTATAGTTTTTCAGGAACATAGGGTAACTGTCTTCGTGTTTACATATTGCTTTCAGTTACACCCGCCTGTGAAAATTAGTCGAATCCTCTATGTCTTCAGAGAACGTGTCTAGTATCCAGATCTGGATCACCTCTACTAAATATTGCAGAGCACATTTGATAATCAAATTTTGTGGATCTAGACAGCTTTACCATGCGGATCCTACGAGAAAGGCATGTGTTGTTTGGAGCGACGACGGTTTAGAAAAAGATCTACCCACTCATCTTGTCTTCGACGTGGACAATTCGAAGAGCTCCTTTCAAGACCTGAAAGCCAATGCATGTCCTTCCAATGAGACTAAGCAAATGGGGAAGGCTAACTTCTGCCTATGTGCGTTTTGGATGTAAGTACAGCGGTACGAGAATTGGAGATTAGGTTTCTGATCATGATATTACCACTACATAGTGTGGATGTGATCCATCGGTACAGGACCAAAAAGTACATTAATGAAATGCCAAGAGGAAAGTTCGAGCACGGAAGCCTAGGCGAGGATCTCAACAAGGTCCGGGAGAACTATCGAAAGGGCGTGGCTAGAAATGTACAGTAGTATGTTACGGATCCAACGCACTTACGGTCACCTCGGGATCTCCTTTGGAATTCGGCTTACATAGTTCTGCAAGTAGAAATAGAGAAATCTAGAAGGCCGGAAAATAATGAAAGTATCTTTTCTTCTTTTCGAATGACTTGCTCCTTATGCCTCAGCTTCTAATATATTATCTTGATAATTAAACCTCGCAATGGAAAACGAACCTATCACTGTCGATACGCCCCTTCTGTATTTTCGGGGCACAAGGGACATCAAATGTATTTTCGATGGAAAAATCTTTTCATTGTAGGTCACCATCAATACCTTTGACCCTGCTAAAAAAAGACAGTCCTGTGCGTGTCCTTATATGCGGTCCCAGAGATGTCGAGATGCGAGAACCCACATTGCGCGCAGTTTCTGATCGTGTGGCTAGGCAAGAGATAAACGATTTAATGTACAACATATCGTGGGATGAGAGGGACAGCGAGGTACAGGACTGTGCTGATTTCACGTGTAACGCGACTCTCGGACCAAAAGAAAGACAAATTTCTTCTTTGGCTAATAGGAAAATAGTTACGACAACAGTCCACAGCAACCACATCCCCGGAGTCAACCTCGTTTCTCCATTTACAATGAACCAACGGCAATGGGACCTCCTGGGACAATTCGAGCGAAGCGCATTTTTGTTCATCAAGCTTGGAGGCCACGGAACCGAAGGGCAGCATGTACCTCGGCGAGTTGATTATTTGCGAATGAGCCCAGAGGTTATGAAGGAGAAATTGCAGTCATTCGAGAACATCCATTTATTTCCACTTCTAAACAAGAGGTTACATAACTCGGGTGGGCATGTTGATACGTTCTTGAACTGTCTACAAGAGAATACTGGGTTAGATATTGGAGATTGCCTCGAGAAATTTCGATCGGCTCTCCAAAAGTAAGTCGGCCATATTCCACGCGCACTGCAATAGCAGTAAAAACGAATAACTAACCCAACAAATGTAGGACTAGATACATCGATGCAGAATGTACAGAAAGCACAATCTCCGTCAAGTGTGCACTTAGACAAACTGAACACTGCAAATTCCACTGGTTCTTAATCTTCAAGCAATGGAGCACTGAAATCAGCGGCAGCCTAACCAAGACCGGTATTAAGTGGGATGAAGACGGTGATAGGGATCCTACACATGATATTACATACTCTGTCAAAAGAGACCCCGGCCTTCAAAAAATGAAAGATTGTGCGTTGCAATTTCAACCTCTTGGGGGTACAACAGAGCACTGGTTGTGCCCTTGTGCATTGTGGGTGTAAGTTTTAAAGAGCCAAAGCACACAATCATGTTCTGATGGCGTATAGATCTACTGTTATAGGCAAATATAATCAAAAGGGCTATATCCCGGGTATGTCATCCAGTGGTATTAGTGTTGAGCACCTGCATCTCAAATTGGTCTACAGCTCGGTAGAAATGTGACAGACAGGCATTCATTCTATTGATCTAAGGCCAGAGTTTTGCTTCATATATGGCCTATGACTGTACCCGTTGATTTGTCTCTGAAATCGTTTCATACTACAAGAAGCTTTGTATCTCCCACTCTTCCTCTGGCCTATATGAGAGCCTACAAGACCATGGTATTTTACTGCATGATAGCGTTAGCCACTTGGGCCATTGTAGGCCTGCTTGCTGTTGCTTCAAAATAAATGTACAGTCCTGTATTCCAATGCTCAGTGTTTATTACTCTCGCTAGCAAGTCAGGAGGCGCCTTACTGTTCGTACGATTATTAAAATGCCAAACTTATCATTTTAGACAGCTAAAGGCTAGGTAGGTGTTCACTAGGTATTTAATGCGCCCTTGCAATCATAGGGTATATAAAAGTTACTGTGGGTTCTTTCCTTACACGGAATATGCGAGCTTCTTGCTGCTACAATTAAACTGGTAGAACCCCTGTTATATAATCCTACAAATAGATGGAATGGCGCGTTATCCATTATTCTTGGGAAATGGAATGAATACCAAGCAGTTTCCCGACGCTGTTAGGCATAAAGTTATGCCTGGTTTGATCGATGGTAGACAGAGAAACAGGACGCATAACTAGCGCCTTGTTGATCTCGTTAATAATGAATGCATATTCTTCTTTCGGCGGCGTATGATCAAGATACCGCCTGAATTTTCTAGATTATTTAGTTTGACAGTTACTTTTTGAAAAGATATTAATAGATCTCATATCCTATCTCATATAAAATCGGTCCTAACTCTCTTCTTGTGAATATTAGTTTTGCTTTCATAGCCTTGAACCAATCAGAGTTAGATCTCGGTACTTTGATTATGTCATCAACCCCTCTGCCAACATGCCGATCACAGGGTTTTTTGGGCCTTCTACAAGAAGATATTGATGATAATATTGAAGAACTTCAGAATATGGACAACAAAGGTTACTATATTATTGTTAGCAAACCAGCGCCTAACGGGACCTTTGTACAGCAGGTCGGAGAACTTGTTGGTTGGAGCAACCTCCATCGTCTATCGGAGTCGGATACTGTAAACTTTTTCGATTGGAGCACGTATGGGCTGGAAATCAAGAAATTATGGGTACAGTTCATGAACTTTGGTTTTAATGTAGTTTCACGCCCTATCCATTCTCTAATCTTTTTCACTCTTTATCAGAGTTGACGGCTGATATTCTTCGCAGCTAGACATCAACCTTGTGGCGCGGTTTGGTAGAGATCATGATCTCATGATACAAGGCCCCTTCATTGTCCCTCATCTCGTTGCCCGTAAACGCAAGCATGATCCTGTTGCTGGCGGACAAAAGCGCAAAGATGAGCGGCAGCTAAGGCGGGCCCACCCTTGTTCGGATGGGATCTCCATATGGAGACCCTTAGGGGGTAAAGTTGGACCGGAAAATGGAATGTTCAAGGTTTACCCTGGGTCCCATAACATCAAATCGGAGGAGGAGTTACGGGACAGTGGGTTGCATGCGGATGAAATTCACCTGCATGCTGACCAAATTCTTATCACTGCTGGTGGACTCTGGATTGAATACAACCAATCCAAGGGTGGTGTATTAATGTGGATGGGGTACTCGGAGGATCTCGTGGGCCTGCATTGTCACCGGCACAGTCTAGACTTCCTTGTCAGCGCTTACCATGCCGAGAATCTTCTGACGGATAGCGAGGAAGACGATTAGCATTGTACTGGATAACTATCCTAGCTTATCTAATACTGCCTCTGCTGGATGCATAGTCATCGATAGGCCTCCATCCAAAAACATCTCTTCCCAACGAGGTAGTCATCTCCGTCCTAGTATTTTGCGCCTGCCTGTCTCCACGTCTTAGTAGCTAGTAACTTGGCTCGGGAAGTGGTGCTACCTACGTACCAGGAGGTCAAACAACGCCTGGCATTGGTCAAAGCAACGTGACCATTTTAACGCGGCCCTCCTGAGTGAATGAAAACGCTCGTCATATGACAGTAGTTGGGAGATTACAGTAATTTCCGCTTGTTGTACGTGGGTAAATACCGAAAGCACTGGCATGAAAACAAGCCAAATCCCCGAGCCGCCGAGAAACCTTTCGAGCTGATCTAGCTTAATGCTATTACCAATAGAATTTGCGGAAGTGTCCGTAGTTGGCAAACGATTCACTCGAAGGAACGCCCAAGTGGTTATCCGTTGTTCAAGGACAGAACGAACCGTACTCCTTCTCGCTAAAGCTCGTAGAAGCCACTTCTGCGGGTCATTACCCGTACTCCCTGTAAGAAACGCACTCACGGGATTGGTATCGCCAGTACCATAGTCTGCTCCAAGGATAATTGGTGTCAGATCACCTCGGTCATGGAGAAAAGTTTCCACGATTGGGAAGGTGTCCAAGGCTTTGTTCAGAAAAGCCATGGCATCCAATGAGCGACTACCTTTTTTTTTTTGCTGTTGGGCGGGCTTAATATCCTCCCCATATTCCCGAAGTTCGTTATCTGTTGGGTTAGACACTGTGTCTAGGACCCGACCAGTTTGTTCGCTGCATGAGGTGGGATGATACATCGTATTACCCGGTATTGGAACCGCTTTGTGAGGGTGCTGAGAGAGGATGTCGTTTAGCGCCGTGACCTCACATCAGAAAGTTCCCCTGTGTAGTGACCCACCGTGGTGACCCACCGCTGTGAGCCACTAGAACCTGCGGCCGCCATATTATAAAATCTAGATAGGCAAGGAGGAATTTTTCGATGCAACATTCCCAGATTTACACCTGGCTGTAAAGGCATCTAAAATGCATAGCAAAATCCGCTTTCAGATCGATTTTCTTTCACATAGTCTGACTGACGCATGATGTCAGGGCCGCTGAATTGGGAAGCCAACATCACTGTATGCACGGTGAACTGCGAAATTAGTTTGAGTTGCGGGGTTACTAATACAATTTATGAGATATTATTGGCGTAGTAAGCTTTTCTTCGTAACCATTTTTGGCTCGGCTTCTACTCCAAGACTGTTTAAAAAAAAAGAATAGGATTTTGCTGGGCAAGCTAATATTGCGATTCACTGTAACTAACACTGATGTCGGGAGTGCCCTACCACTACGAATCATTTGTACTGGTACAAAGCCAAACCTTGTCTTGCAGTTAATTTGTGTGATAGGTTAGGTACACGGACTGTAGATGCTCCGGAATATAGCCAAATACTGTGTAGATTTAGACCTTCAGAGACAATCGAAGAGTACAAAAATCTGCTCCATTTCTGCAACCATGGGCTTTGAATTGCTAGCCCGTAGATGATGCAGCTGCACTTTATTAGAACTTCCAGAAATCTGGATCATATCTTGAAGGAGGGAGTCCAGGTTGTGAGCGGTTCCCAGCTATTAAACCCTAAGAGGTTTTCAAATACCTTTGGGTAATTTATTATCAATTCGGAAACGTATAAGGTGAAGCACTAGCATGCTGACGGGTGGGAAAAGGCGAAATGTCCACTTCATTTAAGAGGAGAATGGGTAAGGAAAACCATTTTCGAATACTTAGCCGAAGGTGATAGATTTTTCCATTTACCGAGGAAAGTTTGGCCTCTAATATGCTGTGGGTCCCGTAAATCGGGCCTTGTCTCCTGACACATGATGGGGCTCCCAACTTCTCTCCACTGGCCAAATAAAACAATCAATCCCTGCTTGTACGCACGGGGGCAAAAGAAATGCCCGCATCTAAGCTTCGAGTTATTCTATACGAGGAGTATTAAAATATAGTGCTATGATACATGAGGTGGTAGAGATGAAAGAGTATTCATCGAATTTATGGCTTGCCAAGTTCAATTCTGAGGCTTCCTAAAGATTTTTTCGTATACTTCCGCGAGGATTCGCGCATCAGCTCGCAGACTAGGTGAAATATTATGGCTTTGAAGAAGAAATTTGATTGTTCGCTGAAGGAGTCTCTCAAGTTCTGCCCCATCCACAAGTCCAGAGAGGCTAGACATGTATGTGGCGGAAAGTACCAATATTTTACCGAATTGCCTATGAGGAGAGAAACAATGTCAGCCGATTCTCTGTAAGTTACGCATATAACACTTGCAGTGACGTTCACTTACGCATGGGCGGTACCAAAGATATTGGTTATCACTGGACGACCCTTGATACCATCAAAGCTCAGCACCAGGAGGGTGCGAATGATCCCAAGGACCATGGAGAATCCGGACACGGAAACTATAGCCACGAAGTGCAGACCCCCAAAAAGAGAGTCGCATGAACCGAGAGAACATTCGTGTATCGCTCGCCAGCACACTTTGTTAGGAAAAGATCCCTCACCCGAAGTACGTTTGTGGCATTGAATAACCAAGAACTTGCCTGCCTTTCACCTTCAGATTAACCTAGTGACAGATCATGATTTTCAGATGGACCTGATCCAAAAGGATTTTCTAAAGGATGGCCCCATTCGAAAACGCCAGTTTGGTCAGACAGCTCCCAAATGATCTTTCTATGTTCGTGTCTAGCCTTGCTTTGCTAACCCCTTCTCATGAATGCAATCATTTTGCCATTTGATCTAATTCACCTCACTCCTTCAACCAGGGCAGCTACAGTCATTGGTCTTGGGAAAGGGATCTGAGTTCGCCCTAAGGCATTCTGTGATAGTAATAGGTCGCTATCAGATTGCATTCCCCTCTTTCTATACCCACTGTGATGATAGCCTAGAAAGTATTGACCTAGCGGTTCATTACTTTGTCTTCTTGGACACCCGTACACGAACCTATATACCCTTTCAAGCAACGAAAAACCATGTTCCGGCGTGATTTATTTCTCTTTCTTGCACCAAATAAGGCTGATAGGCCCTAAAAAGGCTTGGGGTGCAGATAAATTATATTCAAGGGCACCATTCAATGCCTTGCTTTGCGCACCCAGCAGTAACTTCGTACGGTATAAGACGAATACCTGGTTGTAACGTCAATTTGTTCCGTGAGTATGGACCTGGTGTATCGGATATCCTTCCAGCCCCATCATAGCCGCGTGTGGTTTGTGAACAGGATGTTTAGTGAAGGTCTACAATCGCTGCATTCGCTTCACTGTACTCATTGTTCAGGGGTAGGCACCTTCAGCAGCTATTGTCGCCTGTGGTCTTTATGTACAGTATGTGTAGCAGGATTATGTCTCATCCATTATAGTGCAACAGCTCTATTAACTTTCCCGCGTTTAGCTGGGACGAGAAGTGAGAAACCTTGTTCTCGTCAAAATTTCCCAGATACTAGTGGCATGTATCACACATACCTGGCGTACTCTTCCTACACAACTGGGGCGATGCACTACAGGATCCACGTAGGTATCAGGGAGGCCTCTGAGCCTGCTCTAGTCCAATATTCCCTGCAGATGGCTGTGCGCTACACGATCCGAACCATATAGAGTTTCTTTATTTTATTGGATCACTTACCCCCACCTCTGGTCTAATATTACCCAGAAATTAGGACAATTTGCCTAACCTTCCCTGTCCCGTAATGTCAATGCCTATCTGATCCAAGACAACTAATGGCAGGCTTTCATGTCTACTTGCTGCAGCTAATCGAGGCCTAGATAATACTTCTTAAATGTCTGAGCCCGCTATCCAATTGTCTGACCTCCACATAGAGGGCCAACCCAGGATGTACTCCACTAATGCTAGTGGAATGCCACTGTTACTTCAAATGCCGTGCGGCAAGAAGTACGTCGGCCTGAATTCGGAGGATTGGTCCGCCTTATTTTCCTTATCCTTGTCTGTCTCTAATTTCTTGTCCCAGGTTCTCATACCTCTTTCCACTAGTCGTGCATCGAATCAATTAAATCATTTGTGTGAGATTAAATAGGGTCTTCACGAGGGAATACGAGTGCCAAACAACAGTTGTCAAATTCCATTGGGAGAAAGATATATACCTTAAACCTCTATCTGCTATCCTTCAGAACATCTCAGAGCCCAGGAACCCATATAGGAAGACTGTTGTGCTCAAAAGCCGAAGACTTGTATCACTATCAATGCGTTCTAGTATTCACCGCACCGTCCGGCTGAAAAAGCGCATTATCGAATTCCCGTCTCCGGCGTTATCGATCAATACAGCGCTACTCCTGTTACCATTGTGGGAGCCAGAGAATCGGCATACTGATTGACAGTAAGTACATTCCCACGAAGTCTTTTCTGCTATATTGTTATATTGGACATCGAAAGGTGACGATGACAATGCTTGACGGGCTTTACCTTCTACCTAATTTCCTATCTTTTACTACCTGGCTTATTCTTTTTCGGTCTAATATTTGAGACCAATTCGACACTAGGTGATTTAAGAATATAGGTTCAATCGAAGATATTATACAATATGCCTTGTTTACTCGATATTTCCGTCAAGGCCCAACTTATTTCAGCCGGCTACGAAGCACGTTGGATCATTGCTTTCAACACCTGCAACGACTCCGATGAATGTATTTACGCGATTCTCACAGAAGATAGATTGGAGTGGACCCGAGCGCATCGACAGTGTATTTTAAAAACCATCGAATTTCGCACCACTGATCTCTGTCGTAATATTGAAACGTTGAAAGGTTTTCTCTGGTTTCCGGGACAGCTTAAGGGCCTAAATGGGCCATGTTGTTCCATGAAATGGGTGTAAGTACAATGGCGTGAGAATGAATTTAGTCAGCCTAACAGGTTATAGATGGGATGTGCTCTTGAAGTACAGGACAATGGGCTATATCAATGAAGAGTCTACAGAAGGAGTTTTATTTGATGATTTATTGCAGCACCTGGCCTATGACGATCCGGAACATGCCACTACAGTCTGCCCCGCCTGTACCCCAGATAGATAACGCCAATACTGTCCAGTTTTTTTGTCTATGCTGTATCAGTGACCGAAGTAAAAGTAGTCAGTTTATGACACGGAGTTTTTGCCACTTCTAAGAAATACTCTAAATTGTTAACAACCGAAGAGTCAAATAGCCATAAATATGCTCTGCGAAACTAGGAGCTCCTCGTGCCTAACTAATTGCTTTATCACCTCTGCATATTCCGCCCAACTTCTTATAACTAGCTAACATGTCTGATACGTCTTGGCAATCGACGCGATGGGATAGCCCCTGTCGCAGAGGTGTAAAACTGACTCTGATAGCAGAGAATTTGTTCTAATTTTGATCCTGCTCTGGTCTACCTATGTTCACATTCACTGGGTGATATTCGTCATAACTTGATGCCAAGGAACTGCATTACCACACATATGTTAAAGTCGATACTAATCACCGGCTCTAGGACTAGCCTATGCTGTATGTTATCATGAAGGGGGTGTATTTAATTGCACTGAACTGCCTTCTCAGTGCATAGGTTCGCTTCTATGCGCCTCAATCTTCAACTCTTTTATTACAAGCTATAGTTATGCAGCTCTTTTTTGCATCTATCTCGCCTTATCTCACTTGTCTCGGCTGGCAACGCAAAACCAACCATACATCTTCTCAAGGTTTATACGTGGATGGCTTGTGTGGTGATGATATACTAACCTGTTGATAGATCCGTTAATGACTATCCTACAGGACGGAAAGTCTCAAATAAATGGAAGGCCCGCGTTTCGAAGGCACTACATAAAACAGCAAGTTGGTGACCGCTACCAGATTGTGCGCCAAGTGAACACGTGTGATATTGGGGAAGGAGGGCAAACAGTTACTCATAGTTGGACCGAGGAATTCACAATAGAAGGAAGAAGGTTGCAGAAGTCCAAATGTGGTCTAAAGTTACTACAAGACTACGAGATTTGCAAGCGACCCACATAATGTAAAGCTACTATTGATATTTACCATCCATTTTCCGTTTTCCCTTTTTCTCTTCTTATCCCATGAGCGTTCTATTTTCTTAATTTGGAAGTAAATGTACATATCGGGAGCATTTCTTCACCCCTTACTGCTTTGACTAGTTCTCTTGTTTGTTATCTCCCGTCCTGTCATGGTATGTGCTTTAAACGAATTGATATCCACGAGCCCTGTGGGCAAACATATGAAGGCCTGATCCCCTGTGGACCGGTACGCCTGGCAAATACAAAGCAACACCAACCTAACACCTTGCTTCTCCATGTAGGAAGCGCGACCTAAAGAGCAATACCACTACAAACGAGGTTAGTTCCACGGCCTTAAATATATACACTCAATATTCTAAGTTATAAAGGTGAACGGGAAATACTATGATTCGTATGAAAGAGACAGGAGAGCTATTGGGAAATAGCACAGGATTAGATTTTGTGTCATAAAGGGTAGTAAATAGATCAAAGGGTTCGGCTTTTCCATGAATATTGCGCGACATCAACAATCATTTCTGTAATTAGAATGCACCGGGTCATATTGACTGGATATGTGGTTGAGGCCGTGGCAGAGCTCACGTACTCATAGAATCCGGATATTGGACGATGCGCACGGTAGCGATAAGTTTTTATCCTACTAAAGCGCTATAAATCACCTCCACTTACATCTATCTTGTTCTCTACCTCCGAACCTGCATGCTGTATTGCATCTTTAGTGCAACAGTCATGATGGAAACATCGAAGCTCGATTGCGTTACCCTCAACACCAACCTCTCTCCTTTCCCTATCGCAAGGTACCCTAAACATAAGTTCTTACTGAAGGGATTTATCTGTTCCTTGCGGGTCAACGTCCTTATCATTGACAAACATGCACCTGTCTCTTCCATGCTTCTCCAGCGTTCTACTCGCGCTAGCTACTTTGGGTGCTGGGAATTTCCTGGGGGTAATGTTAACAACCAGGACAAAAATTTGTGTGAAGCAGCCGAGCGCGAGGTTAAGGAAACGATCGGTATGACTGGGTTGGAGTTCTTCGATACTATGGTAAGTAAGACCTGGGATACTGCCCACCGCTGGCTTAGCTTCACGCTTCTGGCGACAGTTCATGGGTGGTCTGGCTGCTTAGAAAGCATGAGTTCAGCGGACAAAGAGAATCAAAATTTAATGTGGGTCACGAAGAATGATGTATTGAGGATGGGCAAGGCTGCATTCTATGGCAACCAACTCGAGAGTGTCCTTGGGGCATTTAATACTGTGGAGAATGTAAATGACCTTAGCCATTGAGGTGAATCGGACTCGCACCTATGAATACAAATGCTGGTTGACCCCCTTTCTCTCCTAAGTCGTCGATATCGTCTACATCATTACAGATACCTCAATATCAAAACAACTACTTCCAAGCGGGTCCAATTTTTGAAATCCCGCCACAACGCCAAACCTGAAGCGGCTCAAAATTTGCCTAGTTTCTCGCCTCGACGAGAGCTATCTCCCGATACCAGTATCGACCTGGTAGGAGATGGTGCCGAGTCGCACGCAGCTCCCGGCCCCTGTGGGCGCTGCCGACGCGACCGGCAACACGGCGAGACCTCTCCAAAAACGCGTATTGGACCTCAACCGCGAGGCGACCCGGATGCTTGAGTATCTGACAGCCCACTGTTCCAGCGCCCCAAAGCGGTTCGTGGAGTTTGTCCAGCTCACCTGGACCCTAACTGATGATCTCGCCCAGTTCCCAGTTGGCGACGCGTGGCAGACGCAGTTGCACGAGCTACAGCGCGCTATCAATGACGTTCGCAAAGATACCAACGAGCTCACGGCCAGGGTCGATCCCCTGCGATCATTTGCCCAGGCCGCAGCTAAGGCACCACCTCCCTGCCATCATCAGTCAAGCCACAACTCGGCCAGCACCGCACCAGTGCGCCCAGACGACCTCGAGCGCGACCGCGCCGTCACAGTCAAAGTGGGTGATTCCGCCATGGCCAAGAACCTGTGCCGGCTGACTAGCGAGGACCTGGTCAAGCGCGCTGAGAAACATCGCCGCAATGGCGCTGTCAAGGACGTGAGGGCGACCCTAATGTCGATCCAGTTCGTCGCCGCGAAAATTCTACGGTCAGGTGATCTGAGACTTACCCTCCGAAGCGCCAAGGAAGCGGAGATTGCACGCACCCACCGGGAGGTCTGGGTGCGTGGCTTCGGCGGAGGGGCCCGGGTCGCCCCCCCTAGCTGGGGCGTGGTCGCCTCGGACATGCCGTGCAAAGCGCTAGGCCAGTTGACTGAGGAATCTGACCGGGCCGGCGTGGCCCAGGAGCTCAAGGCCAACAATCGCCACGCATGGGGTGACTCTTGTGACATCACACATGTCAGCTGGCTCGTCCGCCCCCCACCGGGTAAGAAGACATCCTCGATTGTCATTGAATTTGCCTCGCCGTACCATGCAAACCGGGCGATCGATACAGGGACTGTCTGGGACTACCGGGTGTCGGATAACGTGCTCTACGACCGGGCGTCTCGCGTAGTACGCTGCAACAACTGTCAATGATACGGCCACATAGGAAACATCTGTCCCCACGATACTGTCTGTGGTGCGTGTGCGGGCAAGCACGAGACCAGGGCTTGTCCGGACCGCAACACCCCCAGGCTCGTGCCGAAATGCGCCAACTGCGGTGGCGACCACACGGCCTGGTTCAAGAAATACGACACCTACCTGCAGGAGCGGGAGAAGGCGCAGGGGCGCGCAATGCACCGTCCACGCTACCACAGGACCCCAGCCTACCTGCAGGACCCTGACGTGGGTAGCGCCACGCCTGCCGCACGCAGTGCGAGCTCCAGTAGCGGGGAGCCCAGCGTGTTCACTGGAACAGGGAGTGGGCTATCAGGGGGATCATCTATGGCTGCTAAAGATACACCGCAGGCCAGCAAGGGAACTGGGGGACCCCTGGCTGCTGTAACAGCAGTCAGAACAGGGGAAAGGATTAGGTTCGCAGTGGACACTCCTAATCTACCAGATAATGATATCACGACCGAATCGACACTGACCAGTATCCCAACTTTACCAACTGTGTCAAGGATTCGGTCCCAGAGAAGCGTGGCCTCCTCTACTACAGAGGGCACGCGACGCAGCCTAAGACTTGTCAACCGTATTGAAAAGACACAGCCCCTTAACCAGGCCAGGTCAGCGAGCCCTAGAAAGCGCCGCCGGGAGCGGGATTCGCTAGGTGACGAGGCAGGGATAGTCACACGCGGCTGCGCAAGGTCAAATGCTACACTATCAGGCACTACACCTGACCCTCTAAATGAATAGACAACTCCAAATACTCCAATACAACGTGAATCGATCCAGGGACGATGTGATGGCGCAGTTTCTCCGCGACCCTGCCGTCCTCGAAGCCGATATTATTGCGATCCAGGAGCCCTGGAACAATCCCTTTTCTGACACGACACACCACCCGGCATACGGGAGCCACCGGCTTTTATACCCTTCTACTAACGGCATCGGGGATCAGAGGGCTCGCGTAGCCTTTTATATATCTCGAAAAATTAACCCCAAAACATGGAAACACACGGTGCACTCCGCAGACTGCCAGGAACTCGAGATCCAAACCCAAGGGAAATGGCTGAGGATCGTCAACGTGTATAACCCGGGACCATGCGACACTAATCGTACTGACACCGTAGAGCTGTTAGACTGAGTTGTAGCCCCGCGAGGGGACTATATCGTGCTTGGTGACTTCAACCTACACCACCCGGCCTGGTCCAAACGGGACGCTCACATCGACCCCGATCCCCAACCGACTACCGTCGACACGGAACGAGACCGAAATACCCGTACGGATCGAAGAGCCCCGAAGCTCCTAGAATTCACCGACTCCCGACTCCTAGACCTCTGGCTGGAACCGGGGACGGTGACCCGAGACCAGAATAACCACCAGTCCACGATCGACCTGGTATTCGGAGCGCAGAGTCTTGCAGACCAATTCATTGCCTGTGAGGTTGCGCCTCAGGTCCACGCCGTCAAAGCCCGCAACCGAAAGGGCCGTGTTATTAATAAGTCCCTGCGACGGGGTTTCCGCCGCTGGATCCAGGAGGCCGTCAACCAAGGTACCCACGGGATTTGGCGCGTGGCCAAATGGGCCCGTAGCCGCGGGGCCCGAGCTGTTAACACTATCCCAATCTTAAATGGACCTCACGGGCCGGCCGAAACTACTGAAGCCAAAGCAGAGGTCCTACGCGATGCATTCTTCCCGCAACCGCCCCCAGCTGACCTATCCGACATCGAACAACAAACCCTCCCGAGTCAGCTCGACTTCCCAGAGATTACCAGTGAAGAGGTAGCCAAAGCAATTCGACGAGCACCTCTGGATAAGGCACCTGGACCGGACGCGGTCCCCAACAAGATCTGGCATGAGCTACTCCACATCCCGATTTTCCTAGAACGGGTTACGGCACTGTTCAACGCGAGTATCAAAACGGGGCACAACCCCAGACACTTTCAAATATCTACCACGGTAGCTCTACGCAAGGCCGCGCCACGGGACTACCGTCTACCCAAGTCCTACCGTCCAGTGGCCCTGCTGAACACCCTCGGGAAGATCCTCGAATCAATTATAGCCACGCGGATCGCCTGGGCTTTAGAAGAACACCAACTGCTCCTAAAGACCCATCTTGGTGGTCGAAAAGGTATATCTACTGACCATGCTATTCAACTAATCCTTGACTATATATATCGCGCCTGGGGCCGGGACAAGAAGGTCAGCATGGCCCTTCTTGACGTATCCGGCGCCTTCGATAACGTGTCCCACGAACGCCTACTCTTCAATCTGCGCCAGCTTAAGCTGGGTCACTTTGCAGCCTGGCTGCAGTCCTTTCTCACTGACTGGTCGACCCGCATCTCCCTAGCCGGGGAGCTCAGCTCAGAATTCCTGACTCCAACCGGTATCCCACAGGGGTCCCCGCTGTCTCTGATACTTTACCTGATCTACAACACCCCGATGATCAAAAGCCTCTACGTCAGGGGCCCCGAGGGGGGCTCGACCGTGGCGTACGGCTGGATCGACGATACCTGCACTCTTGCTGCCTCAGACTCCTATACAGAAAACATAGAAATGCTCAACGCGGCCCTAGCTAAGGCAGGCCGCTGGGCAAATCAACATGCTTCTAAGTTTGCACCAGAGAAGTTTGAACTCATTCACTTCACTGACCCTAGGGTCCCGGAGACAACTACACCCCGTAGCCCAGCTCCAGAACCACTGGATATATGGGATATACCGATACCCCCATCCAGCAACGACCAAATGGAAATTACCTACGCAGATACAGCTATTCAACCATCCGAAACAGCTAAATACCTAGGGATCTGGCTAGATAAAACCCTTTCGTTCGCAACACACCGACAGAAGGCGCTAGCGAAGGCACATGGCACACTGACAGCCCTACGAGGGATCGCTGGATCCACGTGGGGCGTCCCGCTGCAGGCCATGCGCCGGATCTACCAGGCAGTCGTGATCCCACAGCTATTCTACGGGGCCACGGCCTGGTTCAGCCCAAAAGGCGGCCAAGTGGCCTCGGAGAATCAGAGGATGCTCGCAGAATTCGCTCAGGTTCAGAAACAGGCAGCGCTGCTGATCAGCGGGGATTTTAAAAGCACCGCAGCAGCAGCGTTGAATGTGGAGCTTTATATACTACCGGTACACCTCCAATTGCAACAGATTATCGAGGAAACAGCGGTCAGGATCCGAACAGGACCGGAACTGGCCTGCCCACAGTCAGTACTCCGACCTCGCTCGGCCGGCGAACGGCGACGAAGCGGGTGGACACCGATGGAGGCTCTAGGAAGGAAAGGAGGGCCATTATGGCCCTTTAAGCAGGCGTGGGAGACCCACAAGCTATATATTCTAGCCCCGTGGGAACCCCCGTTGACAACAGTCATTGGAGGATATGAAGAGGCCTTAGAATATCACAAGCAGTACTGCGTTAGCAGGCGAGGTGTCGCAGTATACACGGACGGAAGTGGACTGAACGGTAGGATAGGAGCCAGCGCAGTCTGTATATCGCCGGGCTGGAAGAGGAGCCGCACGTTGGGGACCGAAGGGGAGTCTACAGTCTACGCAGGGGAGCTGATCGGGGTCTGTATGGCACTACATTACCTACGCAATGGCTCCGGGCCTGTCACGATCTTTGTGGATAGCCAGGCCGCTATTCAAGCGGTCCGAGACCCCCGGAGGCCCTCCGGGCAATATATATTGGACCAAATCTACTACATCGCTCGACGATATCAAATGCAGGGCTGGGTCCAGATCAGGTGGATCCCTGCACATATCGGTGTACCTGGGAACGAGGCTGCTGATGAAGCCGCGCGTGAAGGCACGCAGCTAACTGGTGACGCAGTCTGCCTAGCAGCCGCAGCGAAGCGGCAGATTCGCTGTCGAATCAAGGAACGGTGGGCGAAGGAGTGGAAAACGGATAAAAGGGCCAAGCCAACGCACCGGTTGGTAGAGGTTCCGCATAAGAAGGTACTGGATCTATATAAAAGCCTTACCAAGCCGCACGCATCAATCATTATACAAATGCGCACGCAGAGGAACGGGCTACGTCATTTCTTATATAAAATCAAGGCGTCAGAATCGGATCGGTGTCACTGCGAGGAGGGCTCCCAGACCTCGCGGCATGTCCTCCTCCAGTGCCCGCTTTACATCGAGCCAAGGAAGACGATGCTTGACAAGCTGGATCCGGGGGTGCGAGGCAAGCTGGACTACAAGGGAATCATATCCCACCCTCAGGCGATCTGCTACGTCGCCGAATTCATGCACCAAACAGGATTGCTTAGCCAGTTCCGTGAGGCGGAACTGCAAGCAAGCTAGTCACCAGAAAATGGGGAGAGAAGTGGAAGACGATGTGTAGATAGTCACACCAGGGGGGTCCGGTCAAGCCCCTTAGTATGCTAACCAATGATCACTACTACCAGGAGATGCTAGAAGGGGCCGGGGCGCGATATAGGATGGTGACGCTGCCAGGCGCGTGGCAGGCAGATTTGGCTGTGGCAAAAAGCTTTTTATTTTCTTAGATATATGGGTATTGGGGCGTTTACGGTTAGATTCTAGGCTCCTAGAAGCACCTGCATAGCTAGACGTTCAGTAGTTAGGTTCCAACAGGTTAATAGAATCTTGATTGATTGATTGATTGATTGATTGACCTCAATATCCTACCAGATCAGACATTACCTGTTACTTATACATTTTATACTGGATATAATATCAATTGTTCTTCCCATCTTTTGATTATAACCTCTCGTTAGCTATGGTCGATAAGGCCCCGCATATGATTATTCTACTTCTGAAGATGTTGAGAGGTTCAAAGTTCCCGGGGTTTGACAAGTTTGGACCGAACACAACCTCATCTTAAAGAGCAAAAGCTACTGCTCCGTTGACAAGTAGGGAGAAAGCCACAAACTTGCATCTGCACGCGATACACCGAGCATTTTGGGGTATGTGATGAAGATTGAAAGCTATAAAGACCCCGAAAAGCCGAAATTGTACAACGGTCAAAACAAGTTTATTTATCCTACGGCAGTGGACCCATGTTCTCCTGATACGCAAGTCGCCTATCCTGAATGGGATCGTAAGCCGAAATAGCCTTAACCATACAACAAATTGATATCACTTATGGGCTTGGCAATGTATCTGGTAACCTCTATTGGTTTAGCTCGTATGCCAAAAATATTTTAACAAAAACAAAATCGATTTGATATGCCGGTTAATTCCACCGCTCACAGTATGTCATTGTTCCGCCGCTATGATAGTTTGCAATAATCAATGCACGTGAACAGACCAAGCGAAATGCTAATTATATCATCTAAGGTGCAATGCCCCACTTATAGGAATCGTGCAGTAGGTAAAATAATCTTCCAAAACTTACCCATATAAGAAGGGCTAGGTCGCCCTGTTATACATCGCAAGGTCACCTACGATATTTGTTCTCGCACCGATCCCCCATTACCCTGCAAATATGGAGGATCAAATTCGGAAACCAGTATTTGTTTATCCTCGCCTGAAAGAAGTAAAAGAATTGGAAGAAGATCTGGAAATATTGAATGGATGGACATTCAATACAGATTGGACCAAGGCATATGCTCCGGTTATTGTTTTACAAAATAAATCTACGTTCACCGGAGATGAAGTCAAGGACGCGGAGCCTCACGCAGAATTGTCGGAACTGCTTCGCGAGTACTATATTGTGTTGAAAGACTCGACGAGAATGATATACTTACCCGAAGATATTAAGTGTTGTTGCCATCTGATCACGAGTGGATAGCAGCAGCTAAAACGTGTGATAGTAGTTATACCGGTGAGAATGGGCGGACGGCTCATAGGTAATGAGGGACTGCTCAAAAGAATACGGAAGACTCCATTTCGATTGAGATTTAGATCTGCTGGGCTATAGATACAAATGGGCATCCCGTGTATCTACGGTGTGGGCGGTGGATTGGTTGGACGGTACTTCCTTTTTTTTCATCTTTTCCTTCTTATTTTTAAAAGAAAAAATATCCCTTGGACCAAAAGGGATCGATTGGTTGGACTTGTCCCCTCCCTAGCTCCGAATGTGGCCGGTCTTGGTGGTTTATGTGTTAGTTTTATTGAAATCTTTATTAAATCAACATTTCCAGGGTGCGGGTGATAAACCCGCATCTTTCTACTACACCATACCTTGGTGTGAAATCGACAGAATTATAATGTATTGTTATCAATGCTGCCATCTGTCTCAGCAGCCTCACAATGGTTATCCTGAAGCTTTGTTCCGATATGGTCTGGAACACCTAGAATTGTGCACCACCTACCTCTCGCAGGAACCAGCTCAAGGTCTCAATCCATATTATACGCCAAACGCATTCGAAATGTGCCAAGCAGCGATAGACGTGGCATTGATATTAAACAGGGAGAATGACCTCAACGCAGCATCGATGTTGCTTACGATAGATGGACACAGTCTCTGGGAGGCGCAGCGACAACAATTCCCTGAACCGGTAAATATTCAGGAGTACAACCAGCGGACGACTACCGAGAATGGCTCCATCAGCTTCTGGCGAGAACTCAATCATTGTTGGCTAAAGCTGGGCCGAAATATTTCCGAGACACTTCGGCAAAAGACTCACATAGACTGCAACGCTAAAGAGAGTCTGGAAGAGTGGCTGAAGGAACTAGTGGACCATGTCATCAATGTATCCGACTTTCTAGAGGACTTCGGCCTGGTCGATTACGAAAGGGGAATCTGGGAGGACGACATAGTTTCTTGTATGTGAAGAAATGCGAAAGCGATGATGACTAGCTAATCAATAACCTAGGCTTTGAAGGCTGCTTTGAGGCGTTGGAGCAGATCGGCACGACCCCTTTCAACTCGCAAGGGTCATATAATGGGGCTGGAGCTCAGATGACCCAACAATAGTTTAGCCAAAGAGAAATATACATTGATCAAATTACAAGACTAATTGCAAATATAAACGTTTGAAAACAACTTGAGCGGGAAAGCCTAATTAGCCATTTCTAGGCCTCGCTGTTGCGACTATATAATTGAAGGCTAGGTTGCCCCCTTGCAACCATACGGTATAGTAAAGAATTATTAGGGCTCTCTCATCGGACGCAATATTTGAGCTTCTTGCCGCTACAAGAATGTTCGTAAAACATTTATATATAGTCCTACGCCTTAAATAAATGGAATAGTGTAATGGGAAGACGCACAACGAGGCTAGATCTACCTTGAGAGTATAACAATCCTATTAAGGTCGCGCATCATCCATTTATCTTTGGAAAATGGAGCAGTTACCAAGCAGTCTCCAGCGTAGTTAGGCATAAAGGTATGCCTGGTTTGATCGATGGTAGCCAGAAACAGTACGTATGACTAGCACCTTATTGATCTATTCAATAACAAATGCGTGTTCTTCTTTCGGTGGTGTATAATCAAAATACCGCAGGGATTTTCCAGATCACTCAGTATGACCGTTAATTTTAGAAAAGTATTAATAGATCTCATATCCTGTCTCATTTGGAGCTGACCTTGACTCTTAAGTCAAAATTAGTCTTTCTGACCTTGAACCAATCAGAGTTAAACTTTGATACCTTGATTATATCAGCAGCCCCTCCGCCAAAATGCCGTTCACAGGATTTTCGGACTTTCTACGAGAAGATAATGAAAATAATATTGAAGAACTTCAGAATATGGACAACAAAGGCTACTATGTTATTGCTAGCAAACCAGCGCCTAACGGGACCTTTGTACAGCAGGTCGAGGAATCCGTTGGGTGGAACAACCTACATGGTCTATCGGGTCCGGGTACCGTAGACTTTTTCGATTGGCGCACATACGGGGTGCCAACCAAGAAATTATGGATACAGTTCATGAACTTTGGTTTTAATGTAGCTTCCCTCTCTACCCCTTCTCTAACCTTCTTGTCTTTTTATCGCAGTTGACGGCTGATACTCTTCGCAGCTAGACATCAACCTTTTGGCGCGGTTTGGCAGAGATCATGATCTTATGATACAAGGCCCCTTTATTATTTCTCATTTCGTTGTCGGTAAACACAAGCGCGAGGATGAGTCGCAGCTAAGGCGAGCCCACCCTTGTTCGGATGGGATCTCCATATGGAGACCCTTAGGGGGTAAAGTTGGACCGGAAAATGGAATGTTCAAGGTTTACCCTGGGTCCCATAACATCAAATCGGAGGAGGAGTTACGGGACAGTGGGTTGCATGCGGATGAAATTCACCTGCATGCTGACCAAATTCTTATCACTGCTGGTGGACTCTGGATTGAATACAACCAATCCAAGGGTGGTGTATTAATGTGGATGGGGTACTCGGAGGATCTTGTGGGCCTGCATTTTGACCAGAATAGCCTGGACTTTCTTGTGGCCGCTTTCAATGCCGGCGATCTTTTAACCGGTGGCGAGCATGACACTTAGTATTATACTGGCTATCCTAGCTTCTCTAATATTACCTTTGCTGGACTAGATTGGATACATAGACATCGACAGGCCTCTATCCAGCGCCATCTCTTCCCGATGGGGTGGTCATCTCTACCCCAGCGTATTACGCCTGCCTGTCTCCACATCTTAGTAGCTAGTAACTTGGTCCGGGAAGTGACGCTACATACGTATCTGGAGGTCAAACAACGCCTGGCATCGGTCGAAGCAGCGTGACCATGTTAACGCGGCCCTCCTGAGTGAATGAAAGCGCTCATTATATAATAGTAGTTCGAGGATTGCAGTAATTTCCGTTTGTGGTACATGGGTAAATAGCGAAAGCACTGGCATGAGAATAAGCCAAATCCCTGAGCCGCCGAGAGGTTGCTCGAGCTGATCTGGCTTTTTACTATCACCAATAGAATTTGCAACCGTGGTCGTGCTAGGCAAACGATTCGCTCGAAGGAACGCCATAATGTTGGTCTGCTGCTCATAGATAGAACGTACTATACTCCTTCTGGCCAAAGCCCGCAAAAGCCACTTCTGCGGGTCATTGCCCGTACTTCCTGTTATAAATGCACTCGCGGGATTGGTATCGCTACTACCATAATCTGCCCGAAGGATAATTGGTGTCAGATCACCCTGGTCGTGGAGAAAGGCTTCCACAATCGGAAACCATTCCAATGCTTTGTTCAGAAAAGCCATGGCATCCAATGAGCGACTTCGTCGGCTTAGTCGTTGGTGCGCGGGCCTGATATCTTCCTCGTACTCTCGAAGTTCGTCATCCGTTAGGCTAGACGCTATCTCTAAGGCACGAAGAATTTCTTCGTGGCGGGAGGTGGCCTGGTACATCGTATTAACCACAATAGAAACCGATCTGGGGGGGTGTTGAGTGAGGATGGCGAAGAGGGATACTTTGGTGCTGTGGCTCCCATCAGAAAGTTTCCCTACGTAGTGACCCACCCATGTGACCCACTAGAACCTACGCTGGCCACTAGATTATAAAGAAGACCAAATCGGGAAGGACCAATTTTTCAATGCAACGTTCCATATTTACTCCTGGCTGGAAAGACATCCAAACCGCATACCAAAATCCGCTTCCAGATGTTACACTGGTTGGGATTCCATTTCAAGTAGACTAACCGAGGCATGGTGTGGGGGCTACTGAATGGAGAGGAACATAGGCTTGTATACATTCTTTACTACTTTAGATGAGCCGCATAGCGGGATCATTTTGTCTCGTAATACTTATTGGTGAATGACAAGGTATACTATCTTAGAAAAGAAGTGCTTGGAATTCTCAAGATTTAGAACCATGGCTGGTAGCCATGAATCATGTTAGACTCGCCTCGCCCCATATCAGAGTAAACTGACTGAACGTTAGAGGCTATACGACAGAGCACACAGAAAATGTGACATACCTCCTTAGACCTAATATACTCAGAGCTATTGGAGGCCAAGCCGTACTTTAGAAAATCGTTTCCAATCAGCGGTATCTAAAATCATAATCTCTCCCTACGCTGGTGTGATCGTGAAAGGTAAGCAAGTTCCTAATTGATCAATGTCCTGAACATACTTTGGGCGAGGCCCGTGTTCCTAACCAAGATTATTGGCTGGTGGTACTACGAGCATTCTGTCTGTTTACGCGGCTCGCTATTCCGCTCCCTTTAATTCCCATCCATGTATAAGGTACACAGCATACGTTGTGACGTGTCTTATCTTGCTCTAACACTATGACTCAACATCCATTGGTACTTTTCCCTGAAAAATTTAGATTTTCTATACCAAGGAGGTAGCAGTTATACAGATATAAAAAGTCCTCTTCCATGAGTTTTTCCAACCTACACCACTCTCCCACCTCCAGAAGATCAAATATCGACTATGGATGTGAACAAGCCAAGTCGACCTGATGTTACTGGCTTCCTCACGCTCTGCCCCAGCACTGATCTTCCACTGTCTTTCCGCCCTTCTAGCGAGCTATCTGATAGCCGCTCATACTTGACCAGATTCAGCAAGTCCAACCCTCGGTTATTACGTATTGATGATGTGGAAAATGCTTTTGCCGCCAACCCAAACGATTCCGACACAGCTATTGCCGAGGTGCTTCGGCGAGTCTCAGAACAAGTTGAGAAATGTTTCAGCGAGCGTCTAGTGGGTCATCAAACAAAGCTATCCGATTTTCGCACCCCTAAATTGTCGCACCCTTTCAGAATTAATGGCATCCCCTGTTTTCTGACTGTTCGTTGCGTTGCTGTTGCGCATCATGCCCAAGGCGATGGGTCGAGCGTTAATGACTTTGATGGCTCGAAACCCTCCACGCAGCCGAGGATACTTATCCTCCAACGTTCTCCTGATGACAGTGGAGGAAATATGTGGGATGTACCTGGTGGAGGAGTCGATGACGAAGGCGAAGATGGCAAAGAACGTGCTTTGGATGAGACACCATTCCATGGTATTTGTCGGGAGGTACGCCAAGAAACTGGACAGGAGCTGGAATGTGTTAATCATGTCCTTACTACGAGAACATGGTGTCGATTCAAA
Source organism: Aspergillus bertholletiae (assembly GCA_009193595.1). Lineage (NCBI taxonomy): Eukaryota > Fungi > Ascomycota > Eurotiomycetes > Eurotiales > Aspergillaceae > Aspergillus > Aspergillus bertholletiae. The sequence continues at coordinate 150,877 of ML736218.1, forward strand.
AACGGAGAATTGCGGACCCATGTCGCCTTTTGCTACGTTGTCGTGCGTCCGATAGATAAGTGGGGGGAAATAACATTGAGTGATGAGCACGTTGATTCAAAATGGATATCTGAAGACGAAATGAAGCATTTTGAATTTCACGGGACAAATGAGGCGATCGTTTTGGAGGCGTTCGACTATATGAAAAAAGGCTGGAAAACCATTTAATAACGCTTTCACTTACCCAGTGATGCTTCAATGTATCCTTAGCAATACCATCTTTTCAATAACATATCTTCCACTGGACTCTATAATCTTTTGTTTATCTCTTAGAAAACATGCTCCCTTCTTTCTCCAGTACAGTAGTTCTGGAAAACGGAGTCACTACAACCTCATGTTTTCCCAGCCAAGTCAAATTGCCCCGCAATATGACAAGTCCGCACCAGCTCTATAATATGACTGGGTAACTAAGATTGTCAGAAATTACACGATAAGTTGGACAATAGAGCCTACTCATTGAGATGGTTGCCAGACGTTAGGCTACCTACGAAGTATTCAGGCATTTTTGATAATTTATTACCAACCCTGACAAGTGCTATGAGAGTACTAGCGGCCCGCAAAATATGAAATTGGTTACTTTATTTTAGAAAAGGTAGGGCAAGGGAGACCCTTTTCGAAATAACTGCCCAGAGACGATGAGTATTTTGTTTACTGGGAAAGTTTGGTCTAACATTACTGTGGGTCTCGTAACTCAGGCCCCCTACTAGGACGGGGGCCCACATCTATCCACCAACCAAATAAGACAACCAGCCCTCGCATAAAGGCGGCAGGGTAAAAGAGTTGGCCCGCAGTGAAATTTTAAGGATACTTTATACAGCCATTATTAAGTGTCAGTACTACGATACGTCAGGCAGTAGGGAAAGAGTGGATCTAGATTGAATCAATCCCACCAGAAGTCAAGAGGTGATTAGGATTTACTATTACCTCCCTGTTCTGCTGTGGTTCTAATACGAAGGTATACGAAGGAGCGGTAAATACAAGCGAGCGGGCTACGGATTAGCCGCCCCCCATGCAGCACTCATTCTCGAAGAACAGAGAGACCTACAACTATTGCCACATAGGCTTTCTTGTTGGCCTTGGGTGGCCAGGGGAAAAAGGTAATATCCATCTGCGCTGAGGGCTGGATTACCCGAGACCCAATGTAACGTTCCTATTCGGTGCTATCTAAATAGAGATGAAAGAGTATGTATTAAATTTATAAGGCTTGATACAAGCAAGACACAGCATGCTCAAACCATATCGGCGATTAAATGATAAAAGTCAATATATACGGAATTGTCAAGCTTGATTCCTCGGCGGGCCAAAGATCTTTTCGTATATCTCGGTAAGGATTCGCGCGTCGGCTCGCAGACTAGGTGAAATATTACGGCTTTGGAGAAGAAATTTGATTGTTCGCCGAAGGAGTTCCTCAAGTTTACTTCCATCCACTAGTTCAGAGAGGCTGGACATGTATGTGGCGGACAATACCAACATGTTACCAAATTGTCTATGGAAAGAGAGAAACAATGTCAGCTGATTCACTCCAAGGTACGCATAGATAACTTGCAGGTGATGTTCACGTACGCATGGGCGGTACCGAAAATATTGGTCACCACCGGACGACCCTCGATACCATCAAAGGCCACCGTGCTTAACATAGCTGAATCAATGCAAACTGTACAAGCTCTTCGTAGCTTTGTAGGAAGGTTGCGATGCGCAATTCTAGTAAACCCAGATGAAGGGTCTCTGCCGCTTGATAGCTGTGCCAAATTTGTAACACTATGGTCATGGTTTAATGAAGAATTTAGCCCCTGGGGTTTAGAAGTAGTCATAGCAGTATCCTCCGAAGGCAGGCTATCTGACGACGCATAAAGATCTTCTTGTCGATAGGGGTGAAGGGCATAATAAAGTGAAGGACGATGAATGATGTAACGTGCACCGTAGTACTTGGCTCGCATCCGAGCGACGTTGATATCCTTTGATGGTGGATCGGTGTCTTTCCACTTCATCGCTGAAGGAAGACTGTTTCGCCACGACTCAAGATTCATACTCAAAACCTCTTGGATGTGTGATGACCAATAAGTTGGACTTTGCTCTGTGGACAATTATCTTAGCATTCTTCAATTAAGACACAGTTGCGGAGGTCTATTTCTTACTATCAACCTTGTATAGATCCGTGTGAACACGGTTTAGAACCTTCCTGAGATGAATTTGAGCTGAGTAGAAAACCATCATCATAGTACTTGGAGCAGAAATTTCATTGGGGAGATTCAGAGTGAACCAACCCTTTGGCAGGGAAATACGATCTTGTGATCGTGATATACCGCTAGCAGGAAGATCAAGTTCAGCCAGTATATCACTAGGTATAAGATCAGAATGTGAAAGAAATCTCAGAAGGGAGCAAAAGGGATGGGAAGATCGCAGGAGCCACCATACCTCTCCAGTTGAAGACATGTCCAATACACAAAATCATAACGGTCTTTAATAGGCCCATCAGGCATTTGACTGTAACGCTTTCTGGAAATCAAGTTAGTGCCACATACTATCACTTGGATGGAAAGGGCAAACCGTACGACCGAATCAGGACTTGACAAGCTCTGGCAGCTTGATGAATCCACCCGTGACTCTGGAAGGGGTGCGCCAGCTGGCCTGTATAAAGTCCCGCTAACAAGGCTGCCTGGACGTGGAGTAGGCCATTTGATCCTTGGATGCCTCCGAGGATCTGAGTGGCGTATGCGTAAAAGGCCAGACCAGGAATAACATCAACATTTTTGAGGTTCTGGCTGTCTTGCGATCTCGGAATTTTCCCCGTTCTAGTTCGCCGGTCACCCGTCAATGGAGGGGATGTAGGGCTGCAGTTATTTATAACATAATTACGGCCTTGCGGGTGAGGGTCATAGTCCGATGCTGCGGGGCCAAGTATTATCTCTTGTCGAAAATCCACAATGTAGTCTGTCACTGGCCCAGGAACAGGGTTGGCTTCGCAGATACTGCCAAGGGCGAGGACCATGAGAATAATCGCATTATGAACGGAGTACTCAATGCGTTGGTAGCTTCCTTTTCCTGCATGAAATTGCACATCGCATCCGGTGCCTTGGAAGTTTTCATATGAGTGCTTCCGTTTCCTACCCCGAGGAAAATCATTAGCGTGTTTATTAGGTACTTTAGAGATTGCCGCAGAGCACGTTTGAGGGCAGTTAATCCTAATGAACTGGTTAATCCTATTCTCCAAATAGCCCTGATCGAGGAACGGGTGAAGCTGGTGCATATGCTTCATATAACTTTTATAGTAGCGGTGAACATCGTCAGCATCTGCGGTTAGCATACCGTTCTCATCAATCCCTTTGTTTGCAAGTTTAGCCTGCTCTTGTTTTGCTTCCACACCCCAGGGGCCACCAGGGGAGGCTGCTGCGTAGTATGACCCGTCTTCATCGCAACCCGTACTTGAGTTTGTTGGTGCTGCCGAAGGGCTATTATCTTCACTGGTCTCGTCTCCCTCCCCACGACCGTAAACACAGATAAGACCCCTTTTTTCTTCGAGTTTCATTACATAATCGTCATCATACCTTCCTGGGAGAAGTAAATTTTGGATAGAAGGCCACAGTAGCAACTTATGAGCTGCTGTCGTATGCTCTACAGGAATTGAGAGCTCACCATCCTCGCCAGGCCGTATGCCTTGATCAGTGGCCGCTTCACTCCACTCCGGTAGTTGCTTCCGAGCTGTAGCAATATTATCATCTTTGGCCTTGGGTCGCTGTAGTATATTTAGCGAGTCCCTCTTCATCAATTCAGGGACTGTTGATGTCCGTGGTGCCTTGGGTGCAGAGCTATCTTGAATCTTTGCCTGGAGTGTGTTAAATTGGCTCCCATGCTCTGTGCTTAGTTGATCTAAGCGATTGAATCTATCCATTACTCCGTCCTCAAATGACTGTATTCGTTTAAAGAGGAGTTGTGTCACTTTATCGTGTCTGTATCGCTTGTCAGTGTTCTTCCGCCGATGATAGAATATTGAAGTGGAAGACCTGGAAATACAGACATTTGATGAGGGAAATCTGTGTAAACGCAGCTTAGGCAATTATCCTTGCAATGTCTGCATGACGGCCTGCCTTCGTCACACTTTGCTTTCCTCTTTCGGCAATTGTCGCAAGCCTTCAACCGTGGGTCAACCAAAAGCATCAGTAAATTTTCTCAATATCGAAATGAAATGCAAAAGGGCGCTACATGAGTAACGAAAGCCAATTTACCTGTTGTGCCCGTGCACCCTTGCGCTGGCGCGTACCATAAGCCTGGCTTTGGTAGGGGCCATAATCGTACGATGCTGGGGCATGGGAAGTAGGCAGAACGAGAGTTGAACATGGAGCTGGGAGTTTCGAGTGTGGAGGTAGTAGAGGCGGGGCGTCGCTGTTACTACGTGGTTCCTGTGGAAAATACACCTGAGGTCGATGTTCAGGCAGCGCAGCGTGCGGGGCTGGATCAAAGGGCTTCTCATTCATTGGACCTCGAAAAGGCTGGTTTGCCTCCGTAGGGATATGTCTTTGACCATGAAAGTTTCCTTGCCTATAATATGGATCATCTAGAGGGAGTGGCAACTTGCGATTGGTCATAGCTGGATTCCCATGTGGAATTAGTGATAGAAGAACAACACAAGCACGACGTTATTCCACAGAGTTACCTTCATTAGATGGATAGTGACGCCATTGTAGATTGTCTGTCTCTGTCAAATGCGATGAAACATGGAAGCCACTGGAAGGCACGTTATGCATGTGGCTTGTTGGTTGAGGAAAGGCAGGAGTTCTCAGGTTGTTTCCAACCGAGAGTATTTCCATGATGAAGGCCCTGCAGCCTAGCTAGGACCTCCAGGACGAGGTACTTGTTAAAATACCCAAGACAATCCGATCAAGATGGGACTAGGTTTCGATATCGCTAGCTGCGTCGATTCGTCAGGCGTAGGAGCTGTAGTGTGTGGGAGAAAGGAGGGAGAGGTCGTCTATAGATTCGAAAGGCTGTTAATTAGTTCGGCTATCTATGTAAGAAAAATAATACATACCTTGTGAGCGATGATAGCAAATGGGCGAGCTTTGAACGCAATTAGAATTTGAGATGTTCACTTGCATGTATTCGTGATGACGCTCCGAGTAATGTCAAGGCTGGCGTAGAAGTTTGGAGGAAGAAAAAGCCTTAGCAACTAACGGAGGGAGATAGACCTCAACGCACTACACATTTGTATGCAAGGGCATGGGTTCTTTGGCTTACCCCTTTCTACGTATCGTGGGTAGCCAGAGTAAGATTCAACAGACCAAGCGGGGAAGGCGTCAATCCATATACGTCACTGGTAATCAGTGTATTGAAAAGTGGTGGGCAATCCTACATAGACAAAAAGCTATAGTGCGCAGAACGAAGCGAGTAAAATATTAACATATCCCAAATATTGCCCGAACCAACCTATCATCAGACCGTCTCCTACTAAGTCTACAATCAAACATCGAATCAGACCTAGCAGCGGGACCTAATTATACAGTTATTTACTCTGGCACAGCGCCTCTGGACCGGTTGGATATGACAGATATTGAGATGTCATCGGAAGGATGACGCGGTAACTCCATACGAGCAGCTATGACTATTTCGTGAGTCTGATAATTGTGCAACTGTGCTTGTTAGTTGATATTAAGGGTAGGATCTACATGGCCTTCCAACCAGTACATAATGCATATTCGCAACTATCGAGTTATATGATAATGTGCCGGTGTGACCGTACTCCAGCGAAAAGAAATGACCGGATGGTACTTACTCCTGTAGCTGCGAGATTACATCACTCTTGGCATGTCGAGATGCTCCTGGAAGCCATATCCTATTGATTGCTTCGTTTTGATGTTCGTACTTTCTTGGTCTAGGTAGACTTGAAATAAGCCAACCGGATCACTATGCAGAGGGCATGATGATGTTCGTTCATATTACCTATTATAGAAAGAGACTTTTAAGATAAGTGGGTCACTACGTAGTGGGGATATGCCAAGCCAATCGAATTGATCGAGCTAGATCGTACCCCAACAAATTGGTGGTCGCATCCATAAATGGCCGCCACCGCAATGGCCCCAGAAACTAGCAAATTATAAGGACCCAGACGGGATAAAACCCAGTCTTTTCATCCTGGTAGGGCAAAATTTGTCGTGATTGGTGTTCTACGTGGATATTAGTGTGTAATCTGACTTCTTTCGGAGCCAGGGGTCAATGTATGTTGTGTGGATCATCGCGTCCAAAAATGTTTCCTTGGTAACATACATCCGTACTGATCCGATGACCAGTGGAAGTTCTAGTGAGTCAAATCGATGGGTCATTATGATAGGGAGGGGTTCTGGTACGGAACCACCCATAGAAGTGACCTCTGTGCGCTTTAGCCAGGAGCACAACCCGTTTATCTGTGAACAGTAGGTAGATAACACTAGGACGCTCGCTAGAGTAGAAGATTTGCCCGACATGGACACGGCCGCGAAATCTGATGGCGATAGGGCAAAATCGAGCAACTAGGAGATCTCTTGATTGCTCGGAATTTGAGTTCGTTCTCTCGCCAGTGCTTTCTCCGCGTGCACTTACCACAATCAGAAAGTATTGTAATTATCCAACAACTATTACTAGATAGGTATGTTCGTTCTTTAGGAGGGCTGCGTCTGCCTGGACAATGCTCTTTAACCAATGGCAGGCACTGTTTAATATTCAGATATGTATGCTAAGATGTGGGGACAGGAAGGCTTCTCTGGTCAAGGCCGGGACAGGGGTGACTGCTTCACTAGCTTTCTCTGTTGGTCGTCAAATTTAATTCCTGATGGTGTTTGATAACCTAATAAAGTGCACGAACAAACTACGTTGAATAATATTCTCTGCTGCTCATATACTTAAAACTCCGGCTTTGATTATAACCCTTCTATAAACTTTATGTTTAGGGAGAATAGGACGGTAAAAGCCAAGCGCACCGAGGCTACCAGAACGGCCTGTGATTATTAGTCGTATCTGTAGAAAGGAGAAGTTTGTTCCGTTCTTGGTTAGAATGTACATAGGGAGTCCACCAAAGCGCTGGTCGGGTCACAATGGAGAAAGATTTAGCACTGGACCCATGCTCAGCTGAAGGCCGGTGATTTAAGTGCGACCAGGCCAATGCTTTAATTATTGAAATTAAGGCATTTTTTCTTCTCTCATCTCGTTTGCCGCCGGTAACGGAGATCCCGCTAGGGTGAGAAGTTTAGAAGGAATAGGGGGTAGTCTCAAGTGACTATGAATCACATTAGGTTTCGAGCACCCACTTTCTAACTCATATATTACCTCTCTTTTCTCTCATATACTAATACACCAACAGCGGAGAAATACATTCTGAAACATCTTACCGAACATTCATCGCTGGTTCTGTCCACCATGAATCAGCCACCAGTAAGTGCGACGTCCCGATATTTGATACGTTTTGATTTCTAATTGGTTTTATTCTGCCCATTAAGGAAAAGACTCCCGACCCAACTGAGGATGACTGGGTGATGGTAAACGACAGATCACAGGATCCCAACGTTGCTGTCTCTTCGGGAACGAATGAGCCATCTACCAAGAACGAACAGCACATAGTCAATAGGAACATGGGACCGAGTATGGAGGGAAAAAAGCCTCATCGTACTGAGTCAGAGCGTGGAGGAGGAATCTATTTCACTGAAAGAAGAGGGGGATATACCTCTCGCCATATAGTGCATGGAGCACGATTCGTTCGCGGGAAGCTCCTTAACGGAGATGCGGACCCTGCCTCTTTTCGCAAATTTTTCGGCCTTGAGGAAGATGTATAAGCGAGAAGTATGGCAATGGACCGCTGGGCTTATATCTTCAGGTGCGCAAGAAATCAATAAAACATGGATGTTTTGTTCTACTCCCATAGAAGGCCTTTACCATAGAACGGAGCGAACCTGGTGCCAGCACCACATGCAGACAGAAATACATTCCTTTAACATGTAATGGTTAAATCGGGAGCTGTAGGAAGATGTTACAAAAAGCACCATGCAATATTTATGATGTCCCCTTTCAATATATTTTAGCAATCGTATACAGATAGAAATCAACGTCGGCTTGAATATGATATATGATTACAATCCACTACCCCCACAAGTCGCCTCTACAATTAACAACGCCGGTTTTGTTGCCCTAACAAGTGACGTCGCGCTGCATCTTGAGAGAGATTTGGAGAGATTTGCCAGGTAGCTTAAGGATAGAGGGTGCTTGACTCGTGTGATTTCTGGGTGAGGCATAAAATCGCACATGGGGAACCTCTAAAGTATGATCGTGCATGCATCTAGCCTTTAGGCAAATACTAGCTAACATGAGCACTGGCCAGGGGCTTCTTTACGAGTAACCCCTCCAATCCTAGGTTAACAGCCACTAGCTTTCTTCTGTCTTGACTAGTCTCTCTATAAAGCTAAGTGCTCTCCTATAAGATACACCGTGTAGCTATTCATCCTTTTGTTTTCTTTTTACATCTGCCATAATACCGCCCGACACTAGCCACTACGAAAGATTTTGGAGTTAGATTATGTCGTCCCCTGAATTTATAAACAATGTTATTTGTACATTTGAGTAAGCAATTGCTGGCTGCTAATTAACCCCATGCGGAACTCAACTGACGATAGAGAACAAGCGGTCTTCTTGCTGTTCATGTGCCTCGGGATCTACTTCGCCATATTGGAGGCATCCGTTCTCACCTCGACGGAACGAACAAAGGTTTGCTTTGTGAGCCGCTAACCAGGGAGGCGAGAAATGCGGTTGCGATGCTCCTCAGCTCTACCGAGATGGTCGGCTTTGCTCTTGGAATTGGCCTTTGGCTTAGTCTCTCAGCACACAAGCCGCAGTCGCCCGTTGACAGTGCAATACACTGTGCCAAGGCAATGCATTCCGCTACTACGGGTACCGTGACCTGCAAAGAGAGCAAAATAACCTTTGTGATGCTCTGCATGGCAAAGGACTTTCTGGATAGTGTTCGGTGCCATAGCACTCAAACGACAATTATAACGGAATTCTTTAGATACTGCCTCCAATCAATGGGCCTAACGCAAAAGCCGCCTCGAGAGCTGCACGGATATACAAAGCTAAGATTTCGGAATATTGGACATGATGAGGCTTTACTACGCGAGTTTCCAGCTCTGGTTGGCACATGGCTATTTCTCCATGATATTGAAGTTTTTCTTCAAATAGTTTCCAGGTTAGAAGCTGGGATTTTAGATTTGGACTTCCAGCGGACATTTAAAAACTTCGAGAATATCTTTTTAGGCCTGGCAAAATTGACATACATGCGTCTACTGCAGGCTAAGGAGGCAGAAAAATGGGTAACAAAGCTATGTTACCTGCATTTCAAGTCCTCCACCGCCAACCAGTGCTTGTTTATGTCCATTCAAGAGATTGCGACCCACTCGGAGTTCCTTGCTTCATTAGCCGTTCTTCGAAGCTCGTTGATTCAGGTGGTCAGTGAATTGGAGAGTGGACTGGAGTAGTCAATTTGAAGTATCGCCTAAACTCGTGCTACAGTGATCGATCCTAAAGAAAGCAGTTTTAATAGGGAAGCCGGTTAGCCCTCGGTATCCATCCGTTTCATAGACGTTCTGACATAAATTACATATCAGCTGTACATAGAAGAGAAGGGCTTTACTCAACATACAGCGTTAAACATTCCAACGTCCTATAGATGAGCAATAGGTCTTAGGGTGGTGGAGAGCAACCCTAGTAAGGGGAGCTAACTCCATATTCGTATCCTACGTTGTAGAAATAGCTTTTGCCACTTATGGTAGTACCAATTTTCACGAGACCCACCAGTTAGCTCCCAAGAACTGGTTGGAGAAACATACTTTTGCATAGCGTGACCAGATTATATTTGTTTTGCAAAAAAGGAGAGTGAGTATAATGAATAATTTACGTAATCAGGGTAGTTAAACCGAAGTATTAATATATGGCAAGCCGTCTGTATTATTCTTAGGACCTTTTTTACATCTTAAGCATAGTCAGGGTCTTTGTGTACCATCACAACTGAAAGTCAGTGGGATATGTATTATAGGTAGTGCTCCACAGAATAAAATGCCTAAGTCTAGTCTTGGAACTGTGGCCTCGAGCGCCTATTGGGATACAGAAAGGGAATTTTGGCAATCCGAAGAATCCCTTGTGCAAGGCGAATTGGTGATCTGCAATCTTGAAGATAGTGACAGTGGTGAAGCAGATCTGAGTCAACCATTTGATATTAGATGGTAGACATACTCGCTAAAAGAGGATATATTGTATGTGATCTGATCCATTCTGTGCACATCATGCTGATAACCCAAGTGGTGAAGAAGCCACGACACGAGTGACTATGGAGAATGGCAAACTGAAATCACAAATCATTGAGCTCCATCCATTACTTGAGACGCCGGAGCTTCTCAGAGAGCTCCAGGATAACCCAAGGATTGGGCAGCATAAGCTGATGATCAAAAAGGCCAATCATGACAGTCAGTTGGTCACATGCCATTGCCTGTAAGCTCTTGGGAAGCAGTATTATTTCATCGGCTAACCGTACCTCGAGGATCTTCTCCATATGTGGTGCTTCCACGCGAGTTAATACAGAAGCAGCACCTATGCCTACAGCCTTCACAGGGCGCCTGAAACGATGGTTCTGATACGGCGAGAAACTGGGGTCGCGTCAGACATACAGGGGGGACGAACTTTAGATGGCTAAAGGCTTCCAGGGTGTTTTTAGGTAGGGAGTGAAAAGAAGCAAAGTTCGTTTCTCTGGTAGCCACAAATTCCTTTTATTTTATTTTTTCTTTGTGCCAATATGAAACTCGTTACAAAGCCCAGTGAGGTATGTGAGGTTCTTTTCGGGGGCATATCAACCGCCCGAATGAGAACAAGAATAGCTTCGTCACCCTACGTGGAATGAATATTACCGAACCAGCAATCTAGCAAGGCATCACGTAGCTACGCCTGATGTCCTTGAGTTTGTTGGTAGCGCAGATGATCAAGTAAAACAGGGTGGTTTCCGTGTGGAATTAGGAGAGATTGAGCAAACCATTCATGCAAGCGGCTGGTTGTCTGGTGCTGCCGTATGGCAAATTACTTCACAAGATGGAAGCAAGTATCGTTCCTGGTCGCATTTGTGATATCTGCTGTTGCTAATACAGTTTGTGCCTGTACGCACTCTGAATTTCTGTGGCACATATTACCATCGTATATGATTCCGAGCGATTTTATCTTTCTTTTTGAAGTATCCCATGACGTTGCGTGACAAGGTCGACTGGGAAGCACTGGAGCAGCAGTACCGAGAAAGTCGAGAGAGGCAAGGGATTGCCAATAGCGAACAAACAAATGATCTTGGAAACGAGACTACAAACGTCGTGAAGTCTCTTTGGTCAACTTTATTGAACAAGAACAACATCGATAATGAGGATGACTTCCTTGCACTTGGGGTATCTTCAGTGCACATCTCTGATAAGTAAACTGAGGAAGTAATTAGGAAAAAAAGATTACATGCGATCACTTCATGAGAATTCTCAGATATTGATGACCTTGATGAATTTGCTGAGGGAAGAAATGCACCAAACGAAGCAGACAAATGGATCACGGACTCCAAAATCGCTGACTACCTGCATGCCGTGCTTTACTGATAAGCGGAAAATGAAGGGAAAGCCTTCGTATCGGGTGTCACTGGATTTGTCGGTGTCAATTTTCTTGTACGATTCCTACAGATGCCTACAGTTAAAGAAATTGTGTTTATCGCGCGGTCTAAAAATGGCATTACACCTCGAGAAAGAGCGGAGACTACTTTGGAACAATATGATCTCTGGGATTAATTGAAACAGCACATGCGGAAAGTATGGGCCCTAACTGGAAATATATCTCTCGATTTGCTCGAGCTCTCAGCAGAACAGTTGGACTGGCTGGCCAACTGGGCAAGGGTGGTCTTCCATCTGGCTGCCAAAGCTACCTTCTGCGATCCATGCCAAGTCCATTTTAACTCTAACATGCTAAAGATGAAAAATATGTTGGATCTTGCTGCTAGTGGACGGCGAAACGCCACTTCATGTCCAGTATTGACGCATGGGGTCCAAAGGGCCTGGTATTTGGGACCCGCAAATGCCTCGGAGATGAGTCTTTTGAGCGCCAGATACGAGGCTTACCATTTGGCATCAGCTACACGAAGAGTAAATGGGTTTCTGAAATGATGGTGCGTAGAGCTTGCGGTTGTGGGCTTCCCACTGCTATCTACCGGCCTGGATTCACCATCGGTGACTCCCGAAACGGAGCTGGAAATCCAGATGACTTCCTTGCACTCTTGATAGTGGGCAGTATCAAACTGGGTGCCTACCCGAATCTTCCACACCAGAGAATGGGGTACATGAAGGTTGACTATGTAGTCGATGCTACCCTGTACATCGTGTCTCGTAATGGGAACCTCAGCAGATCATACAGTCTGGTTGCTCCGGACCCAAAGGACTCAGTGAACCTCAAACAGACGGTTGATGTGATCGGGAACCTCGGATATCTATTGAAGCATACCCCGTACTGGGACTGGGCTCGGATGCCACATGGGACAAGTGATATGGATAATCCCTGTTATGTCACTACTCCAGGAGCCAGTATTGAACGGACTCATCAGGTTTGAGACAAGTAGAAATACGCCTCACTACGGTAGTCCAAACACTGTTGCTGCCCTGAAGGATGCACCGGATATTGAATATGTACCATTTGATTCCAAGATGCTCTCAGTTTGCGGATTAGGAGGGGTACGTCTGTATGTTGGGCCTATTTTGTGAAAAGTATGCTTTCGGATATAAATGCCCATCCATCACCTGGAGGTTCGAGCTTCGACAGTCCTTGTCCTCCCATCGCTGCCAATTTTTTCATTCGTCCTCTCCCCGTCTTCACTAGAATCTCCCAATACTGGTTTAAACAATGTCTATCAGCCTTGATAATATCAGCTTCTGTTACCAATACCCTCCGTCTAAACCAGTTACTACCTCTCGTTGGAAGCCATATCAAGTCCCTTTAGCTTTAGCGCACATTCCACATCGAACATACCTCCTTCCATCTAAGCCAGGTGTCTCGACGGCAAGCGCTCCAACCCAGAGCGGTGCTCCAGAGACCACCCAGAGTTCGAGCATCTCACCTGGTGGCAGTACGATGGGATCTGCAATGAATTTGACATCGGGGTAGAAGGTATGGCTTTGGTAGAACTCAGTTCAAATGTGTCGGAGAAGGGTCCGGGGACGCGCCGGACTTGTGGCTTCCTCGATGAGACCGCCAAGGATGTATCATGGAGCCTGAGCGCATCTTCAGCCGGTGGTATGTGCAACCTGCGGTGGATCCGTTTCATAACCTTACTAACTTTGAACGCTTTTCAGCTTCCGCGTCAGAGCCGGCACAAATCCAGACAAGCGATGGCGACAGCCGCAAAACCGTGCATTCTGAAATGGTTGTACTAGAGGATATCTCGCAGGAACAGTTGGAGGAGCAGGCGTCCCTCTTAATGCAGCCTGCTATGTCTTTCGACTCTGGACTGGTTGCAACTGAGCAGGAAGTTCCAGGTAGGCATGATTTCCGGAGATAGGTTAATATGACCCTAACATATGATAGTCTTTTCAAGGGCTAGAACTCTGGGCTCGCCTGCAGAAAATATTGAGGTTTCGTGGATTTCACTCCAGAGCACTGCACCTCGACGCCGTCAATTTGTGACGATCCATGTGCACGTATCTCTCGGTCATCCTCGATAGGTGTCCTGGAGCATATGTTCAAACTAGGAAGGGAACCTCGAACCTGAAAATTCCCATATTGAAGAAAGCACCGTTGGACTATCAGGGCAAGGAAGTCGCAAGCTATGGGGCCAAGGATGCAGGGAATAAAGCAGATTGCACGGAGCGCCTCAGGTACGGACCCCTTGGGGCTGAAGAACAAAGCGCAGTTACAGGCGGGAGAGATGATAGGGGCGGCGCCGCCTCCGGTTCTAAGAGACCGCCCATCAAACAAAGTTACCGTGTCTGCTGTCATCTGCAGGCGAATATTGGAGAGCCGAAGCGAATCAGATCGATTTCCGAGAACTCACCGATCCGTGAGCCCGACCGACAGACGACCGAGAACACTTCGTCCCGAACACCTTATGTTTCTGAAAGCTCTCACGAAGATTGTGAGAGCGAAGGTTATCCGAAATTTACATCCAGACCCATTGGCGAACCAAACGAACGCCTGGCGAAGAGATGTAGGCATTTGCCCGGAGTTGAGACAACAGCAGGATGTACGTCGGCGTTGGCCGATGACACCACGAAAGAACATTCAAATTCACTCCAGAGGCCGCCAGACGGCAGCTTTCCGTCCACCGCTGGTGAAGCACAGGAGATCTTTGGCCGAGGAATTTTGCGTATTCAACCCCACGGACCTCGGAATGCGTATGTCATCACATTTCTGCCGGATGTCGTTCAACCGGCCTCTATGCCATCGACGTCCGAGATGTCTTGGGAGACATCGTCCCACTCAACTAGCCGTGGACGGGCGAATCCGTTAAGTGCCCCAGTGGCTGACAGTGTGCCAGGTGCACAAAAGGACCTTCCCATCGACCCTTTGATTCTCGCCGAGGATGGGCCATGGGAGGCGGGAGATCTCGATCGGCTCTTCTCCCTAAGCGATGATCCTAAGCCTTCGGAGACGATATGTCCATATCCAGACCCTCCGCCCCTTTTCTCCAGTACACTTGGCCAGCGAGACTCTGTCGTGTTGGGGCAGGGCAAAGAGGCTCAGTTTATCAGCTCCCCTCACAACTGTCGCAGCGTTGCGGCTGGCAACCCTTCCTCCGGCAACCCTTCCTCCGGCAACCCTTCCCCCGGCAGCCCTCCGAGTCCCGCCCACGGTGGTAAACAGTCTAACCCCCTCAAGCTAAAGCTGCGCCGACCCGATGTGCCACCGCCCAAGCGGGTTCGAGACTCTCTTACGTCTGCCGCAGAGGGGAATTCGTTCGCAGTGCTCTATACTTACTTCCTGTCCCTACCGCTCTGTAAGCGTTTGTAATTCTTCCCTTGGTTGTTGAAGGTGCCCTGCCATATCACATGCCTAGGCCTGGTCTACTGACAACTGGGAACGAAGATGCGCGGCCAGCAAGTCCCCTGACCCAATGGTCCGATAGTAGTGAGCCTCGCAGCTCAAGAAAGGGCCTGCCTTGGTCATCTAAAGAAACAGGGCTCTTACTAAGGCTAAGGAGGGACGAGAAACGACCTTGGTCGGAGGTGACAAGATTATTTTCGGACCAGTTTCCAGGCTGGAGCTAGGGCTCCATTCAAGTATTTTAAAGCACGACTCTCAAGAAGAGAGAAATTTAACAAAGCATGCCCTTTCATTAATTGATTTTCATTTTCTGCTTCAAAACTCAATCTACATAGTGCGATATGTAGCTGTAGAGTGATAAAGTCGTCGTGGATGCGGCCGACCGCCATGTTCTGCGTAGCACGACGGCTGGGTAAAACAGGGCCTTACTGCGGTCCTTACTTTGGCGGTCCGTGGTCGGGTCGTTGCGAACAGAAAAGAATATGATTCGTCGAACATTATGAGATCAATTGCTCTGACCTGAGCTGTAGCTCAATTGCGCTAGAGTTGGTTATATGGGGGCGATTAGTACAAAAGATGACATAATCATGTAACTAATCCAATCGCATTTAACTAACTTACTGTTCTAGCGCCGTTCTTTAGCGGACGTCGGACTCTTGTTCTTGAATATGAACAGGATCAGCTGTACGCTTTGCCCTTAAGAGTTGATTGTCTAACCGCCATATCTCATACGCTCCTTGATTTAATAAAACTATACACGGATATTCTACTGAAGCTGATACATTATTCCAATCACTCAGGATGATCAACAAACCTGGGCGCGTCCAGTTGACGCCGTCGATGATTCCTAATTCGCCCAATTTCAACATCGAAGATTCAACATTTTTCGGTAAATGGAGCCAGCTACCTTCACCAAAAGAGGTTCGCGCACAAGCCGAAGCCCAGCATCTTTTGGGAGTCAATCCAGACAATAGAAAGGTCCACTCCTCGACCGCTCCTTCTGTAAGACCACCGCCAGTGATATTCGGGAATATGAGACTGTTTATCAAGTGGGAGAGCGCCGTGGGGGTATCAGAGGCTCAGTACCTGTATGCTGTCCGCCAATTCCTTCAAGACGATGTTCCAGTCCCTGAGGTATACGATTGGCGTACAGATGGAGACGAGAAGTTTATTTACATGGAATATATAGAAGGCCAAACACTGGAAAAGGTATGGGACGTGATGGAACCTAGCGACCGGGTCTCGATCTGCCACGAACTTCGAACGAATATCCGGACTATGTGGGGAGGCCAGGCGCATTCCAACTTGTTGCGGGTGCAAGCCCGGCATTATGATTTGACCTCTATCACATTTCTTTTTGCGTTGGCGGCAGGAGAGACAGCTGGTGCGAGTGCGTAGAAATCTTCCGCTCATTGTCAGATAGACATAGCGAGGCTGGGCAGCGATCTGTGACTTGCAAGAGGAGTTCAGGCAGGTGGGTAGGATAGGGGGTGTAGGAGCATGCAAGATTGTCCCCAGAATAAAGTTGTGGCAATTGCGGGGACGCCTTGTTTAGTGCGAAGCTAGAGCAGCAGCCCGGGAAATGCCGAACCACATCTGGAAGCCGTAGAGTATTATCCGTCATTTTTCATCATGCCTATATCTCCCTAGGACATGTTAACTCTTCATGTATTCCTTCACTACGGACAACCGCTTTCCCACCTTCCAGTTTAGCTGCCACTCAGCACTTCTATGGATTGGTAAAGCTCGGGAGCTCCGGTCGTCATTTATCTTGCTACTGATAGTAGGTGAGGAAGTGTTGAATCGTCCCTCAGTCATCATCGATTCATCATTCTCTCCTCCATCCTCACACTCGCTGGATTCAAGACGAAATTCTTTCTGCTTATTGTTGTTCGAATGGTAACAACTGGTTCCTAAATGGCTTAAATTCACATCCTATTCTAGTGGAATATCATTGTCGTACGTACTTCTTGATGGGTGCCATGATAGATCGACATCTCTCGGAACTCCAGATGACTTTCTCACTGTCATACCATTATATCTTTGAATTTATATCAATATTTTACTAAACTGACTTAACCGGTGGGCGAGCTGCAAACCTCCACCCGATTCCCTGAACAGTAGCAGGACATCTAACCCCAGGATCTCCAGCTAGAACTGATCTCTTGGAATGTTATTCACCATGCTCTGGTAACGACCTCTTGTGGTTTAGCACGCCGAAAAAAAAACATAGCAAGAGAGGTATTTCCAGTTCCTCAATTCCATGTCATTTCCCTACACTGCAGCCATTACTCGTGCCCAGTGACATTACTATACGTCGTAATGTAAGGCCCCGATTTAGCGGAATAGGCAATGCAAATCCAGGTGACAATGTGGGAAGTATTTTCCAAGTTGCAAGTGGGACTTTTACCGAGTGAGAGTCAGGTGAGTCATGTTCGGTTTTCGGGATCTAAGACAAACGAAAAAGACAAATGAATGGGAAAGTTACTCACTATGCCTCTTGGGTGATTTTACGATGTGTGTCAAGGTGATCGGTCCAGTTCAAATGCGCGAATAGGGCGGCCAGGATATCCGTGGCATGCTGATCACTGTCATTATGGAAGCCGAAATAAGCCTTTGGCACCGGATTCGGGTTGTTCGGCAGTAACTCCCAGTTCCAGTCCATGAAGAGGTCCTGCTTCTCGTCATAGCGGGGTTTGTTTGGGAAGAGTAGCTGCCACATCGTCCGCACGATCTGGAACCCTGTCTCGATCTCCGGTCCGTGTAGGCATCCGCCGAGCGTCCAGAAATTCCGAACATCACAAAATGACACAGACGTGATTCCCGCGTAGACCTTCAGTCGGGCCCGTTCGGGGTCATTGCAGTCGAACCCAGGAAAGATCTCCGAGTCCATCAGGAGGGCGCGGTTGGCGCTGAACCAGTCCTTCAGTTTGGCAAGCCCAGCGGTAAAATAGACCGCATGATCAAGCTTCCGGATACTGTCGAACATGATATGGGCGGCATCAACCCCGGTAGCTGCGGATTTAACAAGCGGGGAGAAGTAGGATTTGACCAGGAAGGACTCCTCGCGGAGGTCCAATGCTAGCCATCGCTGCGAGATGAACGGGAGTTTCTGGCTCATGATTCGATCCCAATGTGAACTGGCCTGGCTGTTCGACAAAGTTATGGTCTGATCAAAGTGATCGTGCCAGGCGAGGTCGATGGCGGGCTCAAGTTCTTTCAGCTTCAGCAGCGATAATCTGGCTGCGGCCTCGTTGGTGGGGTCTGCATTGGTGCCCGCGTGGAGACCAACTGGGTCATAGTCTAAGCGTAGTATACACTTGGAGTTTTGCTGGTAGTTGACACTGAATTCCAATGGGACTCCATCGAGGTTGAAGTTCGCTCGCCAGGGGAGGTTACTCCGTGCCTTGTTAGGGAAAGGCCCTAGTGTTGGCAACACGACCGAGTAGAACAGCAGGAGATGCTGATATTGTGAGTGCAGTGAATAGTTGGTGAGTCGCAAATGCACATTCATCAGAGAGGCGGTCTTTTCCCACCACAGCCTCTGGTCGGCATTTTCAAATGGTAAAAACTGACCTAAAGTCTTCCATGGCTGTTTAGTGCCTGGGGTATCGGTATCTCTGGTCATTTTGTTGTTTTCTGTTCTTTTCGTTTGTTCTGCAATGCTCTCCAGTAGGAATGTAGCGAACAGAACTTATATTTAGAGCCAGTGAAGGATCATCCAAATAGCGGTGTGTAAGATACATGGGATTATGTGTATTATCTCGCGGGAATGTAGATCACTTCGTTGGACCAGACCTAGATTTATTGGAGGGTGAATCGTGCTACTGAGCTGAAAGTGGCACATACAGCACCTCGCAGAAATGTGGCTATTTCAGTGGCCTTTGGGGACCTGTACATGACGCCGCTGGGATATGTATGGGCTGTAAGGGATCGGCACATGATCCCACTAGAAGATGAGGCATTGTGGTGGGACTGTAAGGAGCCTTCACTTCCACGCTGCAGGAGTAAATAATGTAAATAACCTGTAGCTACTTATGCTAAATGCCTCAGGAAAGGGAATTTTACTTGCTGGTGAACGGATTGAACTTTGGAAGTTCATTAAAACAGGGGTGACGCATTGCACCTACTGCAAGGGTTAGATAAGGACAGAATTTGGTATTCCAGTGGCTGGCTGGATGCATGTCGAGGTCTTTAGGTATGAGGGAGGTCTCAATATCCCCCATGTCTAAAACTGTGATCACATCAAACAGTCTATAACCTTGTGAGGCATTCTTCCACCGTACCCAGATTATATGGCAGCAATGGCATCTCAGAGCGTCGTGGTTGAGGCAAAGCCAACTGGTGAGATCATAACCTTGCCATTGTCCCAGGGCGTGACAGGTAGTCCAAAGTACCTGCCTACAATCAGTGTATTGAACAAGAGAAACTTGGAGTTTCCCCAAAGTCATGACGAACAAGGCAATATTCGGGAGCTGCGTAAAGGCTTGACGGCCATGCCGAGGCGTCTGCCTTCTCTCTGCGCCTGGGATAAGGAGGGCCTCCAGTTGTTCGAACAAATCACTCATAATAAACATTACTACCCTTTCTACGCTGAGAAGGCGGTGCTACAGCAGAGCATCAACACGATCCTGGACGCCATCCCACCAAACAGTACAATCTTGGAATTAGGCAGCGGGTAAGAAGCTCCCCAGACTGACCTTTCCCTCCGCCACCACTAAAAGAAAGAAGTAGCGTTAATTGATAAGATAAACAGATCACTGGAAAAGACGGGCGTTATTTTGGAAGCACTAGACCGTACCCAGAGGACTGTTGACTACTACGCTTTAGACATATGCCCCGAGGAGCTTGATCGAACGCTCAGCGTCATCCAGCGAAGGCTGTCACCGAACAGCTGCGTCAGATGCCACCCCCTCGTCTCCACTTACGAGGACAGCATCTCCTGGGTGGCCAAGAACCAGGCACTCGATTCTCAAACCCTGACCGTCCTCTGGCTGGGAAGTAGTATTGCCAACGAGACCCCAAATGCTATCCGTCATCTACTCGGGGGATTCGAATCCGCCAAACACGGATCTAATCTGGCAGCAATGCAGTTCTTAGTCGGGTTGGACGGGTGCAAGGACATAGCTAAGATTAACAACGCGTACGACACTCCTGACGGTCTGTCGCGGAAATTTGCCCTGAATAGCCTGCAACACGCCAACAACCTGGCAGGATATGAACTGTTCCATGCTGCGGATTGGGTCTTCCGTGGGTTTTGGGACAGCCAGCAATCCCGGTATAATACTTGCATTGCGCCAACAAAGGACGTCACAGTGGCTTTAGGCAACGAGCTCATCCATATTCCGGCGATGGAGCTGGTGCATGTTATTTCGAGTCGGAAAATTGGAACCGACCAACTACGCAAGATTCTAGTCGATACTGGATTCGAGTTAATGGAGACCTGGATGCATCCAGAGGTGGCTTATGGTATGTATATGACAACCAAATCTGTCTTCCTTGGATGACGATTGTTAATGGCGCGTGATTCAAAAGCGGTGCACAGGATTTCTCTCATATGACGCCTTGAGTGGGATGTGAACTTGTCGAAGAAATGAAAAGTTCTGGGAGGAGGTTTTGGCGATGAATGATTATACATGCCGCAAGAGAGTCTAATGATTTTGTTCGGCATAAATGAATGGTGCCTCCAGTAAGAAGTTCACTTGCCTAAAAAAAATGGAAAGTCTTGCACGGGGCTATTTTGATCACCGAACTCTTTTTCTTTCCGGGCGATAATTTTGGTTATGAATACTGTCAGAATCCAGAGAATCCACAACTATACATGAAATCTACCATACCAGACACATCTGGTGTGTTCACACCTTTGTGGTCCAGTGGTCATTTTCATCCCATCAAGTATAAACGAATGGAGAGAGATAATGAAAGAGCTAAGCCAAATCCCCTAGTTATAGAGATGCTCGAGGGGGCATCTTCGTCCCATCACTACCACCTGATTTCATTCCCAAGCAGCCTACTAAATACTCCGCTACTCTGCTCACATCCACCAGCTCTGCTATCACCCCTACATAGCCATCCGGACGCACCACCACCAGAGCACCCTTGGTTGGGTCCACCCCAAACATCGCATAAGCATCCACCTGGTCAATCCCATGGTACAGGCGCATCTCGGAGTAATGCTTCACAATAAGAGGAATGTCCAGCCAAGTAAACCGTCTGTTAAGAGTAGGGTGAATCACAAGCTGCTCCACAAGTGTGTCTGGAAAGGTGGGCAAGAGCGAGTGCCCCATTGTTGTCAAAGTGAGCGCTGACGTGCGCCGGGGGTCGAGCAAATCGTTGGAGGTGAACACGAGGATACGGAAGCGTCCATCGTAAGGCATTTCTAGCGGTAAGAGAAAATAAGTGAATGGGTGGGAGGTGTGGAGATGTATGAAAAAGTGGGACAAGGTGATCTAAGTACGCCACCATCTACTACTTACCGTCGTGCAAGTTCCGCGGAACGCCATCGGCATATCTCTTCAGCACCACGTTGGCCAGCCTTCTTCCGGGGCAAAGAATACCGGATAGATGGTTTGTTCCCCGAATGGGGATTCGACTGGCCTGGCTGGTCTTATTAACCACAAGTGATTCCGGGTACTCGATACCGCAACCGCTGATGAACCCGATGCCTGCCTGGTAGACTTCGCGCAGTTGATCAGAGGTTAGACCGTGGCTAGGAACATTTTCGGGAGTCGTAGTGGTTTTTCCTGAGAACACGGAGGAAAAAGCATGGTCAAAGTCAATCAACTGCCGAGCTACTGTGTGTCTTTCTATATGGTAAGTGTCGAGAAGACGAGCAGCGTCAGGCGTAATCCCATTCACTGCGTAGAGGAGCTTCCAAGCTAGGTTGAATGAATCCATCATGGACACGTTCATCCCTTGGCCTGCCTAGGTTGGCCATCTCTGTTAGAAGGCGGGCCTGAATTCCATGATTTGGGCGTACCTTGGGACTGTGTGTATGGCAGGCTACCCTCAAATCAGTTTGATTGCTCTATTCCGCATCGTGAGTGAAACATACCATCTCCGACAATAAACACCCGATCCATGCCAGATGAATCTTTGACTGAGAACTGATTCACCATTCGTTGGCCAATTTGGTAGACGGCCCACCAGTCGACTGCTCCCCCTTCTTTGGGCTGGAGGGTATATGGTCTCAGAGCCCTCGCCGCGTGGCCCAGAATGTGATCCAGGGTCACACTCTTCCGCCAGCCCTTTGCCGCTTCGTGATTGCCATTCAATCTTATATCGCCAGGAATCTGAACATACAGTCGGGTCAGAGATTCCCCCGAGTCAATCTTCTCACGGGGGATAATCATGACTGATCCTGTCGCGGAATGGATGGCTGCCGGTCGACGAAGATCAGGGAAATCACTCTCAACCACCAAGTCGACCACACCCCATATCGAATCGAGGGAGTCACCTTTCAACTGCAGACCCATAGACTGACGCACCGTTGAATGGGCCCCGTCTGCACCAACCAAGTACTTGCAGCGGATTGTGCGGCGATGACCATTCTTCCCTTCTACCTCCACCACTACTGGAAATTGAGAGTCCTGGGATTCGTCCATTTTGACATGCAGAAGTTTACACCCCCACTCAATCCCCTGGCGAGAATATAGCGATAGGTTTTCCTCAAGGATACGCTCAATCCGCCCCTGGTGAATACTGACCTCGTGGGGATACCGTGTTTCGATTCCCTCGGTGACTGGCACTACAGATGTTTGCTCGATCGTGTCCTCGTGAGTAGTCGACGGATTCCAAAACGCAAACTCCCACATTTGACACCCCTGTATTTTTGGTGTGGGTTGGCAATTCTTTCCTTCACTGAGAGTAGTCGTGTAGGAACCTACCTGAGAGAGAATTTCATCCGCCAGTCCAAGTGATTGGAATACCTCTAGGGTGCGCGGCTGTAACCCATCTGCCTGACCTGCCTTCACAGTCCCCGATTTGGAATCTATGCATAGTCGAGAGTGGTGATCCAAACCATAGCGGGCAAGCAGTAGATTGAGCATTTGTCCTGCTGGGCCAGCCTGTAGCCATTGAACAACTCATTAGCCTCCTATAAACCTGCTTTAAGAAATAGCACCAGGAAGGTAACTTGCCCCAATGATTATAACCTCGTACTTCTCTGTAGGCCCATCATGCTTGTTCATTGGCCTTAGACGAGGGAGAGAAGGCGTGGAGGAAGGCAAATGTCGAATATTTCTTGTCGAGGAGCTAACCCCAAGGGCAGCATTGGGAAAATCCATCTCCCCAGATGTTTAGACAGGTGTATAGAGGTGATCAACAGCTCGCGAGGATGTTGTCTGGGGCGGTGTTTTCCTGGTATAGTCCCCAGGCCAGTCCCCTTGCAACCATTACTGCTTGGAGTCGATTGCGACTTTACCGAGTCAGGGAGTTGTCCTGTAGCCCTTACCGGAGGGATCATTTTTGCACACCGCCCATTCAAATACCTCATGCAAGGTAACCGTGTAAGGGAGTTCAATTGTTTTCCGCATGCCTTAAACAACAAGGCTAAGCTGTTATGCAAATCTTTTCAATCAGGCAATATATACGGTGCATCAGTGTCGTATCCGTTTCCCAGCTCCCTGAACATATCGCGGCCTTGTAGCACCAGCTCTGCAAAGTGCCCTTTTGCTTGCTCTTTTTTACTTTTTACAATAATATCTGTACCATGGATGGAAATTCGGACACCAAGGCAGCCAGGTTTACTACGACCTTGCCGGCCTTTACAACGTCCAACGGATGTCCCGTGATGAGACCGACACAGTCCCAACGCGAAGGTGGCAATCTCCTGTTGAAAGATTTCTCCCTACTGGACCTGTTATCCCATTTCAATCGAGAGCGCATCCCCGAGCGTGTAGTCCATGCGAAAGGCGCCGGGGCATATGGCGAGTTCGAAGTGAGTAAAAAGCGCAGCATATCGATGGCGATTGGACTAACCCTCTACAATCTGTCCAGGTCACACACGATATCTCCGACATCTGCAATATTGATATGCTGCTCGGCGTCGGCAAAAAGACCCCCTGTGTCACTCGGTTCTCTACAACAGGCGGGGAACGAGGCACTTCAGACGCCGTCCGCGATCCTCGGGGCATGGCGACCAAGTTCTTCACACCGCAGGGCAACTGGGACTGGGTGTATCTGAATGTACCTTTTTTCTTTATCCGCGATCCCATCAAGTTTCCCGGCCTAATCCATGCGCAAAAGCGCGATCCGCAGACCAACCTGGGTAACCCCAATGCCTTCTGGGACTGGGTGACCCGCAACCACGAGTCCCTGCACATGGTGATGTGGCTCTACAGCGAATATGGCACATTCAAGGATTATCGGCATATGAATGGGTATATGGGACACGCTCACAAATGGGTGATGCCTGATGGAACTTTTCGCTACGTTCACATGTACTGGCAAGCGGATGCCGGGTACGACTTCGTGGGAGAGAATGAGATGCAGCTCCTGCGAGGATCAGACCCAGATCATGCCAGTCGTGATCTTTACGAGGCCATTGAACGCGGGGATCATCCCACCTGGACTGCGTATGTGCAAGTCATCGACCCGCAAGAGGCGCCCAGGTTCGGATACAATATTCTCGACCTGACCAAGCACTGGGACATGGGCACGTATCCACGGAACCTGGGTACAGTGCCATCTAGACCCTTTGGGAAGTTGACATTGAACCGGAATGTCAGCAATTACTTCGCCGAGATCGAGCAGTTGGCGTTCTCCCCGGCTCACTTGGTGCCTGGGATCGCGCCCTCAGAGGACCCGATGTTGCAGGCCCGGATGTTCGCCTATTCTGACGCTCAACGCTACCGGCTTGGTGTGAACTACCAGCAGATCCCTATCAATCGGCCACTGTGCCCATTAAACCCTTTACTTCGGGACGGCGCTGCAACTGTCGATGGCAACTGTGGCTCGCAGCCGGGCTATCCCTCCGAGTGTTCCCCCCTAGAGTTCAACGCCTTGCCGCCACGAAGCCCGCTTCCTGATGCGAAGCGAGATGCATGGCATGACGAATTGAAGAACAGGCCTATGGATCGTATAGAGGAGGTGGATTACATCTTTCCCTGCACCTTCTGGACCCACTTGGATGACCCGCAATATGAGGGCTGGCAGGATAAGATGGTATCAAACCTGGCTATTTCGATCGCTCAGGCTACCAGGGACGTCCGCAAACGGGTGTACCAGACATTCAACCTAGTCCATGTGGACCTAGCAACTCGGGTGCAGGAAGCGACAGAGAAGTTAGTGAGATCGGAGGATATCATACCATCAATGCCACCCATGTCAGCAAAGCTGTAATCATGTTTGGGATAGTCCACAGGGTGCAAAGTCGGATTATACTAGTGCACATGCGCGACGAGTAAGAAAAAATATCTTTTCAACCATCGTCCACTCCACCTGCGAGGAGCTACTCAGTTTGCGGTTGGTATGCAAGTGTTTCATACCATATATTTACTATTTTAGTCGATTTGACTCAAGGTACTTGATTAGAAGCATTTGAACTTTCGTTTACTTTTTGATTTATGCGGGTGTAGTCATGCTGTGAAACCGTACGTACAATGATCGACTAGATCTCTTGCCTAGAGCTAATTCTACATGCAGGAAGCAAGGACCATTAAGGTTCCTAACATTGTCGACAATAAACGCACATGATTAACATACTCCAGGCAAGGGGTCAGACATTGTGCTCAGGTAAGGGACAGGAATGTCCGTCGGGGGGGTGACGCAGCCTTGGACTAAAGAAGCCCTCAAAATGGGCGGTGGGCATGTATATACAAAAGACTGGCGGTTGGCTTCCTCATCTTGCATCTCTGCTCATTCCTGGACGATCAACGCTGTCACCAAATCCATCTCGCCTGACAGTTCATAATGCTACAGAGCAGTCTTACTCTGTTGTTTGGCGTTGCCAGCATTGTTCATGCGCATTCGTCACATGACCCCCAGACCAAGGCCTTCTTCAGAGATGCTCCCCTAGAGTCTCGTAGTCTGAATCATTGCAAGACTCCTTTGAGAGACTCTGGGCTTGAAAGGCGAAATATCCGCCGACGGGGACGAGCAGTCCAACAGCTGCGACACCGGCGAGGATTGGAAGATGGTATGAACCGGACATGTCTTGAATCATTCACCATACTCTCGTCGTATTGACAACGGTTTGGGAACTGGCAGCTTTCTCACTCAACGCCCGCGATCTCAAGACGGTTTTGGAGACATCTCATCATTCATCCTTGGATATCGATCTATCAACAGCCCCGGAAGTCCTCTTTTCATCGCAGAACACGGCGATTCTCGCCCCGGTGGGCACCGAGGGGCCATACTGTGTGTACTACCACTTTCATACATCGTAGTTGACAAATACTAATACTTTGTTGTATCAGATGTCAGTGGCGAGATCATTCGTAGTGAGGTGATAGAAGATCAACAAGGAGTCCCCATCTATATGGACATCCAATTGATCGACACCAGCACCTGCGCTCCGGTTCCGGATATCTATATCGACTTTTGGCACAGTAACGCCTTGGTAAGATGGTTCCCACCGATCATCGCCTTTTTGTCTCCAGTACAGCTAATCATAGCCTTTCAAAAATAGGGTGACTACTCCGGTGTCGTACCTCTCGGTGTCCCGGGGCCGTATGATTACAATAAAATGAACGATACATTCCTTCGAGGCGTCCAGAAGACAAACCGCCATGGCATAGTTCAGTTCCACTCAATCATACCGGGTCATTATAACACTCGTACCAACCATGTCCACAGTGAGCACCCAAGCCTCCCGTCCAATCAGTACAGCCAGAGAAGAAGATATGTATCCAGCGCGTTGAAATCTCTAACTTGACTTATACCCTAGTCCTCTCCCACACAGCGAACACAAGCCATCCTCTAGCAAACAACACCATATCAGGCCTGTACACTACCAACGCCTCCTATGTCGGCCAAGTTTTCTTCGATCAAGATCTCCTCTCCGCGGTCCGAAAGACCGCTGCGTACGCACCAAACCCCTGGCCCGTGACCTTGAATGCGGACGACGAAAGTTTCCAGGAGGAGGCAGCGGTCGTCGACCCCGTCGTGGAATACGTCTATCTCGGCGAAAAAGTTGAAGATGGGATTTTTGCGTGGATCTCGGTGGGGATTGACCCGGGGCATAGTGGGGACGTGATTATTGCCGCATATCACACGGAGGATGGAGGGGTGGAGAATATGGAGAGTGGGTGGTTTGAGTATGATTTTGGGTTTTGAATTTCATGATTATCTTCAGGCTACGACGCTAGCCCACAAGTTATGGATAAATAATACGTAAAGAGACACTTTCAGCTGCCGGCAGAGGAATCGCCATTACTAGTTTACCTAGCCGGTGATTCACGGAATTGGGTGCACACGGTCAACGCACTATTTAGATGAGTCGAGCCTTCTGAATTCCAATGATGCTCATGATGGGTGCTAGGAGGGGAAACCAATTTGGACACCGTCAAATTCTTAGGCAATGGGGTTGCTTTCACATTTAGGTCCTCATGTGCATAAGAACTGGTATAGATATGCCATATTAGAGACCCGTGAGAAATCAATTTTGATTGTAGTAGCCTATATTTACTTCTTCCTGTTCTACTAAAAATTCGGAAATCTGGAAATATTGGGTTGCTTATATGCTTTAGCAAGCTGAATTAGGGTTCAAGCTTCTATGGCCTAGTAACAACTGAGTATATAACTAGCACCGAAGAGGGTGCCAACGTGCGGAACAAAAACACAAGCTAAGTCACAACATGGGAATTTTCCCATATCTTAAATGCTGGGACCCGTTCTTCTCAAGTCAAATATAGCTAGTACAATAATATATCAAAAAATGGATGGATTGCTGTCCGATTGTGCGCATTCATCTATCCTCAGAAGGGCAGGTGCGAAAAGAACTGTCGGCTATCGACGTCACGCGGGTATCAGAGCTAGGCTCGGAAGAGTGTGTGCTGTGGATGTTTGAAGTTGTGGTGGCAAAGCATACCGGAATATTGTCAGGGAGGATGTTAGAACTATCTCCTTTTTGTTCGACATAGTTACCAGCCTGCGGAAACCTAATATCAAAACCCTCAGGCGTAGTGCAATTGTTCCCAATATTTGCAACAAAAATTGGCGGGAAGCTATTTGATCTCTTCTCGGCGACTTTAGCATCCTTTTGTGGTATTGCCGGCATGTTGTGGTTAATGTATTCACTGGTAATAGTGATAGGGGCACAATTCATATACATCTCGCGATTTCCGATACGGTTAAACCAGGTCCAGGATAAAGTGTATTTGCCAAGCTCGACACCTTCGGGTATATCGAAACTAAGACTGGGAGGAGTGACCATAGTTGGATCATCAGGAAGATTGCCCTCAGTATTAACTGGACAGCCACCTTCGATCGATTTTATCACCATCCATTTTGATTCCTTGGTAGGTTCCAGGTCGGTTGTCAGGCTGATCTGGCATGACCCTCCGCCATGTGTGGCACTACCGACTCTCACCAATGCTGGCTCGGAACATCAAAATCAACACCCAACCTAAACACATTATTTTAACATGTCAATCGATCGAGAAAGGCCTCCTAAGGCCCCAGGAACCGCTATGGTGGTCCCAAACCCCCGTAGTGGTGACCTACCGAACGCGTCGAGGTGCCTTAAGCGGGATACCACCACCACCATCGCCACCATCGCCAACACCGATATATCGGGGGGGTCCTAGGGCCCTGGACAGACCTATCAACCTGGACCAAACAAGCAACAGTGGATCTAGCAGGGCCCCAAGTAGGGCCAGCTCTAGAAGCAGCAGGAGTACACGGAGTGCCTATAGCACCCGAAAGCGAAAAAGAACAGGACTAGCGCTGAACCCACACTCCCTACGCGAGCTAGCAGAATCGCTCGAAAATCAGGAATATGAGCGACAAGCAGAGATTAAGACAATATATGCCTATATCAACCAAGTAATTGAGGCCCAGACAGTACAACAACGCATCCGTGAGCAGCAATATGAGGCCCGAATTAAGGCCCTAGAAGAGAAGGTTCAGGAGCTCCAACAAGCTCAGATTCCCTCAACATATTCAGGACCAAGAACAGCAAAGAAAGCACCCTATACGGAACTATCGCAGGCCCCCCAGGCCCCCAAGGCTGCCCAGAGCAGAAAGGCAGAGTTTTCCACGCACGGACCACAAAACAGAGCCGCGTCGAACAACAAGTCTGATAGGCCTGAATCTACGTACGCAGACATTACATCCCTACTAAAAACCAATCCTGGAGGGCAAGGATGGCAGACAGTCACTACAAAACGCTATCAAAAAACTGCTAGAACCCAGGCTGAGAACCTACCTCAGCTGAAAGCTGCGAAGCGGACCCCATTGGAGGCCCGGAGACTGATTTTCAGACGAGAAAATGGCCTGGAGACGCCTAAGGCAGAATGTGAAGATATTATTCTAGGACTCAATATTGCCCTCACCAAGGCAGGGTTACCAGATTTCCTACGGGTGGTAGATGCAGGCTATACTCGTACAGGAGCTATATCTATTATCCTACAGAAAGGAGCCCTGAACCAAATGCTATTACCTAGATATATGGATCTGTTGATAGCAGCCGCTAGAAAGATAGATTCTGCAGTTATCTCACTGGAGATGCCAGAGCAATGGTATAGACTAAAGGTCCATGGTGTCCCTACCAAGCGATATCTTACCCTAGGCCTAGGCCTAGCAAAACAGGAAATCGAGACAGGCAGTGCTATACGCCTAAAACAAGATCCTACATGGCTGAAAAATCCCAAGGGGCTAAGAAATAGCGTTCAAAAAGGATCTAGTATAGTGATCACAGTGGGATCACTGGCTGAAGCCCAGCAGATTCAGATAAATGGTATACGTTTTGGCGGCTCTAGATATAAAGTGGAGCTTTTCTGGGAGTTAGGACCAGATACAGTATGCCCCCGGTGCTGCGGAATAGGGCATAAAAGCTATAGGGCTTGCGGGGACCGTCCACCTAAATGCTTTATCTGTGCAGACCCACACGAAGGCCTAAGTCATGAATGTTCAGTTCTAGGCTGCTCAGCTAAAGCTGGGAAAGCATGTCAACATACTCCGGCAAAATGTGGCAACTGCGAGGGCAGACATTCTGCACTAGCTGCAAGCTGCCCTAGCAAACAGGCAGCCCGGAAACAACGCAATCGAGTACCTACAGAGCCGCCAAGCTCATTAGCAGTTCAGGAAGATATGAGAACACGCCTAAGAAGTATATCAGCACCTAGTAGCCTAACCAAAGCAGCTCAGATACCGCTACCGACTACCCCCCGAGACCAGGTTATGGAGGATTTTCAAACTCCTAGACCAGTAAGGTCTATTAGCATATCTCAATGCTAATAGTTCAGCAGAACTGTCGCAGGGCATATCCTATTACTATAGCAGCCCTGGAAGCAGGGCTCCAGAGACAAGCAGATATAGTCTGCCTACAGGAGCCCTATATCGCAGGAGATTTTAGACATTCTGCCTATTTACTATATTGGCCGGAGAAAGGAGAACATAAGCACTGTAGAGTGCTGATAGCAGTTCGAAAAGATCTTTTAGATCAAAAGATTACTGAAGCCAGAACTGATCTGGTCAATCACCCTTATATCCTAGCTCTCGACATCTGGGACCTAGATAGGGGTAGGAACCGGGTCCGGAGGACGAGAATAGTGAACTGCTATGATAATTAGTTAGGTGAGAACTACTGCTGGCAGGGGCCCTAGTTCTAGACGCCGCCGCGCCATTGAAGATGCCGATTGGAATCTACTAGTAGAAGGAAGATGCCTGATACTAGGGGATTTCAATGCCCACAGTCCTATGTGGAATCCCCAGACTAGTCAACATACTAACGCAGCGCCCTTGGAAGAT